>CM043006.1:3128855-3728855 GCA_023678885.1 Pogostemon cablin
ATATTTTCTTAATCTGATGCTCATTTTCTTCATCATGATGCATATTTTCTTCATCACGATGCATATTTTCTTTATCATGATACTCATTTTCTTCATCATGATGCATATTTTCTTCATCATGATGTTCATTTCCTTCATCGTGATGCTAATTTCCTTAATCATGATGCATATTTTCTTCATTATGATATATATTTTCTACATCATGATGCTCATTTACTTCATCTAGATGCTAATTTCTTTCATCATGATGCATATTTTATTCAACATGATGCACATTTTCTTCATCATGTTGCATATTTTCTTCATCATGATGCATTTTTTCTTCATCATGATGCTCATTTTCTTAATCATGATGCATATTTTCTACTTCATGATGCTCATTTTCTTTATCATGATGCATATTTTCTACATCATGATGCTCATTTTCTTCATCATGATGCTCATTTTCTTCATAATGAAGCTCATTTTCTTCATCACGATGCTCATTTTCTTCATCTTGATGCATTTTTTTTAATCATGATGCATATTTTTACATCATGATGCATATTTTCTTCATCATGATGCTCATTTTCTTCATCATGATGCATATTTTTTTCAACATGATGCATATTTTCTTCATCATAATGCTCATTTTCTTAATCTTGATGCATATTTTCTTAATCTGATGCTCATTTTCTTCATCATGATGCATATTTTCCTCATCACGATGCATATTTTCCTTATCATGATACTCATTTTCTTCATCATGATGCATATTTTCTTCATCATGATGTTCATTTCCTTCATCGTGATGCTAATTTCCTTAATCATGATGCATATTTTCTTCATAATGATATATATTTTCTACATCATAATGCTCATTTACTTCATCTTGATGCTAATTTCCTTCATCATGATGCATATTTTATTCAACATGATGCATATTTTCTTCATCATGATGCATATTTTCTTCATCATGATGCACATTTACTTCATCATGATGCTCATTTTCTTAATCATAATGCATATTTTCTACTTCATGATGCTCATTTTCTTCATCATGATGCATATTTTTTTCATCACGATGTATATTTTCTTCAACATGATACTCATTTTCTTCATCATAATGCTCATTTCCTTCATCATTATGCTCATTTTTATCATCATGATGCTTATTTGGTTTATCATGATGCTCATTTCCTTCATCATGATTCTTATTTCCTTCATCATGATGCTCATTTTCTTCGTCATGATGCATATTTTCTACATCATGATGCTCATTTTCTTCATCTTGATTCATATTTTCTTCATCATGATGCTCATTTTCATCATCTTGATGTATATTTTCTTCATCATGATGTATATTTTTTACATCATGATGCATATTTTCTTCATTATGATGCTCATTTTCTTCATAATGATGCTCATTTTCTTCATCATGAAGCATAATTTATTCATCTTGATGCTCATTTTCTTCATCATGATGCATATTTTCTTCATCATAATGCTCATTTTCTTCAACATGATGCATATTTTCTTCATCATGACGCATATTTTTCATCATGATGCATATTTTCTTCATCATGATGCTTATTTTCTTCATCATGATGCTCATTTCCTTTATCATGATGCTCATTTTCTTAATCATTATGCATATTTTCTTCGTCATGACGCTCATTTACTTCATCGTGATGCTCATTTTCTTCATCATGAAACATATTTTTTTCATCATGATACATATTTTATTCATGATGTTCTTCATCGTGATGCTCATGTTTTTCATCGTGATGCATATTGTCTTCATCATGATGCTCATTTTCTTCATCATGATGCATATTTTCTTCATATGATAATATTTTCTTCATCATGATTATCATTTCTTTCATCATGATGCTCATTTCATTAATCATGATGCATATTTTCTTCATCATGATGCTAATTTTCTTCTCATGATGCTCATTTTCTTCATCATGATGCCTATTTTCTTCATCATGATGCTCATTTTCTTCATCATGATGCATATTTTTTTCATCGTGATGCTCATTTTCTTTATCGTGATGCATATTTTTTTCATCATGATGCTCATTTTTTTCATCGTGATGCATAATTTATTCATCTTGATGCTCATTTTATTCATCATGATACATATTTTCTTCATCATGATGCTCATTTTCTTCAACATGATGCATATTTTCTTCATCATGATGCATATTTTTCATCATGATGCATATTTTCTTAATCATGATGCTCATTTCCCTCATCATGATGCATATTTTCTTCATCACGATGCATATTTTCTTCATCATGATACTCATTTTCTTCATCATGATGCTCATTTCCTTCATCATGATGCTCATTTTCTTCATCATGATGCATATTTTCTTCATCATGATGCTTATTTTCTTCATAATGATGCTCATTTCCTTCATCATGATTCTTATTTCCTTCATCATGATGCTCATTTTCTTCGTCATGATGCATATTTTCTACATCATGATGCTCATTTTCATCATCATGATGCTCATTTTCTTCATCTTGATGCATATTTTCTTCATCATGATACTTATTTTTTACATCATGATGTATATTTTCTTCATCATGATGCTCATTTTCTTCATAATGATGCTCATTTTCTTCATCATGATGCATAATTTATTTATCTTGATCCTTATTTTCTTCATCTTGATGCATATTTTCTTCATCATGAGCTCATTTTCTTCAACATGATGCATATTTTCTTCATCATGATTCATATTTCTCATCATGATGCATATTTTTTCATCATTATTTTTATTTTCTTCATCATGATGTATATTTTCTTCGTCATGATACTCATTTACCTCATCGTGATGCTGATTTTCTTCATCATGATGCATATTCTCTTCATCATGATGCATATTTTCTTCATCATGATGCTAATTTTCTTCATCATGATACATATTTTCTTAATCATGTTTTCTTTATCGTGATGCTCATTTTCTTCATCGTGATGCATATTGTCTTTATCATGATTCTCATTTTCTTCATCATGATGCGTACATGATGCTCATTTTCTTCATCATGATGCATATTTTCTTTATCATGTTTTCTTCATCGTGATGCTAATTTTCTTCATCGTGATGCATATTTTTTTCATCATGATGCTCATTTTCTTCATCATGATGCTCATTTTCTTCATCATGATGCATAATTTATTCATCTTTGTTCTCATTTTATTCATCATGATGCATATTTTCTTCATCATAATGCTCATTTTCTTCAACATGATTCATATTTTCTTCATCATGATGCATATTTTTCATCATGATGCATATTTTCTTCATCACGATTCTTATTTCCTTCATCACGATGCTCATTTCCTTAATCATGATGCATATTTTCTACGTCACGATGCTCATTTATTTTATCGTGATACATATTTTCTTCATCATGTTTTCTTCATCGTGATGCTCATTTTCTTCATCGTGATGCGTATTTTCTTCATCATGATGCTCATTTTCTTTATTTTGATGCTCTTTTTCTTCATCATGATGCTCATTTTTTTCATCTTGTTGCTTATTTTCTTCATCATGATGCTTATTTTTTACATCATGATGTATATTTTCTTCATCATGATGCTCATTTTCTTCATAATGATGCTAATTTTATTCATCATGATGCATAATTTATTCATCATGATGCTCATTTTCTTCATCATGATGCATATTTTTCTTCATCATGATGCTCATTTTCTTCAACATGATCCATATTTTCTTCATCATGATTCATATTTTTCATCATGATGCATATTTTGTTCATCATTATTTTTATTTTCTTCATCATGATGCTCATTTCCTTGATCATGATGTATATTTTCTTTGTCATGATGTTCATTTACTTCACTGTGATGCCGATTTTCTTCATCATGATGCATATTCTCTTCATCATGATGCATATTTTCATCATCATGATGCTCATTTTCTTCTTCATGATGCATATTTTCTTCATCATGTTTTCTTCATCGTGATGTTCATTTTCTTCATCGTGATGCATATTGTCTTCATCATGATGCTCATTTTCTTCATCATGATGCATATTTTCTTCAACATGATGATAATTTTCTTCATCATGATGCATATTTTCTTTATCATGTTTTCTTCATCGTGATGCTCATTTTCTTCAATGTGATGCATATTTTTTTCATCATGATGCTCATTTTCTTCATCATGATGCATAATTTATTCATCTTGATGCTCATTTTATTCATCATGATGCATTTTTTTTCATCATGATGCTCATTTTCTTCAACATGATTCATATTTTCTTCATCATGATACATATTTTTCATCATGATGCATATTTTCTTCATCATGATGCTCATTTCATTAATCATGATGCATATTTTCTTGGTCATGATGCTCATTTATTTTATCGTGATACATATTTTCTTCATCATGTTTTCTTCATCGTGATGCTCATTTTCTTCATCGTGATGCGTATTTTCTTCATCATGATGCTCAATTTCTTTTTTTAATGCTCTTTTTGTTCATCATGATGCTCAATTTCATCATGTTTTATTCATCGTGATTCTCATTGTCTTCATCGTGATGCATATTTTCTTCATCATGATGCTCATTTTCTTCATCATGATGCATATTTTCTTCATCATGATGTTCAATTCCTTCATCGTGATGTTAATTTCCTTAATCATGATGCATATTTTCTTCATTATGATACATATTTTCTTCATCATGATGCTCATTTACTTCATCTTGATGCTAATTTCCTTTATCATGATGCATATTTTCTTGAACATGATGCACATTTTATTCATCATTATGTATATTTTCTTCATCATGATGCATATTTTCTTCCTCATGATGCTCATTTTCTTCATCATGATGCTAATTTCCTTCATCATAATGCTTATTTTCTTCATCATGATGCAAATTTTCTTCATCATGATGCTTATTTCCTTCATCTTGATTCTTATTTCCTTCATCATGATGCTCATTTTCTTCATCATGATGCATATTTTCTATATCATGATGCTCATTTTCTTCATCATGTTGCTCATTTTCTTCATGATGATGCTCATTTTCTTCATCATGATGCTCATTTTCTTAATCTTAATGCATATTTTTTTAATCATGATGCATATTTTTTACGTCATGATGCATATTTTCTTCATCATGATGCTCGTTTTCTTTATCATGATGCGTATTTTTTCAACATGATGCATATTTTCTTCATCATGATGCTCATTTTCTTCATCTTGATGCATATTTTCTTAATCTGATAATCATTTTCTTCATCATGATGCATATTTTATTCATCACGATGCATATTTTCTTTATCATGATACTCATTTTCTTCATCATGATGCATATTTTCTTCATCATGATGTTCATTTCCTTCATCGTGATGCTAATTTACTTAATCATGATGCATATTTTCTTCATTATGATATATATTTTCTACATCATGATGCTCATTTACTTCATCTTGATGCTAATTTCCTTTGTCATGATGTATATTTTATTCAATATGATGCACAATTTCTTCATCATGATGCATATTTTCTTCATCGTGATGCATTTTTTCTTCATCATGATGCTCATTTTCTTCGTCATGATGCTCATTTTCTTAATCATGATGCATATTTTCTACATCATGATGTTCATTTTATTCTTCATGATGCTCATTTTCTTCATCATGATGCATATTTTCTTCATTACGATGCATATTTTCTTCATCATGATACTCATTTTCTTCATCATAATGCTCATTTCCTTCATCATGATGCTCATTTTCTTCATCATGATTCATATTTTATTCATCATGATTCTTATTTGCTTTATCATGATGCTCATTTCCTTCATCATGATTCTTATTACTTCATCGTGATGCTCATTTTCTTCGTTATGATGCTCGTTTACTTCATCGTGATGCTCATTTTCTTCATCATGATGCATATTTTTTCATCATGATGCATATTTTCTTCATAGTAAAGCTCATTTTCTTCATCGTGATGCATATTGTCTTCATCATGATGCTCATTTTCTTCATCATGATGCATATTTTCTTCATCATGATACATATTTTCTTCATCATGATTCTCATTTCCTTCATCATGATGCTCATTTCAATAATCATGATGCATATTTTCTTCATCATGATGCTCATTTTCTTCTCATGATGCTCATTTTCTTCATCATGATGCATATTTTCTTCATCATGGTGCTCATTTTCTTCTTCATGATGCATATTTTCTTCATCATGTTTTCCTCATAGTGATGCTTATTTTCTTCATCGTGATGCATATTTTTTTTCATCATGATGCTCATTTTCTCCATCATGATGCATAATTTATTCATCTTGATGCTCATTTTATTCATCATGATGCATATTTTCTTCAACATGATGCTCATTTCCTTCATCACGATGTTCATTTCCTTAATCATGATGCATATTTTCTTCGTCATGATGATCATTTTCTTCATCATGATGCTCATTTTCATCTCATGATGCTCATTTTCTTCATCATGATGCATATTTTTTCTTCATCATGATGCTCATTTTCTTCATCATGATGCATATTTTCTTCATTGTGATTCTCATTTTCTTCATCGTGATGCATATTTTTTTCATCATGATGCTCATTTTCTTCATCATGATGCATAATTTATTCATCTTGATGCTCATTTTATTCGTCATGATACATATTTTCTTCATCATGATGCTCATTTTCTTCAACATGTGCATATTTTCTTCATCATGAAGCATATTTTTCATCATGATGCATATTTTCTTCATCATGATGCTCATTTCCTTCGTCACGATGCTCATTTCCTTAATCATGATGCATATTTTCTTCGTCATGATGCTCATTTACTTTATCGTGATGCATATTTTCTTCATCACGTTTTCTTCATCGTGATGCTCATTTTCTTCATCGTGATGCGTATTTTCTTAACCATGATGCTCATTTTCTTTATTTTGATGCTCATTTTCTTCATCATGATGCTCATTTTTATCATGTTTTCTTCATCGTGATTTTTATTTCTTCAAGGTGCTGCATATTTTCATCATCATGATGCATATTTTCTTCATCATGATGTTCATTTCCTTCATCGTGATGTTAATTTCCTTAATCATGATGAATATTTTCTTAATTGTGATACATATTTTCTTCATCATGATGCTCATTTACTTCATCTTGATGCTAATTTCTTTCATCATGATGCATATTTTCTTCAACATGATGCACATTTTCTTCATCATGATATATATTTTCTTTATCATGATTTATATTTTCTTCATGATGATGCTCATTTCCTTAATCATGATGCATATTTTTTCATCATGATGCTCATTTTCTTCATCATGATGCACATTTTCTTCATCATGAAACATATTTTCTTTATCACGATGCATATTTTCTTTATCATGATACTCATTTTCTTAATCATGATGTTCATTTCCTTCATCATGATTCTCATTTTCTTCATCATGATGCATACTTTCTTCATCATGATGCTTATTTGCGTCATTATGATGCTCATTTCCTTCATCATGATTCTTATTTCCTTCATCATGATGCTCATTTTCTTCATCATGATGCATATTTTCTACATCATGATGCTCATTTTCTTCATCACGATGCTCATTTTCTTCATCATGATGCATATTTTCTTTATCATGTTTTCTTCATCGTGATGCTAATTTTCTTCATCGTGATGCATATTTTTTTCATCATGATGCTCATTTTCTTCATCATGATGCATAATTTATTCATCTTTATTCTCATTTTATTCATCATGATGCATATTTTCTTCATCATAATGCTCATTTTCTTCAACATGATTCATATTTTCTTCATCATGATGCATATTTTTCATCATGATGCATATTTTCTTCATCACGATTCTTATTTCCTTCATCACGATGCTCATTTCCTTAATCATGATGCATATTTTCTACGTCACGATGCTCATTTATTTTATCGTGATACATATTTTCTTCATCATGTTTTCTTCATCGTGATGCTCATTTTCTTCATCGTGATGCGTATTTTCTTCATCATGTTGCTCATTTTCTTTATTTTGATGCTATTTTTCTTCATCATGATGGTCATTTTTTTCATCTTGATGCATATTTTCTTCATCATGATGCTTATTTTTTACATCATGATGTATATTTTCTTCATCATGATGCTCATTTTCTTCATAATGATGCTCATTTTATTCATCATGACGCATAATTTATTCATCATGATGCTCATTTTCTTCATCATGATGCATATTTTCTTCATCATGATGCTCATTTTCTTCAACATGATGCATATTTTCTTCATCATGATTCATATTTTTCATCATGATACATATTTTTTTCATCATTATTTTTATTTTCTTCATCATGATGCTCATTTACTTGATCATGATGTATATTTTCTTCGTCATGATGCTCATTTACTTCACCGTGATGCCGATTTTCTTCATCATGATGCATATTCTCTTCATCATGATGCATATTTTCTTCATCATGATGCTCATTTTCTTCTTCATGATGCATATTTTCTTCATCATGTTTTCTTCATCGTGATGTTCATTTTCTTCATCGTGATGCATATTGTCTTCATCATGATGCTCATTTTCTTCATCATGATGCATATTTTCTTCAACATGGTGCTCATTTTCTTCATCATGATGCATATTTTCTTTATCATGTTTTCTTCATCGTGATGCTCATTTTCTTCACCGTGATGCATATTTTTTTCATCATGATGCTCATTTTCTTCATCATGATGCATAATTTATTCATCTTGATGCTCATTTTATTCATCATGGCGCATTTTTTCTTCATCATGATGCTCATTTTCTTCAACATGATTCATATTTTCTTCATCATGATGCATATTTTTCATCATGATGCATATTTTCTTCATCATGATGCTCATTTCCTTAATCATGATGCATATTTTCTTCGTCTTGATGCTCATTTATTTTATCGTGATACATATTTTCTTCATCATGTTTTCTTAATCGTGATGCTCATTTTCTTCATCGTGATGCGTATTTTCTTCGTCATGATGCTCAATTTTTTTTTAATGCTCTTTTTTGTTCATCATGATGCTCAATTTCATCATGTTTTATTCATCGTGATTCTCATTGTCTTCATCGTGATGCATATTTTCTTCATCATGATGCTCATTTTCTTAATCGTGATGCATATTTTCTTCATCATGATGCATATTTTGTTCATCATGATGTTCAATTCCTTCATCGTGATGTTAATTTCCTTAATCATGATGCATATTTTCTTCATTATGATACATATTTTCTTCATCATGATGCTCATTTACTTCATCTTGATGCTAATTTCCTTCATCATGATGCATATTTTCTTGAACATGATGCACATTTTATTCATCATTATGTATATTTTCTTCATCATGATGCATATTTTCTTCCTCATGATGCTCATTTTCTTCATCATGATGCTAATTTCCTTCATCATAATGCTCATTTTCTTCATCATGATGCATATTTTCTTCATCATGATGCTTATTTCCTTCATCTTGATTCTTATTTCCTTCATCATGATGCTCATTTTCTTCGTCATGATGCATATTTTCTATATCATGATGCTCATTTTCTTCATCATGATGCTCATTTTCTTCATGATGATGCTCATTTTTTTCATCATGATGCTCATTTTCTTAATCTTGATGCATATTTTTTTAATCATGATGCATATTTTTTACATCATGATGCATATTTACTTCATCATGATGCTCGTTTTTTTCATCATGATACGTATTTTTTCAACATGATGCATATTTTCTTCATCATGATGCTCATTTTCTTCATCTTGATGCATATTTTCTTAATCTGATAATCATTTTCTTCATCATGATGTATATTTTATTCATCATGATGCATATTTTCTTTATCATGACTCTCATTTTCTTCATCATGATGCATATTTTCTTCATCATGATGTTCATTTCCTTCATCGTGATGCTAATTTACTTAATCATGATGCATATTTTCTTCATTATGATATATATTTTCTACATCATGATGCTCATTTACTTCATCTTGATGCTAATTTCCTTCGTCATGATGTATATTTTCTTCAATATGATGCACAATTTCTTCATCATGATGCATATTTTCTTCATCATGATGCATTTTTTCTTCATCATGATGCTCATTTTCTTCGTCATGATGCTCATTTTCTTAATCATGATGCATATTTTCTACATCATGATGTTCATTTTTTCATCATGATGCTCATTTTCTTCATCATGATGCATATTTTCTTCATTACGATGCATATTTTCTTCATCATGATACTCATTTTCTTCATCATAATGCTCATTTCCTTCATCATGACGCTCATTTTCTTCAACATGATTCATATTTTCTTCATCATGATTCTTATTTGCTTTATCATGATGCTCATTTCCTTCATCATGATTCTTATTACTTCATCGTGATGCTCATTTTCTTCGTTATGATGCTCGTTTACTTCATCGTGATGCTCATTTTCTTCATCATGATCCATATTTTTTCATCATGATGCATATTTTCTTCATAGTGATGCTCATTTTCTTCATCGTGATGCATATTGTCTTCATCATGATGCTCATTTTCTTCATCATGATGCATATTTTCTTCATCATGATACATATTTTCTTCATCATGATTCTCATTTCCTTCATCATGATGCTCATTTCAATAATCATGATGCATATTTTCTTCATCATGATGCTCATTTTCTTCTCATGATGCTCATTTTCTTCATCATGATGCATATTTTCTTCATCATGATGCTCATTTTCTTCATCATGATGCTCATTTTCTTCATCATGATGCATATTTTCTTCATCATGATACATATTTTCTTCATCATGATTCTCATTTCCTTCATCATGATGCTCATTTCAATAATCATGATGCATATTTTCTTCATCATGATGCTCATTTTCTTCTCATGATGCTCATTTTCTTCATCATGATGCTCATTTTCTTCATCATGATGCATATTTTCTTCATCATGTTTTCCTCATCGTGATGCTCATTTTCTTCATCGTGATGCATATTTTTTTTCATCATGATGCTCATTTTCTTCATCATGATGCATAATTTATTCATCTTGATGCTCATTTTATTCATCATAATGCATATTTTCTTCAACATGATGCTCATTTCCTTCATCACGATGTTCATTTCCTTAATCATGATGCATATTTTCTTCGTCATGATGCTCATTTTCTTCTCATGATGCTCATTTTCTTCATCATGATGCATATTTTTTCTTAATCATGATGCTCATTTTCTTCATCATGATGCATATTTTCTTCATTGTGATTCTCATTTTCTTCATCGTGATGCATATTTTTTTCATCATGATGCTCATTTTTTTCATCATGATGCTCATTTTCTTAATCTTGATGCATATTTTTTTAATCATGATGCATATTTTTTACATCATGATGCATATTTACTTCATCATGATGCTCGTTTTTTTTCATCATGATGCGTATTTTTTCAACATGATGCATATTTTCTTCATCATGATGCTCATTTTCTTCATCTTGATGCATATTTTCTTAATCTGATAATTGTTTTCTTCATCATGATGCATATTTTATTCATCACGATGCATATTTTCTTTATCATGATACTCATTTTCTTCATCATGATGCATATTTTCTTCATCATGATGTTCATTTCCTTCATCGTGATGCTAATTTACTTAATCATGATGCATATTTTCTTCGTTATGATATATATTTTCTACATCATGATGCTCATTTACTTCATCTTGATGCTAATTTCCTTCGTCATGATGTATATTTTCTTCAATATGATGCACAATTTCTTCATCATGATGCATATTTTCTTCATCATGATGCATTTTTTCTTCATCATGATGCTCATTTTCTTCGTCATGATGCTCATTTTCTTAATCATGATGCATATTTTCTACATCATGATGTTCATTTTTTCATCATGATGCTCATTTTCTTCATCATGATGCATATTTTCTTCATTACTATGCATATTTTCTTCATCATGATACTCATTTTCTTCATCATAATGCTCATTTCCTTCATCATGATGCTTATTTTCTTCATCATGATTCATATTTTCTTCATCATGATTCTTATTTGCTTTATCATGATGCTCATTTCCTTCATCATGATTCTTATTACTTCATCGTGATGCTCATTTTCTTCGTTATGATGCTCGTTTACTTCATCGTGATGCTCATTTTCTTCATCATGATGCATATTTTTTTCATCATTATGCATATTTTCTTCATAGTGATGCTCATTTTCTTCATCGTGATGCATATTATCTTCATCATGATGCTCATTTTCTTCATCATGATGCATATTTTCTTCATCATGATACATATTTTCTTCATCATGATTCTCATTTCCTTCATCATGATGCTCATTTCAATAATCATGATGCATATTTTCTTCTCATGATGCTCATTTTCTTCATCATGATGCATATTTTCTTCATCGTGATGCTCATTTTCTTCTTCATGATGCATATTTTCTTCATCATGTTTTCCTCATAGTGATGCTCATTTTCTTCATCGTGATGCATATTTTTTTTCATCATGATGCTCATTTTCTCCATCATGATGCATAATTTATTCATCTTGATGCTCATTTTATTCATCATGATGCATATTTTCTTCAACATGATGCTCATTTCCTTCATCACGATGTTCATTTCCTTAATCATGATGCATATTTTCTTCGTCATGATGATCATTTTCTTCATCATGATGCTCATTTTCTTCTCATGATGCTCATTTTCTTCATCATGATGCATATTTTTTCTTCATCATGATGCTCATTTTCTTCATCATGATGCATATTTTCTTCATTGTGATTCTCATTTTCTTCATCGTGATGCATATTTTTTTCATCATGATGCTCATTTTCTTCATCATGATGCATAATTTATTCATCTTGATGCTCATTTTATTCGTCATGATACATATTTTCTTCATCATGATGCTCATTTTCTTCAACATGTGCATATTTTCTTCATCATGAAGCATATTTTCATCATGATGCATATTTTCTTCATCATGATGCTCATTTTCTTCATCATGATGCTCATTTCCTTAATCATGATGCATATTTTTTCATCATGATGCTCATTTTCTTCATCATGATGCACATTTTCTTCATCATGAAACATATTTTCTTCATCACGATGCATATTTTCTTTATCATGATACTCATTTTCTTAATCATGATGCTCATTTCCTTCATCATGATGCTCATTTTCTTCATCATGATGCATACTTTCTTCATCATGATGCTTATTTGCGTCATTATGATGCTCATTTCCTTCATCATGATTCTTATTTCCTTCATCATGATGCTCATTTTCTTCATCATGATGCATATTTTCTACATCATGTTGCTCATTTTCTTCATCATGATGCTCATTTTCTTCATAATGATGCTCATTTTCTTCATCACGATGCTCATTTTCTTCATCATGATGCATATTTTCTTTATCATGTTTTCTTCATCGTGATGCTAATTTTCTTCATCGTGATGCATATTTTTTTCATCATGATGCTCATTTTCTTCATCATGATGCATAATTTATTCATCTTTATTCTCATTTTATTCATCATGATGCATATTTTCTTCATCATAATGCTCATTTTCTTCAACATGATTCATATTTTCTTCATCATGATGCATATTTTACATCATGATGTGTATTTTCTTCATCACGATGCTTATTTCCTTCATCACGATGCTCATTTCCTTAATCATGATGCTTATTTTCTACGTCACGATGCTCATTTATTTTATCGTGATACATATTTTCTTCATCATGTTTTCTTCATCGTGATGCTCATTTTCTTCATCGTGATGCGTATTTTCTTCATCATGATGCTCATTTTCTTTATTTTGATGCTCTTTTTCTTCATCATGATGCTCATTTTTTTCATCTTGATGCATATTTTCTTCATCATGATGCTTATTTTTTACATCATGATGTATATTTTCTTCATCATGATGCTCATTTTCTTCATAATGATGCTCATTTTATTCATCATGATGCATAATTTATTCATCATGATGCTCATTTTCTTCATCATGATGCATATTTTCTTCATCATGATGCTCATTTTCTTCAACATGATACATATTTTCTTCATCATGATTCATATTTTTCATCATGATGCATATTTTCTTCATCATTATTTTTATTTTCTTCATCATGATGCTCATTTCCTTGATCATGATGTATATTTTCTTCGTCATGATGCTCATTTACTTCACCGTGATGCCGATTTTCTTCATCATGATGCATATTCTCTTCATCATGATGCATATTTTCTTCATCATGATGCTCATTTTCTTCTTCATGATGCATATTTTCTTCATCATGTTTTCTTCATCGTGATGTTCATTTTCTTCATCATGATGCATATTGTCTTCATCATAATGCTCATTTTCTTCATCATGATGCATATTTTCTTCAACATGATGCTCATTTTCTTCATCATGATGCATATTTTCTTTATCATGTTTTCTTCATCGTGATGCTCATTTTCTTCATCGTGATGCATATTTTTTTCATCATGATGCTCATTTTCTTCATCATGATGCATAATTTATTCATCTTGATGCTCATTTTATTCATCATGATGCATTTTTTCTTCATCATGATGCTCATTTTCTTCAACATGATTCATATTTTCTTCATCATGATGCATATTTTTCATCATGATGCATATTTTCTTCATCATGATGCTCATTTCCTTAATCATGATGCATATTTTCTTCGTCATGATCCTCATTTATTTTATCGTGATACATATTTTCTTCATCATGTTTTCTTAATCGTGATGCTCATTTTCTTCATCGTGATGCGTATTTTTCATCATGATGCTCAATTTCTTTTTTTAATGCTCTTTTTGTTCATCATGATGCTCAATTTCATCATGTTTTATTCATCGTGATTCTCATTGTCTTCATCGTGATGCATATTTTCTTCATCATGATGCTCATTTTCTTTATCATGATGCATATTTTCTTCATCATGATGCATATTTTCTTCATCATGATGTTCAATTCCTAATCGTGATGTTAATTTCCTTAATCATGATGCATATTTTCTTCATTATGATACATATTTTCTTCATCATGATGCTCATTTACTTCATCTTGATGCTAATTTCCTTCATCATGATGCATATTTTCTTCAACATGATGCACATTTTATTCATCATTATGTATATTTTCTTCATCATGATGCATATTTTCTTCCTCATGATGCTCATTTTCTTCATCGTGATGCTAATTTCCTTCATCATAATGCTCATTTTCTTCATCATGATGCATATTTTCTTCATCATGATGCTTATTTCCTTCATCTTGATTCTTATTTCCTTCATCATGATGCTCATTTTCTTCATCATGATGCATATTTTCTATATCATGATGCTCATTTTCTTCATCATGATGCTCATTTTCTTCATGATGATGCTCATTTTTTTCATCATGATGCTCATTTTCTTAATCTTGATGCATATTTTTTTAATCATGATGCATATTTTTTACATCATGATGCATATTTTCTTCATCATGATGCTCGTTTTTCTTCGTCATGATGCGTATTTTTTCAACATGATGCATATTTTCTTCATCATGATGCTCATTTTCTTCATCTTGATGCATATTTTCTTAATCTGATAATCATTTTCTTCATCATGATGCATATTTTATTCATCACGATGCATATTTTATTTATCATGATACTCATTTTCTTCATCATGATGCATATTTTCTTCATCATGATGTTCATTTCCTTCATCGTGATGCTAATTTACTTAATCATGATGCATACTTTCTTCATTATGATATATATTTTCTACATCATGATGCTCATTTACTTCATCTTGATGCTAATTTCCTTCGTCATGATGTATATTTTCTTCAATATGATGCACAATTTCTTCATCAAGATGCATATTTTCTTCATCATGATGCATTTTTTCTTCATCATGATGCTCATTTTATTCGTCATGATGCTCATTTTCTTAATCATGATGCATATTTTCTACATCATGATGTTCATTTTATTCATCATGATGCTCATTTTCTTCATCATGATACATATTTTTTTCATCATGATGCATATTTTCTTCATAGTGATGCTCATTTTCTTCATCGTGATGCATATTGTCTTCATCATGATGCTCATTTTCTTCATCATGATACATATTTTCTTCATCATGATTCTCATTTCCTTCATCATGATGCTCATTTCAATAATCATGATGCATATTTTCTTCATCATGGTGCTCATTTTCTTCTCATGATGCTCATTTTCTTCATCATGATGCATATTTTCTTCATCATGATGTCATTTTCTTCTTCATGATGCATATTTTCTTCATCATGTTTTCCTCATCGTGATGCTCATTTTCTTCATCGTGATGCATATTTTTTTTCATCATGATGCTCATTTTCTTCATCATAATGCATAATTTTTTCATCTTGATGCTCATTTTATTCATCATGATGCATATTTTCTTCAACGTGATGCTCATTTCCTTCATCACGATGTTCATTTCCTTCATCGTGATGCTCATTTTCTTCATCGTGATGCTCATTTTCTTCATCGTGATGCGTATTTTCTTAACCATGATGCTCATTTTCTTTATTTTGATGCTCATTTTCTTCATCATAATGCTTATTTTTATCATGTTTTCTTCATCATGATTCTCATTTCTTCATCGTGTTGCATATTTTCTTCATCATGATGTTCATTTCCTTCATCGTGATGTTAATTTCCTTAATCATGATGAATATTTTCTTCATTATGATACATATTTTCTTTCATCATGATGCATATTTTCTTCAACATGATGCACATTTTCTTCATCATGATATATATTTTCTTTATCATGATTTATATTTTCTTCATCATGATGCTCATTTCCTTAATCATGATGCATATTTTTACATCATGATGCTCATTTTCTTCATCATGATGCACATTTTCTTCATTAAACATATTTTCTTCATCACGATGCATATTTTCTTTATCATGATACTCAATTTCTTAATCATGATGCTCATTTCCTTCATCATGATGCTCATTTTCTTCATCATGATGCATACTTTCTTCATCATGATGCTTATTTGCGTTATTATGATGCTCATTTCCTTCATCATGATTCTTATTTCCTTCATCATGATGCTCATTTTCTTCGTCATGATACATATTTTTTACATCATGATGCTCATTTTCTTCATCATGATTCATATTTTCTTCATCATGATGCTCATTTTCTTCATCTTGATGCATATTTTCTTCATCATGATGCATATATTTTACATCATGATGTATATTTTTTTTCATCATGATGCTCATTTTCTTCATTATGGTGCTCATTTTCTTCATCATGATGCATAATTTATTTCTCCTTATACTCATTTTCTTCATCATGATGCATATTTTCTTCATCATGATGCTCATTTTCATCAACATGATGCATATTTTCTTCATCATGATGCATATTTTTCATCATGATGCATATTTTCTTCATCATTATTTTTATTTTCTTCATCATGATGTTCATTTCCTTAATCATGATGTATATTTTTTTCGTCGTGATGCTCATTTACTTCTTCGTGATCCTAATTTTCTTCATCATGCTGCATATTCTCTTCATCATGATGCATATTTACTTCTCATGATGTTCTTTTTCTTCATCATGATGCATGTTTTCTTCATCGTGTTTTCTTCATCGTGATGCTCATTTTCATCATCGTGATGCATATTTTCTTCATCATGGTGCATATTTTCTTCAACATGATGCTCATTTTCTTCATCATGATGCATATTTTCTATATCAAGTTTTCTTCATCGTGATGCTCATTTTCTTCATCGTGATGCATATTTTTTTCATCATGATGCTCATTTTCTTCATCATGATGCATAATTTATTCATCATGATGCTCATTTTCTTCATCACGATGTATATTTTCTTCATCATGATGCTCATTTTCTTCATCATGATGCATATTTTCTTTATCATGATGCATATTTTTCATCATGATTCTCATTTCCTTCATCATGATGCTCATTTCCTAAATCATGATGTATATTTTCTTAATCATGATGCTCATTTTCTTTAACATGATGCATATTTTTTTCATCGTGATGAGTATTTTTCATCATGGTGCATATTTTCTTCATCATGATGCTCATTTCCTTCATCTTGATTCTCATTTCCTTAATCATGATGCATATTTTCTTCGTCATGATGCTCATTTACTTCATCGTGATGCATATTTTCTTCATCATGTTTTCTTCATCGTGATGCTCATTTTCTTCATCGTGATGCATATTTTCTACGTCATGATGCTAATTTTCTTCATTGTGATGCTCTTTTTCTTCATCATGATGCTCAATTTCATCATGTTTTCTTCATCGTGATTCTCATTTTCTTCATCGTGATGCATATTTTCTTCATCGTGATGCTCATTTTTTTCATCATGATGCATATTTTCTTTATCATGATGCATATTTTCTTCATTATGATGTTTATTTCCTTCATCGTGATGTTAATTTCCTTAATCATGATGAATATTTTCTTCATTATGATACATATTTTCTTCATCATGATGATCATTCACTTCATCTTGATACTAATTTCCTTCATCATGATGCATAATTTCTTTAACGTGATGCACATTTTATTCATCATCATGTATATTTTCTTTATCATGATGCATATTTTCTTCATCATGATGCTGATTTTCTTCATCATGATGGTCATTTTCTTAATCATGATGCATATTTTCTACATTATTAGGCTCATTTACTTTATCATGATGCATATTTTCTTCGTCACGATGCATATTTTCTTCATCGAGATACTCATTTTCTTCATCATGATGCTCATTTCCTTCATCATGATGCTCTTTTTCTTCATCTTGATTCTTATTTCCTTTATCTTGATGCTCATTTTCTTCATCATGATCGTCATTTTCTTCATAATGACGCTCATTTTTTTCATCATGATGCATATTTATTAATCATGATGCATATTTTTTACATCATGATGCATATTTTCTTCATCATGATGCTCATTTTCTTCATCATGATGCATATTTTCTTCATCATGATGTTCATTTTCTTCATCTTAATGCATATTTTCATAATTTGATGCTCATTTTCTTCATCATGATGCATATTTTCTTCATCACGATGCATATTTTCTTTATCATTATACTTATTTTCTTCGTCATGATGCTAATTTTCTTTATCATGATGCTCATTTTCTTCAACATGAAACATATTTTCTTCATCATGATGCTTATTTGCTTCATCATGATGCTCATTTCCTTTATCATTATTCTTGTTTCCTTCATCATGATGCTCATTTTCTTCATCATGATACATATTTTCTACATCATGATGCTCATTTTCTTTATCATGATGTTCATTTTCTTCATAATGATGCTTATTTTCTACATCATGATGCTCATTTTCTTCATCTTGATGCATATTTTCTTCATCATGATGCATATTTTTTACATCATGATGCATATTTTCTTCATCATGATGCTCATTTTCTTAATCATGATGCTAATTTTCTTAATCATGATGCATATTTTCTATATCATGGTGCTAATTTTCTTCATCATGATGCTCATTTTCTTAATCATGATGCACATTTTCTACATCATGATGCTCATTTTCTTCATCATGATGAATATTTTCTTCATCATGTTTTCTTCATCGTGATGCTCATTTTCTTCATCGTGATGCATATTGTCTTTATCATGATGCTCATTTTCTTCATCATGATGCTTATTTTCTTCATCATAATGCATATTTTCTTCATCATGATGTTGATTTCCATCATCGTGATGTTAATTTCCTTAATCATGATGCATATTTTCTTCGTTATGATACATATTTTCTTCATTATGATGCTCATTTACTTCATCTTGATGATAATTTCCTTCATCATGATGCATTTTTTCTTCAACATAATGCACATTTTCTTCATCATGAAGCATATTTTCATCATCATGATGCATATTTTCTTCATCATGATGCTCATTTTTTTCATCATAATACTCATTTTCTTAATCATGATGCATATTTTCTACATCATGATGCTCATTTTCTTCATCATGATGCTCATTTTCTAAATCTTTATGCATATTTTATACATCATGATGCTCATTTTCTTCATCATGATGCTCATTTCCTTCATCATGATTCTTATTTCCTTCATCATGATGCTTATTTTCTTCATCATGATTAATATTTTCTACATCATGATGCTCATTTTCTTCAACATGATGCATATTTTCTTCATCATGATGGATATTTTTCATCATGATGCATATTTTCTTCATCATGATGCTCATTTCCTTCATCACGATGCTCATTTCCTTAATCATGATGCATATTTTCTTCGTGATGATGCTCATTTACTTTATCGTGATGCATATTTTCTTCATCACGTTTTCTTCATCGTGATGCTCATTTTCTTCATCGTGATGCGTATTTTCTTCACCATGATGCTCATTTTATCTATTTTGATGCTCATTTTCTTCATCATGATGCTCATTTTCATCATGTTTTCTTCATCGTGATTCTTATTTCTTCATCGTGTTGCATATTTTCTTCATCATGATGCATATTTTCTTCATCATGATGTTCATTTCCTTCATCGTGATGTTAAATTCCTTAATCATGATGAATATTTTCTTCATTATGATACATATTTTCTTCATCATGATGCTCATTTACTTCATCTTGATGCTAATTTCTTTCATCATGATGCATATTTTCTTCAACATAATGCACATTTTCTTCATCATGATATATATTTTCTTTATAATGATTCATATTTTCTTCATCATGATGCCCATTTTCTTCATCATGATGCTCATTTCCTTAATCATGATGCATATTTTTACATCATGATGCTCATTTTCTTCATCATGATGATCATTTTCTTCATCATGAAACATATTTTCTTCATCACGATGCATATTTTCTTTATCATGATACTCATTTTCTTAATCATGATGCTCATTTCCTTCATCATGATGCTCATTTTCTTCATCATGATGCATACTTTCTTCATCATGATGCTTATTTGCTTCATCATAATGCTCATTTCCTTCATCATGATTCTTATTTCCTTCATCATGATGCTCATTTTCTTCATCAGGATACATATTTTTTATATCATGATGCTCATTTTCTTCATCATGATTCATATTTTTTTCATCATGATGCTCATTTTCTTCATCTTGATGCATATTTTCTTCTTCATGATGCATATTTTTTACATCATGATGTATATTTTTCTTCATCATGATACTCATTTTCTTCATAATGGTGCTCATTTTCTTCATGATGATGCATAATTTATTTATCTTGATACTCATTTTCTTCATCATGATGCATATATTTTTCATTATGATGCTCATTTTCATCAACATGATGCATATTTTCTTCATCATGATGCATATTTTTCATCATTATGCATATTTTTTTCTTCATGATGCATATTTTCTTCTAATGATGCTCATTTTCTTCATCATGATGCATGTTTTCTTCATCATGTTTTCTTCATCGTGATGCTCATTTTCATCATCGTGATGCATATTTTCTTCATCATGATGCATATTTTCTTCAACATGATGCTCATTTTCTTAATCATGATGCATATTTTCTTTATCAAATTTCTTCATCGTGATGCTCATTTTCTACATCGTTATGCATATTTTTTTCATCATGATGCTCATTTTCTTCATCATGATGCATAATTTATTCATCACGATGCTCATTTTCTTCATCATGATGTATATTTTCTTCATCATGATGCTCATTTTCTTTATCATGATGCAAATTTTCTTTATCATGATGTATATTTTTCATCATGATTCTCATTTCTTTCGTGATGATGCTCATTTGCTTAATCATGATGTATATTTTCTTAATCATGAAGCTCATTTTCTTCAACATGATGCAAATTTTTTCGTCGTGATGCGTATTTTTCATCATGATGCATATTTTTTTCATTATGATGCTCATTTCCGTCATCATGATTCTCATTTCCTTAATCATGATGCATATTTTATTCGTCATGATGCTCATTTACTTCATCGTGATGCATATTTTCTTCATCATGTTTTCATCATCGTGATGCTCATTTTCTTCATCGTGATGCATATTTTCTTCGTCATGATGCTCATTTTCTTCATTTTGATGCTCTTTTTCTTCATCATGATGCTCAATTTCATCATGTTTTGTTCATCGTGATTCTCATTTTATTCATCGTGATGCATATTTTATTCATCGTGATGCTCATTTTTTTCATCATGATGCCTATTTTCTTTATCATGATGTATATTTTCTTCATCATGATGTTCATTTCCTTCATCGTAATGCTAATTTCCTTAATCATGATGAATATTTTCTTCATTATGATACATATTTTCTTCATCATGATGCTCATTTACTTCATCTTGATACTAATTTCCTTCATCATGATGCATAATTTCTTCAACATGATGCACATTTTATTCATCATGATGTATATTTTCTTTATCATGATGCATATTTTCTTCATCATGATGCTGATTTTCTTCATCATGATGCTCATTTTCTTAATCGTGATGCATATTTTCTACATCATGACGCTCATTTACTTCATCATGATGCATATTTTCTTCGTCACGATGCACATTTTCTTTATCGAGATACTCATTTTCTTCATCATGATGCTCATTTCCTTCATCATGATGCTCATTTTCTTCATCTTGATTCTTATTTTCTTCATCTTGATGCTCATTTTCTTCATCATGATCGTCATTTTCTTCGTAATGATGCTCATTTTCTTCATCATGATGCTCATTTTCTTCATCTTGATGCATATTTTCTTAATCATGATGCATATTTTTTACATCATGATGCATATTTTCTTCATCATGATGCTCATGTTCTTCATCATGATGCATATTTTCTTCATCATGATGCATATTTTCTTCATAATGGTGCTCATTTTCTTCATCTTAATGCATATTTTCTTAATTTGATGCTCATTTTCTTCATCATGATGCATATTTTCTTCATCACGAAGCATATTTTCTTTATCATGATACTCATTTTCTTCATCATGATGCTTATTTTCTTCATCATGATGCTCATTTTCTTCATCATGATGCATATTTTCTTCATCATGATGCTTATTTGCTTCATCATGATTATCATTTCCTTTATCATTATTCTTATTTCATTCATCATGATGCTCATTTTCTTCATCATGATGCATATTTTCTACATCATGATGCTTATTTTCTTCATCATGATGCTCATTTCCTTTATCATTATTCTTATTTCCTTCATCATGATGCTCATTTTCTTCATCATGATACATATTTTCTACATCATGATGCTCATTTTCTTCATCATGATGCTCATTTTCTTCATAATGATGCTTATTTTCTTCATCATGATGCTCATTTTCTTCATCTTGATGCATATTTTCTTCATCATGATGCATATTTTTTACATCATGATGCTCATTTTCTTAATCATGATGCTCATTTTCTTAATCATGATGCATATTTTCTATATCATGGTGCTAATTTTCTAAATCATGATGCACATTTTCTTAATCATGATGCACATTTTCTACATCATGATGCTCATTTTCTTCATCATGATGAATATTTTCTTCATCATGTTTTCTTCATCGTGATGCTCATTTTCTTCATCGTGATGCATATTGTCTTCATCATGATGCTCATTTTCTTCATCATGATGCTTATTTTCTTCATCATAATGCATATTTTCTTCATCATGATATTGATTTCCTTCATCGTGATGTTAATTTCCTTAATCATGATGCATATTTTCTTCATTATGATACATATTTTCTTCATTATGATGCTCATTTACTTCATCTTGATGCTAATTTACTTCATCATGATGCATATTTTCTTCAACATAATGCACATTTTCTTCATCATGAAGCATATTTTCATCATCATGATGCATATTTTCTTCATCATGATGCTCATTCTTTTCATCATGATACTCATTTTCTTAATCATGATGCATATTTTTTTCATCATGATGCTCATTTTCTTCATCATGATGCTCATTTTCTTAATCTTTATGCATATTTTCTACATCATGATGCTCATTTTCTTCATCATGATACTCATTTCCTTCATCATGATTCTTATTTCCTTCATCATGATGCTTATTTTCTTCATCATGATTCATATTTTCTACATCATGATGCTCATTTTCTTCAACATGATGCGTATTTTCTTCATCATGATGCATATTTTTCATCATGATGCATATTTTCTTCATCATGATGCTCATTTCCTTCATCACGATGCTCATTTCATTAATCATGATGCATATTTTCTTCGTCATGATGCTCATTTACTTTATCGTGATGCATATTTTCTTCATCACGTTTTCTTCATCGTGATGCTCATTTTCTTCATCGTGATGCGTATTTTCTTCACCATGATGCTCATTTTATCAATTCTGATGCTCATTTTCTTCATCATGATGCTCATTTTCATTATGTTTTCTTCATCGTGATTCTCATTTCTTAATCGTGTTGCATATTTTCTTTATCATGTTTTCTTCATCATGATGTTCATTTCCTTCATCGTGATGTTAAATTCCTTAATCATGATGAATATTTTCTTCATTATGATACATATTTTCTTCATCATGATGCTCATTTACTTCATCTTAATGCTAATTTCTTTCATCATGATGCATATTTTCTTCAACATGATGAACATTTTCTTAATCATGATATATATTTTCTTTATAATGATTCATATTTTCTTCATCATGATGCTCATTTTCTTCATCATGATGCTCATTTCCTTAATCATGATGCATATTTTTACATCATGATGCTCATTTTCTTCATCATGATGCTCATTTTCTTCATCATGAAACATATTTTCTTCATCACGATGCATATTTTCTTTATCATGATACTCATTTTCTTAA
Source organism: Pogostemon cablin (assembly GCA_023678885.1). Taxonomy (NCBI): domain Eukaryota; kingdom Viridiplantae; phylum Streptophyta; class Magnoliopsida; order Lamiales; family Lamiaceae; genus Pogostemon; species Pogostemon cablin. Next base: position 3,153,917 of record CM043006.1, read on the forward strand.
TCATGATGCTTATTTCCTTCATCATGATGCTCATTTTCTTCATCATGATGCATACTTTCTTCATCATGATGCTTATTTGCTTCATAATAATGCTGATTTCCTTCATCATGATTCTTATTTCCTTCATCATGATGCTCATTTTCTTCATCATGATACATATTTTTTATATCATGATGCTCATTTTCTTCATCATGATTCATATTTTCTTCATCATGATGCTCATTTTCTTCATCTTGATGCATATTTTCTTCATCATGATGCATATTTTTTACATCAAGATGTATATTTTTCTTCATCATGATGCTCATTTTCTTCATAATGGTGCTCATTTTCTTCATCATGATGCATAATTTATTCATCTTGATACTCATTTTCTTCATCATGATGCATATTTTCTTCATCATAATGCTCAATTTCATCAACATGATGCGTATTTTCTTCATCATGATGCATATTTTTCATCATGATGCATATTTTCTTCATCAATATTTTTATTTTCTTCATCATGATGCTCATTTCCTTAATCATGATGTATATTTTCTTCATCATGATGCTCATTTACTTCATCGTGATGCTAATTTTATTCATCATGATGCATATTCTCTTCATCATGATGCATATTTTCTTCTCATGATGCTCATTTTCTTCATCATGATGCATGTTTTCTTCATCGTGATGCTCATTTTCATCACCGTGATGCATATTTTCTTCATCATGATGCATATTTTCTTCAACATGATGCTCATTTTCTTAATCATGACGCATATTTTCTTTATCAAATTTCTTCATCGTGATGCTCATTTTCTACATCGTGATGCATATTTTTTTCATCATGATGCTCATTTTCTTCATCATAATGCATAATTTATTCATCACGATGCTCATTTTCTTCATCATGATGTATATTTTCTTCATCATGATGCTCATTTTCTTTATCATGATGCATATTTTCTTTATCATGATGTATATTTTTCATCATGATTCTCATTTCTTTCGTCATGATGCTCATTTCCTTAATCATGATGTATATTTTCTTAATCATGATGCTCATTTTCTTCAACATGATGCATATTTTTTCATCGTGATGCGTATTTTTCATCATGATGCATATTTTTTCATTATGATGCTCATTTCCGTCATCATGATTTTCATTTCCTTAATCATGATGCATATTTTCTTCGTCATGATGCTCATTTACTTCATCGTGATGCATATTTTCTTCATCATGTTTTCTTCATCGTGATGCTCATTTTCTTCTTCGTGATGCATATTTTCTTCGTTATGATGCTCATTTTCTTCATTTTGATGCTCTTTTTCTTCATCATGATGCTCAATTCATCATGTTTTCTTTATCGTGATTCTCATTTTATTCATCGTGATGCATATTTTCTTCATCGTCATGCTCATTTTTTTCATCATGATGCATATTTTCTTTATCATGATGCATATTTTCTTCATCATGATGTTCATTTCCTTCATCGTAATGTTAATTTCCTTAATCATGATGTATATTTTCTTCATTATGATACATATTTTCTTCATCATGATGCTCATTTACTTCATCTAGATACTAATTTCCTTCATCAAGATGCATAATTTCTTCAACATGATGCACATTTTATTCATCATGATGTATATTTTCTTTATCATGATGCATATTTTCTTCATCATGATGCTGATTTTCTTCATCATGATGCTCATTTTCTTAATCGTGATGCATATTTTCTACATCATGACGCTCATTTACTTCATCATGATGCATATTTTCTTCGTCACGATGCATATTTTCTTTATCGAGATACTCATTTTCTTCATCATGATGCTCATTTCCTTCATCATGATGCTCATTTTCTTCATCTTGATTCTTATTTCCTTCATCTTGATGCTCATTTTCTTCATCATGATCGTCATTTTCTTCGTAATGATGTTCATTTTCTTCATCATGATGCTCATTTTCTTCATCTTGATGCATATTTTCTTAATCATGATGCATATTTTTTACATCATGATGCATATTTTCTTCATCATGATGCTCATTTTCTTCATCATGATGCATATTTTCTTCATCATAATGCTCATTTTCTTCATCTTAATGCATATTTTCTTAATTTGATGCTCATTTTCTTCATCATGATGCATATTTTCTTCATCATGATGCATATTTTCTTTATTATGATACTCATTTTCTTCATCATGATGCTTATTTTCTTCATCATGTTGCTCATTTTCTTCATCATGATGCATATTTTCTTCATCATGATGCTTATTTGCTTCATCATGATTCTCATTTCCTTTATCATTATTCTTATTTCATTCATCATGATGCTCATTTTCTTCATCATGATGCATATTTTCTACATCATGATGCTTATTTTCTTCATCATAATGCTCATTTTCGTCATAATGATGCTTATTTTCTTCATCATGATGCTCATTTTCTTCATCTTGATGCATATTTTCTTCATAATGATGCATATTTTTTACATCATGATGCATATTTTCTTCATCATGATGCTCATTTTCTTAATCATGATGCTCATTTTCTTAATCGTGATGCATATTTTCTATATCATGGTGCTCATTTTCTTCATCATGATGCTCATTTTCTTAATCATTATGCACATTTTCTACATAATAATGCTCATTTTCTGCATCATGATGAATATTTTCTTCATCATGTTTTTTCATCGTGATGCTCATTTTCTTCATCGTGATGCATATTGTCTTCAACATGATGCTCATTTTCTTCATCATGATGCATATTTTCTTCATCATGATGCATATTTTCTTCATCATGATGTTGATTTCCTTCATCGTGATGTTAATTTCCTTAATCATGATGCATATTTTCTTTATTATGATACATATTTTCTTCATTATGATGCTCATTTACTTCATCTTGATGCTAATTTTCTTCATCATGATGCATATTTTCTTCAACATAATGCACATTTTCTTCATCATGATGCATATTTTCATCATCATGATGCATATTTTCTTCATCATGATTCTCATTTTTTTAATCATGATACTCATTTTCTTAATCATGATGCATATTTTCTACATCATGATGCTCATTTTCTTAATCATTATGCGTATTTTCTACGTCATGATGCTCATTTTCTTCATCATGATGCTCATTTTCTTCATCATGATGCAAATTTTCTTCATCACAATGCATATTTTCTTCATCATGATACTCATTTTCCTCATCATGATGCTCATTTCCTTCATCATGATGCTCATTTTTCTTCATCATGATACATATTTTCTTCATCATGATGCTTATTTGCTTCATCATGATGCTCATTTCCATTATCATGATTCTTATTTCCTTCATCATGATGCTCATTTTCTTCATGATGATGCATATTTTCTACATCATGATGCTCATTTTCTTCATCATGATTCATATTTTATTCATCATGATGATCATTTTCTTCATCTTGATGAATATTTTCTTCATCATGATGCGTATTTTTTACATCATGATACATATTTTCTTCATCATGATGCTCATTTTCTTCATAATGATGTTTATTTTCTCATTATGATGCATAATTTATTCATCTGGATGCTCATTTTATTCAACATGATGCATATTTTCTTCATCGTGATGCATATTTTTCATCATGATTCATATTTACTTCATCATGATGCTTATTTTCTTCATCATGATGCTCATTATCTTTATCATGATGCTCATTTCCTTAATCATGATGCATATTTTCTTCGTCATGATGCTAATTTACTTCCTCGTGATGCTCATCTTATTCATCATGATGTATATTTTTTTCATCATGATGCATATTCTCTTCATCATGATGCATATTCTATTCGTCATGATGCATATTTTCTACATCATGATACTTATTTTCTTCATTATGATGAATATTTTCTGCATCATGTTTTCTTCATCGTGATGCTCATTTTCTTCATCGTGATGCATATTTTTTTCATCATGATGCTCATTTTCTTCATCATGATGCATAATTTATTCATCTTGATGCTCATTTTATTCATCATGATGCATATTTTCTTCATCATGATGCTCATTTTCTTCATCATGATGCTCATTTCCATCATCACGATGCTCATTTCCTTAATCATGATGCATATTTTCTTCGTCATGATGCTCATTTAATTTATCGTGATGCATATTTTCTTCATCACGTTTTTTTCATCGTAATGCTCATTTTCTTCATCGTGATGCGTATTTTCTTCACCATGATGCTAATTTTCTTTATTTTGATGCTCATTTTCTTCATCATGATACTCATTTTCATCATGTTTTCTTCATCGTGATTCTCATTTCTTCACCGTGTTGCATATTTTCTTCATCATGACGCATATTTTCTTCATCATGATGCATTTTTTCTTCATCATGATATTCATTTCCTTCATCGTGATGTTAATTTCCTTAATCATGATGAATGTTTTCTTCATTATGATACATATTTTCTTCATCATGATGCTCATTTACTTCATCTTGATGCTAATTTCTTTCATCATGGTGCATATTTTCTTCTACATGATGCACATTTTCTTCATAATGATATATATTTTCTTTATCATGATTCATATTTTCTTCATCATGATGCTCATTTTCTTCATCATGATGCTCATTTCCGTAATCATGATGCTCATTTACTTCATCATGATGCTCATTTTCTTCATCATGATGCATATTTTCTTCATCACGATGCATATTTTCTTCATCACGACGCATATTTTATTCATCACGATGCATATTTTCTTCAACATAATGCACATTTTCTTCATCATGATGCATATTTTCATCATCATGATGCATATTTTCTTCATCATGATTCTCACTTTTTTAATCATGATACTCATTTTCTTAATCATGATGCATATTTTCTACATCATGATGCTCATTTTCTTAATCATTATGCGTATTTTCTACATCATGATGCTCATTTTCTTCATCATGATGCTCGTTTTCTTCATCATGATGCAAATTTTCTTCATCACAATGCATATTTTCTTCATCATGATACTCATTTTCCTCATCATGATGCTCATTTCCTTCATCATGATGCTCATTTTTCTTCATCATGATACATATTTTCTTCATCATGATGCTTATTTGCTTCATCATGATGCTCATTTCCATTATCATGATTCTTATTTCCTTCATCATGATGCTCATTTTCTTCGTTATGATGCATATTTTCTACATCATGATGCTCATTTTCTTCATCATGATTCATATTTTATTCATCATGATGATCATTTTCTTCATCTTGATGAATATTTTCTTCATCATGATGCGTATTTTTTACATCATGATACATATTTTCTTCATCATGATGCTCATTTTCTTCATAATGATGCTTATTTTCTCATTATGATGCATAATTTATTCATCTGGATGCTCATTTTCTTAATCGTGATGCATATTTTCTTCATCATAATGATCATTTTATTCAACATGATGCATATTTTCTTCATCGTGATGCATATTTTTCATCATGATTCATATTTACTTCATCATGATGCTTATTTTCTTCATCATGATGCTCATTATCTTTATCATGATGCTCATTTCCATAATCATGATGCATATTTTCTTCGTCATGATGCTAATTTACTTCCTCGTGATGCTCATCTTATTCATCATGATGTATATTTTTTTCATCATGATGCATATTCTCTTCATCATGATGCATATTCTATTCGTCATGATGCATATTTTCTACATCATGATACTTATTTTCTTCATTATGATGAATATTTTCTGCATCATATTTTCTTCATCGTGATGCTCATTTTCTTCATCGTGATGCATATTTTTTTCATCATGATGCTCATTTTCTTCATCATGATGCATAATTTATTCATCTTGATGCTCATTTTATTCATCATGATGCATATTTTCTTCATCATGATGCTCATTTTCTTCATCATGATGCTCATTTCCATCATCACGATGCTCATTTCCTTAATCATGATGCATATTTTTTTCGTCATGATGCTCATTTACTTTATCGTGATGCACGTTTTTTTCATCACGTTTTTTTCATCGTAATGCTCATTTTCTTCATCGTGATGCGTATTTTCTTCACCATGATGCTAATTTTCTTTATTTTGATGCTCATTTTCTTCATCATGATACTCATTTTCATCATGTTTTCTTCATCGTGATTCTCATTTCTTCACCGTGTTGCATATTTTCTTCATCATGACGCATACTTTCTTCATCATGATGCATTTTTTCTTCATCATGATATTCATTTCCTTCATCGTGATGTTAATTTCCTAAATCATGATGAATATTTTCTTCATTATGATACATATTTTCTTCATCATGATGCTCATTTACTTCATCTTGATGCTAATTTCTTTCATCATGGTGCATATTTTCTTCTACGTGATGCACATTTTCTTCATAATGATATATATTTTCTTTATCATGATTCATATTTTCTTCATCATGATGCTCATTTTCTTCATCATGATGCTCATTTCCGTAATCATGATGCATATTTTTACATCATGATGCTCATTTTCTTCATCATGAAGCATATTTTCTTCATCACGATGCATATTTTCTTCATCACGATGCATATTTTCTTCATCGTGATGCTCATTTCCTTCATCATGATGCTCATTTTCTTCATCATGATGCATACTTTCTTCATCATGATGCTTATTTGCTTCATTATGATGCTCATTTCCTTCATCATGATTCTTATTTCCTTCATCATGATTCTCATTTTCTTCGTCGTGATACATATTTTTTACATAATGATGCTCATTTTCTTCATCATGATTCATATTTTCTTCATCATGATGCTCATTTTCTTCATCTTGATGCATATTTTCTTCATCATGATGCATATTTTTTACATCATGATTTATATTTTTCTTCATCATGATGCTCATTTTCTTCATAATGGTGCTCATTTTCTTCATCATGATAAATAATTTATTCATCTTGATACTCATTTTCTTCATCATGATGCATATTTTCTTCATCATGATGCTCATTTTCATCAACATGATGCATATTTTCTTCATCATGATACATATTTTTCATCATGATGCATATTTTCTTCATCAATATTTTATTTTCTTCATCATGATGCTCATTTCCATAATCATGATATATATTTTCTTCGTCATGAAACTCATTTAATTCATCGTGATGCTAATTTTTTTCATCATGATGCATATTCTCTTCATCATGATGCATATTTTCTTCATCATGATGCTCATTTTCTTCATCATGATGCATGTTTTCTTCATCGTGATGCTCATTTTCATCATCGTGATGCATATTTTCTAAATCATGATGCATATTTTCTTCAACGTGATGCTCATTTTCTTCATCATGATGCATATTTTCTTTATCAAGTTTTCTTCATCGTGATGCTCATTTTCTTCATCGTGATGCATATTTTTTTCATCATGATGCTCCTTTTCTTCATCATGATGCATAATTTATTCATCTTGATGCTCATTTTCTTCGTCATGATGCTCATTTTCTTCATCATGATGCATATTTTCTTTATCATGATGCATATTTTTCATCTTGATTCTCATTTGCTTCATCATGATGCTTATTTCCTTAACCATGATGTATATTTTCTTAATCATGATGCTCATTTTATTCAACATGATGCATATTTTCTTCATCGTGATGCGTATTTTTCATCATGATGCATATTTTCTTCATCATGATTCTCAGTTCCTTCATCATGATTTTCATTTCCTTAATCATGATGCATATTTTCTTCATCATGATGCTCATTTACTTCTTCGTGATGCATATTTTCTTCATCGTGATGCTCATTTTCTTCATCGTGATGCATATTTTCTTCATCATGATGCATATTTTCTTCATCATGATGCATATTTTCTTTATCATGATGCATATTTTCTTCATCATGATATTCATTTCCTTCATCGTGATGTTAATTTCCTTAATCATAATGAATATTTTCTTCATTATGATACGTATTTTCTTCATCATCATGCTCATTTACTTCATCTTGATACTAATTTCTTCATCATGATGCATAATTTCTTCAAAATGATGCAAATTTTATTCATCATGATGTATATTTTCATTATCATGATGCATATTTTCTTCATCATGATGCTGATTTTCTTCATCATGATGCTCATTTTCTTAATCATGATGCATATTTTCTACATCATGATGCTCATTTACTTCATCATGATGCATATTTTCTTTGTCACGATGCATATTTTCTTCATCAAAATACTCATTTTCTTCATCATGATGCTCATTTCCTTCATCATGATGCTCATTTTCTTCATCTTGATTCTTATTACCTTCGTCTTGATGCTAATTTTCTTCATCATGATCGTCATTTTCTTCATAATGATGCTCATTTTCTTCATCATGATCCTCATTTTCTTCATCTTGATGCATATTTTCTTAATCATGATGCATATTTTTTACATTATGATGCATATTTTCTTCATCATGACGCTCATTTTCTTCATCATGATGCATATTTTCTTCATCATGATGCATATTTTCTTCATCATGATGCTCATTTTCTTCATCTTAAAGCATATTTTCTTAATTTGATGCATATTTTCTTCATCATGATGCATATTTTCTTCATCACGATGCATATTTTCTTTATCATGATACTCGTTTTCTTCATCATGATGCTCATTTTCTTCATCGTGATGCATATTTTCTTCATCATGATGCTTTTTGCTTCATCATGATGCTCATTTCCTTTATCATTATTCTTATTTCCTTCATCATGATGCTCATTTTCTTCAACAAGATGCATATTTTCTACATCATGATGCTCATTTTCTAAATCATGGTGCTCGTTTTCTTCATAATGATGCTCATTTTCTTCATCATGATGCTCATTTTCTTCATCTTGATGCATATTTTCTTCATCATGATGCATATTTTTTACATCATGATGCATATTTTCTTCATCATGATGCTCATTTTCTTAATCATGATGCTCATTTTCTTAATCATGATGCATATTTTCTATATCATGGTGGTCATTTTCTTTATCATGATGCTCATTTTCTACATCATGATGCTCATTTTCTTCATCATGATGAATATTTTCTTCATCATGTTTTCTTCATCATGATGCTTATTTTCTTCATCATGATGCATATTTTCTTCATCATTATGTTGATTTCCTTCATCGTGATGTTAATTTCCTTAATCATGATGCATATTTTCTTCATTATGATACAAATTTTCTTCATTATGATGCTCATTTACTTCATCTTGATGCTAATTTCCTTCATCATGATGCATATTTTCTTTAACATAATGCACATTTTCTTCATCATGATGCATATTTTCATCATCATGATACATATTTTCTTCATCATGATGCACATTTTTTTCATCATGATACTCATTTTCTTAATCATGATGCATATTTTCTACCTCATGATGCTCATTTTCTTCATCATGATGCTCATTTTCTCAATCATTATGCATATTTTCTACATCATGATGCTCATTTTCTTCATCATGATGCTAATTTTTATTCATCATGATGCATATTTTCTTCATCATGATGCTTATTTGCTTCAACATGATGCTCATTTCCTTCATCATGATTCTTATTTCCTTCATCATGATGCTCATTTTCTTCGTCATGATGCATATTTTCTACATCATGATGCTCATTTTCTTCATCATGCTTCATATTTTTTTCTTCATGATGATCATTTTCTTCATCTTGATGCATATTTTCTTCATCACGAGGCGTATTTTTTACATCATGATTTATATTTTCTTCATCATGATGCTCATTTTCTTCATAATGACACTCATTTTCTTCATTATGATGCATAATTTATTCATATTGATGCTCATTTACTTAATCGTTATGCATATTTTCTTCATCATAATGATCATTTTCTTCAACATGATGCATATTGTCTTTATTATGATGCTCATTTTCTTCATCATGATGCATATTTTCTTCATCATGATGTTGATTTCCTTCATCATGATGTTAATTTCCTTAATCATGATCCATATTTTCTTCATTATGATACATATTTTCGTCATTATGATGCTCATTTACTTCATCTTGATGCTAATTTCCTTCATCATGATGCATATTTTCTTCAACATGATGCACATTTTCTTCATCATCATGATGCTCATTTAATTCATCATGATGCACATTTTTTTAATCATGATGCATATTTTCTACATCATGATGCTCATTATCTTCACCATGATGCTCATTTTCTTCATCATGATGCATATTTTCTTCATCACAATGCATATTTTCTTCATCATGATTCTCATTTTTCTCATCATGATGCTCATTTCCTTCATCATGATGCTCATTATCTTCACCATGATGCTCATTTTCCTCATCATGATGCATATTTTCTTCAGCACAATGCATATTTTCTTCATCATGATTCCATTTTTCTCATCATGATGCTCATTTCCTTCATCATGATGTTCAATTTCTTCATCATGATGCATATTTTCTTCATCATGATGCTTATTTGCTTCGTCACGATGCTCATTTTCTTCATCATGATTCTTATTTCCTTCATCATGATGCTCATTTTCTTCGTAATAATGCATATTTTCTACATCACGATGCTCATTTTCTTCATCATGATTCATATTTTCTTCATCATGATGATCATTTTCTTCATCTTGATGCATGTTTTCTTCAACATGATGCGTATTTTTTACATCATTATACATATTTTCTTCATCATGATGCTCATTTTCTTCATAATGATGCTCATTTTCTTCATCATGATGCATAATTTATTAATCTTGATGCTCATTTTCTTCATCATGATGCATATTTCTTCATCATGATGCTCATTTTCTTCAACATGATGCATATTTTCTTCATCATGATGCATATTTTTCATCATGATGCATATTTTCTTCAACATGATGCTTATTTTCATCATCATGATGCTCATTTCTTTATCATGATGCTCATTTCCTTAATCATGATGCATATTTTCTTCATCATGATGCTCATTTACTTCATCGTGATGCTCATTTTCTTCATCATGATGTATATTTTTTTCATCATGATGCATATTATCTTCACCATGATGCATCTTCTATTCATCATGATGCATATTTTCTTCATCATGATGCTTATTTTCTTCATTATGATGAATATTTTCTTCATCATGTTTTCTTCATCATGATGCTCATTTTCTTCATCATAATGCATATTGTCTTCATCATGATGCTCATTTTCTTCATCATGATGTATATTTTCTTCATCATGATACATATTTTTTTCATCATGATTCTCATTTCCTTCATTAATGCTCATTTCATTAATCATGATGCATATTTTCTTCGTCATGATGCTCATTTTCTTCATTATGATGCTCATTTTCTTCATCATGATGCATATTTTCTTCGTCATGATGCTCATTTTCTTCATCATGTTTTCTTCATCGTGATGCTTATTTTCTTCATCGCGATGCATATTTTCTTCATCATGATTCTTATTTTCTTCATCTTGATGCATATTTTCTTCATCATGATGCATATTTTCTTCATCATGATGCTTATTTCCTTTATCGTGATGCTCATTTCCTTTATCATGATGCTCATTTCCTTCATCATGATGTTCATTTCCTTTATCAATATGCTCATTTTCTTTTTCATGGTGCGTATTTTTTATCATGATGCTAATTTTCTTCATCAAGATGCTCATTTTTCTTCATTATGATGCATATTTTCTTTATCATGATGCATATTATCATCAACATGATACATATTTTCTTCATCATGATGCTCATTTCCTTCATAAAGATGCTCATTTCCTTCATTATGATGCATATTTTCTTCATCATGTTGCTCATTTTCTTCATCATGATACTCATTTTCTTAATCATGATGCATATTTTCTACATCATAATGTGCATATTTTCTTAATCGTTGATTCATATTTTCTACGTCATAATGTTCATTTTCTTCGTCATGACGCGTATTTTCTTAATCATGATACATATTTTCTTCATCATGATGCTCATTTTCTTCATCATGATGCTCATTTCCTTCATCGTGATGCATATTTTCATCATCATGATGCACATTTTCTTCATCATGATGCATATTTTCTTCATCATGATGCTCATTTTATTCATCATGATGCTCATTTTCTTTATCAGGATACATATTTTCTATATCATGATGCTCATTTTCTTCATCATGATGCTCAATTCTTAATCATGATGCACATTTTCTACATCATGATGCTCATTTTCTTCATCACGTTGAATATTTTCTTCATCATGTTTTCTTCATCGCGATGCATATTGTCTTCATCATGATGCTCATTTTCTTCATCATGATGCATATTTTCTTCATCATGATGCATATTTTCTTCATCATGATGTTGATTTCCTTCATCGTGATGTTAATTTCCTTAATCATGATGCATATTTTCTTCATTATGATACATATTTTCTTCATTATGATGCTCATTTACTTCATCTTGATGCTAATTTCCTTCATCATGATGCATATTTTCTTCAACATAATACAAATTTTCTTCATCTTGATGCATATTTTTATCATCATGATGCATATTTTCTTCATCATGATGCTCATTTTTTCATCATGATACTCATTTTCTTAATCATGATGCATATTTTCTACATCATGATGCTCATTTTCTTCATCATGATGCTCATTTTCTTAATCATTATGCATATTTTCAACATCATGATGCTCATTTTCTTCATCATGATGCATATTTTCTTCATCACGATGCATATTTTCTTCATCATGATACTCATTTTCCTCATTATGATGCTCATTTCATTAATCATGATGCATATTTTCTTCGTCATGATGCTCATTTTCTTCATCATGATGCTCATTTTCTTCATCATGACGCATATTTTCTTCGTCATGATGCTCATTTTCTTCATCATGTTTTCTTCATCGCGATGCTCTTTTTCTTCATCATGATGCATATTTTCTTCATCACGATACATATTTTCTTCATCATGATACTCATTTTCCTCATCATGATGCTCATTTCCTTCATCATGATGCTCATTTTTTACATCATGATGCTCATTTTCTTCATCATGATGCTCATTTTCTTAATCATTATGCATATTTTCAACATCATGATGCTCATTTTCTTCATCATGATGCATATTTTCTTCATCACGATGCATATTTTCTTCATCATGATACATATTTTCCTCATTATGATGCTCATTTCATTAATCATGATGCATATTTTCTTCGTCATGATGCTCATTTTCTTCATCATGATGCTCATTTTCTTCGTCATGACGTATATTTTCTTCGTCATGATGCTCATTGTCTTCATCATGTTTTCTTCATCGCGATGCTCTTTTTCTTCATCATGATGATCATTTTCTTCATCATGATTAATATTTTCTTCATCATGATGCTCATTTTCTTCATCTTGATGCATATTTTCTTCATCATGATGCATATTTTCTTCATCATGATGCTTATTTTCTTCATCGTGATGCTCATTTCCTTTATCATGATGCTCATTTCCTTCATCATGATGTTCATTTCCTTTATCTAGATGCTCATTTACTTTTTCATGGTGCATATTTTTTTTATCATGATGCTCATTTTCTTCATCAAGATGCTCATTTTTCTTCTTTATGATGAATATTTTCTTTATCATGATGCGTATTATCGTCAACATGATGCATATTTTCATCATGATGCTCATTTCCTTCATAAAGATGCTCATTTCCATCATTATGATGCATATTTTCTTCATCATGTTGCTCATTTTGTTCATCATGATGCTCATTTTCTTCATCATGATGCGTATTTTCTTAATCATGATACATATTTTCTTCATCATGATGCTCATTTCTTCATCATGATGCTCATTTCCTTCATCGTGATGCATATTTTCATCATCATGATGCACATTTTCTTCATCATGATGCATATTTTCTTCATCATGATGCTCATTTTCTTCATCATGATGCTCATTTTCTTAATCATGATGCATATTTTCTATATCATGATGCTCATTTTCATCATCATCATGCTCATTTTCTTAATCATGATGAACATTTTCTACATCATGATGCTCATTTTCTTCATCATGTTGAATATTTTCTTCATCATGTTTTCTTCATCGTGATGCATATTGTCTTCATCATGATGCTCATTTTCTTCATCATGATGCATATTTTCTTCATCATGATGTTGATTTCATTCATCGTGATGTTAATTTCCTTAATAATGATGCATATTTTCTTCATTATGATACATATTTTCTTCATTATGATGCTCATTTACTTCATTTTGATGCTAATTTCCTTCATCATGATGCATATTTTCTTCAACATAATGCACATTTTCTTCATCATGATGCATATTTTCATCATCATGATGCATATTTTCTTTATCATTATGCTCATTTTTTCATCATGATACTCATTTTCTTAATCATAATGCATATTTTCTACATCATGATGCTCATTTTCTTCATCATGATGCTCATTTTCTTAATCATTATGCATATTTTCTACATCATGATGCTCATTTTCTTCATCATGATGCATATTTTCTTCATCACGATACATATTTTCTTCATCATGATACTCATTTTCCTCATCATGATGCTCATTTCCTTCATCATGATGCTCATTTTTCTACATCATGATGCATATTTTCTTCATCATGATGCTTATATGCTTCGTCATAATGCTCATTTCATTCATCATTATTCTTATTTCCTTCATCATGATGCTCATTTTCTTCATCATGATGCATATTTTCTACATCATGATGCTCATTTTCTTCATCATGATTCATATTTTTTTCTTTATGATGATCATTTTCTTCATCTTGATGCATATTTTCTTCATCATGATGCGTATTTTTTACATCATGATACATATTTTCTTCATCATGATGCTTATTTTCTTCATAATGACACTCATTTTCTTCATTATGATGCATAATTTATTCATATTGATGCTCATTTACTTAATCGTGATGCATATTTTATTCATCATAATGATCATTTTCTTCAACATGATGCATATTGTCTTTATTATGATGCTCATTTTCTTCATCATGATACATATTTTCTTCATCATGATGTTGATTTCCTTCATCATGATGTTAATTTCCTTAATCATGATCCATATTTTCTTCATTATGATACATATTTTCGTCATTATGATGCTCATTTACTTCATCTTGATGCTAATTTCCTTCATCATGATGCATATTTTCTTCAACATGATGCACATTTTCTTCATCATCATGATGCTCATTTAATTCATCATGATGCTCATTTTTTTAATCATGATGCATATTTTCTACATCATGATGCTCATTATCTTCACCATGATGCTCATTTTCTTCATCATGATGCATATTTTCTTCATCACAATGCATATTTTCTTCATCATGATTCTCATTTTTCTCATCATGATGCTCATTTCCTTCATCATGATGCTCAATTTCTTCATCATGATACATATTTTCTTCATCATGATGCTTATTTGCTTCGTCACGATGCTCATTTTCTTCATCATGATTCTTATTTCCTTCATCATGATACTCATTTTCTTCGTAATAATGCATATTTTCTACATCACGATGCTCATTTTCTTCATCATGATTCATATTTTCTTCATCATGATGATCATTTTCTTCATCTTGATGCATGTTTTTTTCAACATGATGCGTATTTTTTACATCATTATACATATTTTCTTCATCATGATGCTCATTTTCTTCATAATGATGCTCATTTTCCTCATCATGATGCATAATTTATTAATCTTGATGCTCATTTTCTTCATCATGATGCATATTTCTTCATCATGATGCTCATTTTCTTCAACATGATGCAAATTTTCTTCATCATGATGCATATTTTTCATCATGATGCATATTTTCTTCTGCATGATGCTTATTTTCATCATCATGATGCTCATTTCTTTATCATGATGCTAATTTCCTTAATCATGATGCATATTTTCTTCATCATGATGCTCATTTACTTCATCGTGATGCTCATTTTCTTCATCATGATGCTCATTTTCTTAATCATGATGCTCATTTTCTTAATCGTGATGCATATTTTCTATATCATGGTGCTCATTTTCTTCATCATGATGCTCATTTTCTTAATCATTATGCACATTTTCTACATAATAATGCTCATTTTCTGCATCATGATGAATATTTTCTTCATCATGTTTTTTCATCGTGATGCTCATTTTCTTCATCGTGATGCATATTGTCTTCAACATGATGCTCATTTTCTTCATCATGATGCATATTTTCTTCATCATGATGCATATTTTCTTCATCATGATGTTGATTTCCTTCATCGTGATGTTAATTTCCTTAATCATGATGCATATTTTCTTTATTATGATACATATTTTCTTCATTATGATGCTCATTTACTTCATCTTGATGCTAATTTTCTTCATCATGATGCATATTTTCTTCAACATAATGCACATTTTCTTCATCATGATGCATATTTTCATCATCATGATGCATATTTTCTTCATCATGATTCTCATTTTTTTAATCATGATACTCATTTTCTTAATCATGATGCATATTTTCTACATCATGATGCTCATTTTCTTAATCATTATGCGTATTTTCTACGTCATGATGCTCATTTTCTTCATCATGATGCTCATTTTCTTCATCATGATGCAAATTTTCTTCATCACAATGCATATTTTCTTCATCATGATACTCATTTTCCTCATCATGATGCTCATTTCCTTCATCATGATGCTCATTTTTCTTCATCATGATACATATTTTCTTCATCATGATGCTTATTTGCTTCATCATGATGCTCATTTCCATTATCATGATTCTTATTTCCTTCATCATGATGCTCATTTTCTTCATGATGATGCATATTTTCTACATCATGATGCTCATTTTCTTCATCATGATTCATATTTTATTCATCATGATGATCATTTTCTTCATCTTGATGAATATTTTCTTCATCATGATGCGTATTTTTTACATCATGATACATATTTTCTTCATCATGATGCTCATTTTCTTCATAATGATGTTTATTTTCTCATTATGATGCATAATTTATTCATCTGGATGCTCATTTTATTCAACATGATGCATATTTTCTTCATCGTGATGCATATTTTTCATCATGATTCATATTTACTTCATCATGATGCTTATTTTCTTCATCATGATGCTCATTATCTTTATCATGATGCTCATTTCCTTAATCATGATGCATATTTTCTTCGTCATGATGCTAATTTACTTCCTCGTGATGCTCATCTTATTCATCATGATGTATATTTTTTTCATCATGATGCATATTCTCTTCATCATGATGCATATTCTATTCGTCATGATGCATATTTTCTACATCATGATACTTATTTTCTTCATTATGATGAATATTTTCTGCATCATGTTTTCTTCATCGTGATGCTCATTTTCTTCATCGTGATGCATATTTTTTTCATCATGATGCTCATTTTATTCATCATGATGCATAATTTATTCATCTTGATGCTCATTTTATTCATCATGATGCATATTTTCTTCATCATGATGCTCATTTTCTTCATCATGATGCTCATTTCCATCATCACGATGCTCATTTCCTTAATCATGATGCATATTTTTTTCGTCATGATGCTCATTTAATTTATCGTGATGCATATTTTCTTCATCACGTTTTTTTCATCGTAATGCTCATTTTCTTCATCGTGATGCGTATTTTCTTCACCATGATGCTAATTTTCTTTATTTTGATGCTCATTTTCTTCATCATGATACTCATTTTCATCATGTTTTCTTCATCGTGATTCTCATTTCTTCACCGTGTTGCATATTTTCTTCATCATGACGCATATTTTCTTCATCATGATGCATTTTTTCTTCATCATGATATTCATTTCCTTCATCGTGATGTTAATTTCCTTAATCATGATGAATGTTTTCTTCATTATGATACATATTTTCTTCATCATGATGCTCATTTACTTCATCTTGATGCTAATTTCTTTCATCATGGTGCATATTTTCTTCTACATGATGCACATTTTCTTCATAATGATATATATTTTCTTTATCATGATTCATATTTTCTTCATCATGATGCTCATTTTCTTCATCATGATGCTCATTTCCGTAATCATGATGCTCATTTACTTCATCATGATGCTCATTTTCTTCATCATGAAGCATATTTTCTTCATCACGATGCATATTTTCTTCATCACGATGCATATTTTCTTCATCACGATGCATATTTTCTTCAACATAATGCACATTTTCTTCATCATGATGCATATTTTCATCATCATGATGCATATTTTCTTCATCATGATTCTCACTTTTTTAATCATGATACTCATTTTCTTAATCATGATGCATATTTTCTACATCATGATGCTCATTTTCTTAATCATTATGCGTATTTTCTACATCATGATGCTCATTTTCTTCATCATGATGCTCGTTTTCTTCATCATGATGCAAATTTTCTTCATCACAATGCATATTTTCTTCATCATGATACTCATTTTCCTCATCATGATGCTCATTTCCTTCATCATGATGCTCATTTTTCTTCATCATGATACATATTTTCTTCATCATGATGCTTATTTGCTTCATCATGATGCTCATTTCCATTATCATGATTCTTATTTCCTTCATCATGATGCTCATTTTCTTCGTTATGATGCATATTTTCTACATCATGATGCTCATTTTCTTCATCATGATTCATATTTTATTCATCATGATGATCATTTTCTTCATCTTGATGAATATTTTCTTCATCATGATGCGTATTTTTTACATCATGATACATATTTTCTTCATCATGATGCTCATTTTCTTCATAATGATGCTTATTTTCTCATTATGATGCATAATTTATTCATCTGGATGCTCATTTTCTTAATCGTGATGCATATTTTCTTCATCATAATGATCATTTTATTCAACATGATGCATATTTTCTTCATCGTGATGCATATTTTTCATCATGATTCATATTTACTTCATCATGATGCTTATTTTCTTCATCATGATGCTCATTATCTTTATCATGATGCTCATTTCCATAATCATGATGCATATTTTCTTCGTCATGATGCTAATTTACTTCCTCGTGATGCTCATCTTATTCATCATGATGTATATTTTTTTCATCATGATGCATATTCTCTTCATCATGATGCATATTCTATTCGTCATGATGCATATTTTCTACATCATGATACTTATTTTCTTCATTATGATGAATATTTTCTGCATCATATTTTCTTCATCGTGATGCTCATTTTCTTCATCGTGATGCATATTTTTTTCATCATGATGCTCATTTTCTTCATCATGATGCATAATTTATTCATCTTGATGCTCATTTTATTCATCATGATGCATATTTTCTTCATCATGATGCTCATTTTCTTCATCATGATGCTCATTTCCATCATCACGATGCTCATTTCCTTAATCATGATGCATATTTTTTTCGTCATGATGCTCATTTACTTTATCGTGATGCACGTTTTTTTCATCACGTTTTTTTCATCGTAATGCTCATTTTCTTCATCGTGATGCGTATTTTCTTCACCATGATGCTAATTTTCTTTATTTTGATGCTCATTTTCTTCATCATGATACTCATTTTCATCATGTTTTCTTCATCGTGATTCTCATTTCTTCACCGTGTTGCATATTTTCTTCATCATGACGCATACTTTCTTCATCATGATGCATTTTTTCTTCATCATGATATTCATTTCCTTCATCGTGATGTTAATTTCCTAAATCATGATGAATATTTTCTTCATTATGATACATATTTTCTTCATCATGATGCTCATTTACTTCATCTTGATGCTAATTTCTTTCATCATGGTGCATATTTTCTTCTACGTGATGCACATTTTCTTCATAATGATATATATTTTCTTTATCATGATTCATATTTTCTTCATCATGATGCTCATTTTCTTCATCATGATGCTCATTTCCGTAATCATGATGCATATTTTTACATCATGATGCTCATTTTCTTCATCATGAAGCATATTTTCTTCATCACGATGCATATTTTCTTCATCGTGATGCTCATTTCCTTCATCATGATGCTCATTTTCTTCATCATGATGCATACTTTCTTCATCATGATGCTTATTTGCTTCATTATGATGCTCATTTCCTTCATCATGATTCTTATTTCCTTCATCATGATTCTCATTTTCTTCGTCGTGATACATATTTTTTACATAATGATGCTCATTTTCTTCATCATGATTCATATTTTCTTCATCATGATGCTCATTTTCTTCATCTTGATGCATATTTTCTTCATCATGATGCATATTTTTTACATCATGATTTATATTTTTCTTCATCATGATGCTCATTTTCTTCATAATGGTGCTCATTTTCTTCATCATGATAAATAATTTATTCATCTTGATACTCATTTTCTTCATCATGATGCATATTTTCTTCATCATGATGCTCATTTTCATCAACATGATGCATATTTTCTTCATCATGATACATATTTTTCATCATGATGCATATTTTCTTCATCAATATTTTATTTTCTTCATCATGATGCTCATTTCCATAATCATGATATATATTTTCTTCGTCATGAAACTCATTTAATTCATCGTGATGCTAATTTTTTTCATCATGATGCATATTCTCTTCATCATGATGCATATTTTCTTCATCATGATGCTCATTTTCTTCATCATGATGCATGTTTTCTTCATCGTGATG
This sequence comes from Pogostemon cablin, assembly GCA_023678885.1. Taxonomy (NCBI): domain Eukaryota; kingdom Viridiplantae; phylum Streptophyta; class Magnoliopsida; order Lamiales; family Lamiaceae; genus Pogostemon; species Pogostemon cablin. The sequence continues at coordinate 3,174,732 of CM043006.1, forward strand.
CTCATTTTCATCATCGTGATGCATATTTTCTAAATCATGATGCATATTTTCTTCAACGTGATGCTCATTTTCTTCATCATGATGCATATTTTCTTTATCAAGTTTTCTTCATCGTGATGCTCATTTTCTTCATCGTGATGCATATTTTTTTCATCATGATGCTCCTTTTCTTCATCATGATGCATAATTTATTCATCTTGATGCTCATTTTCTTCGTCATGATGCTCATTTTCTTCATCATGATGCATATTTTCTTTATCATGATGCATATTTTTCATCTTGATTCTCATTTGCTTCATCATGATGCTTATTTCCTTAACCATGATGTATATTTTCTTAATCATGATGCTCATTTTATTCAACATGATGCATATTTTCTTCATCGTGATGCGTATTTTTCATCATGATGCATATTTTCTTCATCATGATTCTCAGTTCCTTCATCATGATTTTCATTTCCTTAATCATGATGCATATTTTCTTCATCATGATGCTCATTTACTTCTTCGTGATGCATATTTTCTTCATCGTGATGCTCATTTTCTTCATCGTGATGCATATTTTCTTCATCATGATGCATATTTTCTTCATCATGATGCATATTTTCTTTATCATGATGCATATTTTCTTCATCATGATATTCATTTCCTTCATCGTGATGTTAATTTCCTTAATCATAATGAATATTTTCTTCATTATGATACGTATTTTCTTCATCATCATGCTCATTTACTTCATCTTGATACTAATTTCTTCATCATGATGCATAATTTCTTCAAAATGATGCAAATTTTATTCATCATGATGTATATTTTCATTATCATGATGCATATTTTCTTCATCATGATGCTGATTTTCTTCATCATGATGCTCATTTTCTTAATCATGATGCATATTTTCTACATCATGATGCTCATTTACTTCATCATGATGCATATTTTCTTTGTCACGATGCATATTTTCTTCATCAAAATACTCATTTTCTTCATCATGATGCTCATTTCCTTCATCATGATGCTCATTTTCTTCATCTTGATTCTTATTACCTTCGTCTTGATGCTAATTTTCTTCATCATGATCGTCATTTTCTTCATAATGATGCTCATTTTCTTCATCATGATCCTCATTTTCTTCATCTTGATGCATATTTTCTTAATCATGATGCATATTTTTTGCATTATGATGCATATTTTCTTCATCATGACGCTCATTTTCTTCATCATGATGCATATTTTCTTCATCATGATGCATATTTTCTTCATCATGATGCTCATTTTCTTCATCTTAAAGCATATTTTCTTAATTTGATGCATATTTTCTTCATCATGATGCATATTTTCTTCATCACGATGCATATTTTCTTTATCATGATACTCGTTTTCTTCATCATGATGCTCATTTTCTTCATCGTGATGCATATTTTCTTCATCATGATGCTTTTTGCTTCATCATGATGCTCATTTCCTTTATCATTATTCTTATTTCCTTCATCATGATGCTTATTTTCTTCAACAAGATGCATATTTTCTACATCATGATGCTCATTTTCTAAATCATGGTGCTCGTTTTCTTCATAATGATGCTCATTTTCTTCATCATGATGCTCATTTTCTTCATCTTGATGCATATTTTCTTCATCATGATGCATATTTTTTACATCATGATGCATATTTTCTTCATCATGATGCTCATTTTCTTAATCATGATGCTCATTTTCTTAATCATGATGCATATTTTCTATATCATGGTGGTCATTTTCTTTATCATGATGCTCATTTTCTACATCATGATGCTCATTTTCTTCATCATGATGAATATTTTCTTCATCATGTTTTCTTCATCATGATGCTTATTTTCTTCATCATGATGCATATTTTCTTCATCATTATGTTGATTTCCTTCATCGTGATGTTAATTTCCTTAATCATGATGCATATTTTCTTCATTATGATACAAATTTTCTTCATTATGATGCTCATTTACTTCATCTTGATGCTAATTTCCTTCATCATGATGCATATTTTCTTTAACATAATGCACATTTTCTTCATCATGATGCATATTTTCATCATCATGATACATATTTTCTTCATCATGATGCACATTTTTTTCATCATGATACTCATTTTCTTAATCATGATGCATATTTTCTACCTCATGATGCTCATTTTCTTCATCATGATGCTCATTTTCTCAATCATTATGCATATTTTCTACATCATGATGCTCATTTTCTTCATCATGATGCTAATTTTTATTCATCATGATGCATATTTTCTTCATCATGATGCTTATTTGCTTCAACATGATGCTCATTTCCTTCATCATGATTCTTATTTCCTTCATCATGATGCTCATTTTCTTCGTCATGATGCATATTTTCTACATCATGATGCTCATTTTCTTCATCATGCTTCATATTTTTTTCTTCATGATGATCATTTTCTTCATCTTGATGCATATTTTCTTCATCACGAGGCGTATTTTTTACATCATGATTTATATTTTCTTCATCATGATGCTCATTTTCTTCATAATGACACTCATTTTCTTCATTATGATGCATAATTTATTCATATTGATGCTCATTTACTTAATCGTTATGCATATTTTCTTCATCATAATGATCATTTTCTTCAACATGATGCATATTGTCTTTATTATGATGCTCATTTTCTTCATCATGATGCATATTTTCTTCATCATGATGTTGATTTCCTTCATCATGATGTTAATTTCCTTAATCATGATCCATATTTTCTTCATTATGATACATATTTTCGTCATTATGATGCTCATTTACTTCATCTTGATGCTAATTTCCTTCATCATGATGCATATTTTCTTCAACATGATGCACATTTTCTTCATCATCATGATGCTCATTTAATTCATCATGATGCACATTTTTTTAATCATGATGCATATTTTCTACATCATGATGCTCATTATCTTCACCATGATGCTCATTTTCTTCATCATGATGCATATTTTCTTCATCACAATGCATATTTTCTTCATCATGATTCTCATTTTTCTCATCATGATGCTCATTTCCTTCATCATGATGCTCATTATCTTCACCATGATGCTCATTTTCCTCATCATGATGCATATTTTCTTCAGCACAATGCATATTTTCTTCATCATGATTCCATTTTTCTCATCATGATGCTCATTTCCTTCATCATGATGTTCAATTTCTTCATCATGATGCATATTTTCTTCATCATGATGCTTATTTGCTTCGTCACGATGCTCATTTTCTTCATCATGATTCTTATTTCCTTCATCATGATGCTCATTTTCTTCGTAATAATGCATATTTTCTACATCACGATGCTCATTTTCTTCATCATGATTCATATTTTCTTCATCATGATGATCATTTTCTTCATCTTGATGCATGTTTTCTTCAACATGATGCGTATTTTTTACATCATTATACATATTTTCTTCATCATGATGCTCATTTTCTTCATAATGATGCTCATTTTCTTCATCATGATGCATAATTTATTAATCTTGATGCTCATTTTCTTCATCATGATGCATATTTCTTCATCATGATGCTCATTTTCTTCAACATGATGCATATTTTCTTCATCATGATGCATATTTTTCATCATGATGCATATTTTCTTCAGCATGATGCTTATTTTCATCATCATGATGCTCATTTCTTTATCATGATGCTCATTTCCTTAATCATGATGCATATTTTCTTCATCATGATGCTCATTTACTTCATCGTGATGCTCATTTTCTTCATCATGATGTATATTTTTTTCATCATGATGCATATTATCTTCACCATGATGCATCTTCTATTCATCATGATGCATATTTTCTTCATCATGATGCTTATTTTCTTCATTATGATGAATATTTTCTTCATCATGTTTTCTTCATCATGATGCTCATTTTCTTCATCATAATGCATATTGTCTTCATCATGATGCTCATTTTCTTCATCATGATGTATATTTTCTTCATCATGATACATATTTTTTTCATCATGATTCTCATTTCCTTCATTAATGCTCATTTCATTAATCATGATGCATATTTTCTTCGTCATGATGCTCATTTTCTTCATTATGATGCTCATTTTCTTCATCATGATGCATATTTTCTTCGTCATGATGCTCATTTTCTTCATCATGTTTTCTTCATCGTGATGCTTATTTTCTTCATCGCGATGCATATTTTCTTCATCATGATTCTTATTTTCTTCATCTTGATGCATATTTTCTTCATCATGATGCATATTTTCTTCATCATGATGCTTATTTCCTTTATCGTGATGCTCATTTCCTTTATCATGATGCTCATTTCCTTCATCATGATGTTCATTTCCTTTATCAATATGCTCATTTTCTTTTTCATGGTGCATATTTTTTATCATGATGCTAATTTTCTTCATCAAGATGCTCATTTTTCTTCATTATGATGCATATTTTCTTTATCATGATGCATATTATCATCAACATGATACATATTTTCTTCATCATGATGCTCATTTCCTTCATAAAGATGCTCATTTCCTTCATTATGATGCATATTTTCTTCATCATGTTGCTCATTTTCTTCATCATGATACTCATTTTCTTAATCATGATGCATATTTTCTACATCATAATGTGCATATTTTCTTAATCGTTGATTCATATTTTCTACGTCATAATGTTCATTTTCTTCGTCATGACGCGTATTTTCTTAATCATGATACATATTTTCTTCATCATGATGCTCATTTTCTTCATCATGATGCTCATTTCCTTCATCGTGATGCATATTTTCATCATCATGATGCACATTTTCTTCATCATGATGCATATTTTCTTCATCATGATGCTCATTTTATTCATCATGATGCTCATTTTCTTTATCAGGATACATATTTTCTATATCATGATGCTCATTTTCTTCATCATGATGCTCAATTCTTAATCATGATGCACATTTTCTACATCATGATGCTCATTTTCTTCATCACGTTGAATATTTTCTTCATCATGTTTTCTTCATCGCGATGCATATTGTCTTCATCATGATGCTCATTTTCTTCATCATGATGCATATTTTCTTCATCATGATGCATATTTTCTTCATCATGATGTTGATTTCCTTCATCGTGATGTTAATTTCCTTAATCATGATGCATATTTTCTTCATTATGATACATATTTTCTTCATTATGATGCTCATTTACTTCATCTTGATGCTAATTTCCTTCATCATGATGCATATTTTCTTCAACATAATACAAATTTTCTTCATCTTGATGCATATTTTTATCATCATGATGCATATTTTCTTCATCATGATGCTCATTTTTTCATCATGATACTCATTTTCTTAATCATGATGCATATTTTCTACATCATGATGCTCATTTTCTTCATCATGATGCTCATTTTCTTAATCATTATGCATATTTTCAACATCATGATGCTCATTTTCTTCATCATGATGCATATTTTCTTCATCACGATGCATATTTTCTTCATCATGATACTCATTTTCCTCATTATGATGCTCATTTCATTAATCATGATGCATATTTTCTTCGTCATGATGCTCATTTTCTTCATCATGATGCTCATTTTCTTCATCATGACGCATATTTTCTTCGTCATGATGCTCATTTTCTTCATCATGTTTTCTTCATCGCGATGCTCTTTTTCTTCATCATGATGCATATTTTCTTCATCACGATACATATTTTCTTCATCATGATACTCATTTTCCTCATCATGATGCTCATTTCCTTCATCATGATGCTCATTTTTTACATCATGATGCTCATTTTCTTCATCATGATGCTCATTTTCTTAATCATTATGCATATTTTCAACATCATGATGCTCATTTTCTTCATCATGATGCATATTTTCTTCATCACGATGCATATTTTCTTCATCATGATACATATTTTCCTCATTATGATGCTCATTTCATTAATCATGATGCATATTTTCTTCGTCATGATGCTCATTTTCTTCATCATGATGCTCATTTTCTTCGTCATGACGTATATTTTCTTCGTCATGATGCTCATTGTCTTCATCATGTTTTCTTCATCGCGATGCTCTTTTTCTTCATCATGATGATCATTTTCTTCATCATGATTAATATTTTCTTCATCATGATGCTCATTTTCTTCATCTTGATGCATATTTTCTTCATCATGATGCATATTTTCTTCATCATGATGCTTATTTTCTTCATCGTGATGCTCATTTCCTTTATCATGATGCTCATTTCCTTCATCATGATGTTCATTTCCTTTATCTAGATGCTCATTTACTTTTTCATGGTGCATATTTTTTTTATCATGATGCTCATTTTCTTCATCAAGATGCTCATTTTTCTTCTTTATGATGAATATTTTCTTTATCATGATGCGTATTATCGTCAACATGATGCATATTTTCATCATGATGCTCATTTCCTTCATAAAGATGCTCATTTCCATCATTATGATGCATATTTTCTTCATCATGTTGCTCATTTTGTTCATCATGATGCTCATTTTCTTCATCATGATGCGTATTTTCTTAATCATGATACATATTTTCTTCATCATGATGCTCATTTCTTCATCATGATGCTCATTTCCTTCATCGTGATGCATATTTTCATCATCATGATGCACATTTTCTTCATCATGATGCATATTTTCTTCATCATGATGCTCATTTTCTTCATCATGATGCTCATTTTCTTAATCATGATGCATATTTTCTATATCATGATGCTCATTTTCATCATCATCATGCTCATTTTCTTAATCATGATGAACATTTTCTACATCATGATGCTCATTTTCTTCATCATGTTGAATATTTTCTTCATCATGTTTTCTTCATCGTGATGCATATTGTCTTCATCATGATGCTCATTTTCTTCATCATGATGCATATTTTCTTCATCATGATGTTGATTTCATTCATCGTGATGTTAATTTCCTTAATAATGATGCATATTTTCTTCATTATGATACATATTTTCTTCATTATGATGCTCATTTACTTCATTTTGATGCTAATTTCCTTCATCATGATGCATATTTTCTTCAACATAATGCACATTTTCTTCATCATGATGCATATTTTCATCATCATGATGCATATTTTCTTTATCATTATGCTCATTTTTTCATCATGATACTCATTTTCTTAATCATAATGCATATTTTCTACATCATGATGCTCATTTTCTTCATCATGATGCTCATTTTCTTAATCATTATGCATATTTTCTACATCATGATGCTCATTTTCTTCATCATGATGCATATTTTCTTCATCACGATACATATTTTCTTCATCATGATACTCATTTTCCTCATCATGATGCTCATTTCCTTCATCATGATGCTCATTTTTCTACATCATGATGCATATTTTCTTCATCATGATGCTTATATGCTTCGTCATAATGCTCATTTCATTCATCATTATTCTTATTTCCTTCATCATGATGCTCATTTTCTTCATCATGATGCATATTTTCTACATCATGATGCTCATTTTCTTCATCATGATTCATATTTTTTTCTTTATGATGATCATTTTCTTCATCTTGATGCATATTTTCTTCATCATGATGCGTATTTTTTACATCATGATACATATTTTCTTCATCATGATGCTTATTTTCTTCATAATGACACTCATTTTCTTCATTATGATGCATAATTTATTCATATTGATGCTCATTTACTTAATCGTGATGCATATTTTATTCATCATAATGATCATTTTCTTCAACATGATGCATATTGTCTTTATTATGATGCTCATTTTCTTCATCATGATACATATTTTCTTCATCATGATGTTGATTTCCTTCATCATGATGTTAATTTCCTTAATCATGATCCATATTTTCTTCATTATGATACATATTTTCGTCATTATGATGCTCATTTACTTCATCTTGATGCTAATTTCCTTCATCATGATGCATATTTTCTTCAACATGATGCACATTTTCTTCATCATCATGATGCTCATTTAATTCATCATGATGCTCATTTTTTTAATCATGATGCATATTTTCTACATCATGATGCTCATTATCTTCACCATGATGCTCATTTTCTTCATCATGATGCATATTTTCTTCATCACAATGCATATTTTCTTCATCATGATTCTCATTTTTCTCATCATGATGCTCATTTCCTTCATCATGATGCTCAATTTCTTCATCATGATACATATTTTCTTCATCATGATGCTTATTTGCTTCGTCACGATGCTCATTTTCTTCATCATGATTCTTATTTCCTTCATCATGATACTCATTTTCTTCGTAATAATGCATATTTTCTACATCACGATGCTCATTTTCTTCATCATGATTCATATTTTCTTCATCATGATGATCATTTTCTTCATCTTGATGCATGTTTTTTTCAACATGATGCGTATTTTTTACATCATTATACATATTTTCTTCATCATGATGCTCATTTTCTTCATAATGATGCTCATTTTCCTCATCATGATGCATAATTTATTAATCTTGATGCTCATTTTCTTCATCATGATGCATATTTCTTCATCATGATGCTCATTTTCTTCAACATGATGCAAATTTTCTTCATCATGATGCATATTTTTCATCATGATGCATATTTTCTTCTGCATGATGCTTATTTTCATCATCATGATGCTCATTTCTTTATCATGATGCTAATTTCCTTAATCATGATGCATATTTTCTTCATCATGATGCTCATTTACTTCATCGTGATGCTCATTTTCTTCATCATGATGTATATTTTTTTCATCATGATGCATATTATCTTCACCATGATGCATCTTCTATTCAACATGATGCATATTTTCTTCATCATGATGCTTATTTTCTTCATTATGATGAATATTTTCTTCATCATGTTTTCTTCATCATGATGCTCATTTTCTTCATCGTAATGCATATTGTCTTCATCATGACGCTCATTTTCTTCATCATGATGTATATTTTCTTCATCATGATACATATTTTTTTCATCATGATTCTCATTTCCTTCATTAATGCTCATTTCATTAATCATGATGCATATTTTCTTCGTCATGATGCTCATTTTCTTCATCATGATGCTCATTTTCTTCATCATGACGCATATTTTCTTCGTCATGATGCTCATTTTCTTCATCGTGATGCTCATTTTCTTCATCGCGATGCATATTTTCTTCATCATGATTCTCATTTTCTTCATCTTGATGCATATTTTCTTCATCATGATGCATATTTTCTTCATCATGATGCTTATTTCCTTTATCGTGATGCTCATTTCCTTTATCATGATGCTCATTTCCTTCATCATGATGTTCATTTCCTTTATCAATATGCTCATTTTCTTTTTCATGGTGCATATTTTTTTATCATGATGCTCATTTTCTTCATCAAGATGCTCATTTTTCTTCATTATGATGCATATTTTCTTTATCATGATGCATATTATCGTCAACATGATACATATTTTCTTCATCATGATGCTCATTTCCTTCATAAAGATGCTCATTTCCTTCATTATGATGCATATTTTCTTCATCATGTTGCTCATTTTCTTCATCATGATACTCATTTTCTTAATCATGATGCATATTTTCTACATCATAATGTGCATATTTTCTTAATCGTTAATTCATATTTTCTACATCATAATGTTCATTTTCTTCATCATGACGCGTATTTTCTTAATCATGATACATATTTTCTTCATCATGATGTTCATTTCCTTCATCGTAATGTTAATTTCCTTAATCATGATGCATATTTTCTTCATTATGATACATATTTTCTACATTATGATGCTCATTTACTTCATCTTTATGCTAATTTCCTTCATCATGATGCATATTTTCTTCAACATAATACAAATTTTCTTCGTCTTGATGCATATTTTTATCATCATGATGCATATTTTCTTCATCATGATGCTCATTTTTTCATCATGATACTCATTTTCTTAATCATGATGCATATTTTCTACATCATGATCCTCATTTTCTTCATCATGATGCTCATTTTCTTAATCATTATGCATATTTTCAACATCATGATGCTCATTTTCTTCATCATGATGCATATTTTCTTCATCACGATGCATATTTTCTTCATCATGATACTCATTTTTCTAATTATGATGCTCATTTCATTAATCATGATGCATATTTTCTTCGTCATGATGCTCATTTTCTTCATCATGATGCTCATTTTCTTCATCATGACGCATATTTTCTTCGTCATGATGCTCATTTTCTTCATCATGTTTTCTTCATCGCGATGCTCTTTTTCTTCATCATGATGCATATTTTCTTCATCACGATACATATTTTCTTCATCATGATACTCATTTTCCTCATCATGATGCTCATTTCCTTCATCATGATGCTCATTTTTTACATCATGATGCTCATTTTCTTCATCATGATGCTCATTTTCTTAATCAATATGCATATTTTCAACATCATGATGCTCATTTTCTTCATCATGATGCATATTTTCTTCATCACGATGCATATTTTCTTCATCATGATACATATTTTCCTCATTATGATGCTCATTTCATTAATCATGATGCATATTTTCTTCGTCATGATGCTCATTTTCTTCATCATGATGCTCATTTTCTTCGTCATGATGCTCATTTTCTTCATCATGTTTTCTTCATCGCGATGCTCTTTTTCTTCATCATGATGATCATTTTCATCATCATGATTAATATTTTCTTCATCATGATGCTCATTTTCTTCATCTTGATGCATATTTTCTTCATCATGATGCATATTTTCTTCATCATGATGCTTATTTCCTTCATCGTGATGCTCATTTCCTTTATCATGATGCTCATTTCCTTCATCATGATGTTCATTTCCTTTATCTAGATGCTCATTTACTTTTTCATGGTGCATATTTTTTTTATCATGATGCTCATTTTCTTCATCAAGATGCTCATTTTTCTTCTTTATGATGCATATTTTCCTTATCATGATGAGTATTATCGTCAACATGATGCATATTTTCATCATGATGCTCATTTCCTTCATAAAGATGCTCATTTCCTTCATTATGATGCATATTTTCTTCATCATGTTGCTCATTTTGTTCATCATGATGCTCATTTCTTCATCATAATGCTCATTTCCTTCATCGTGATGCATATTTTCATCATCATGATGCACATTTTCTTCATCATGATGCATATTTTCTTCATCATGATGCTCATTTTCTTCATCACGATGCTCATTTTCTTAATCATGATGCATATTTTCTATATCATGATGCTCATTTTCATCATCATGATGCTCATTTTCTTAATCATGATGAACATTTTCTACATCATGATGCTCATTTTCTTCATCATGTTGAATATTTTCTTCATCATGTTTTCTTCATCGTGATGCATATTGTCTTCATCATGATGCTCATTTTCTTCATCATGATGAATATTTTCTTCATCATGATGTTGATTTCATTTATCGTGATGTTAATTTCCTTAATCATGATGCATATTTTCTTCATTATGATACATATTTTCTTCATTATGATGCTCATTTACTTCATTTTGATGCTAATTTCCTTCATCATGATGCATATTTTCTTCAACATAATGCACATTTTCTTCATCATGATGCATATTTTCATCATCATGATGCATATTTTCTTTATCATTATGCTCATTTTTTCATCATGATACTCATTTTCTTAATCATAATGCATATTTTCTACATCATGATGCTAATTTTCTTCATCATGATGCTCATTTTCTTAATCATTATGCATATTTTCTACATCATGATGCTCATTTTCTTCATCATGATGCATATTTTCTTCATCACGATACATATTTTCTTCATCATGATACTCATTTTCCTCATCATGATGCTCATTTCCTACATCATGATGCTCATTTTTCTACATCATGATGCATATTTTCTTCATCATGATGCTTATTTGCTTCGTCATGATGCTCATTTCCTTCATCATTATTCTTATTTCCTTCATCATGATGCTCATTTTCTTCATCATGATGCATATTTTCTATATCATGATGCTCATTTTCTTCATCATGATTCATATTTTCTTTATCATGATGATCTTTTTCTTCATCTTGATTCATATTTTATTCAACATGATGCGTCTTTTTTACATCATGATACATATTTTTTTCATCATGATGCTCATTTTCTTCATAATGATGCTCATTTTCTTCATTATGATGCATAATTTATTCATATTGATGCTCATTTTCTTAATCGTGATGCATATTTTCTTCATCATAATGATCATTTTCTTCAACATGATGCATATTTTCTTCATCATGATGCATATTTTTCATCATGATGCATATTTTCTTCATCATGATGCTTATTTTCTTCATCATGATGCTCATTTTCTTTATCATGATGTTCATTTCCTTAATCATGATGCATATTTTCTTCGTCATGATGCTAATTTACTTCCTCGTGATGCTCATTTTATTCATCATGATGTAATCTCCTTTAACCATGCCCCCGCTTTAGAAGCATCTCTTGCACCTTCAAATTTCGAAGTCCCCATGTTTTCAACTGCTTTCACCAAATCAGGTATAAAAAGTGCACCTCGAGAAGTAGAACCTCCTAAAGCCATTTCTGGAGTAAAAACTAGTACATTAGTTGTAGGTCGAATCGGTTCATTAGCACGAAGAACCTCTTTAGTGACAGTCGTAGTTGTATGAGCCGTTGTAGGTGGTGGAACACCATGTATTCGAATGTGATCATAAAACAATTGGTACTATTCTGGTGTCATCATGTGCTCAACCCGGAACTGGGCCCGTAGTTGCTCTACCTGGGAAACCGGCACTCCATGATCAGAATTGATAGGGTCCATAACCGTCGGAGGAACGACATGATCAGAAGAAACTTGTCCTCAAGGTCCACGAGGAACAGAAGATAGTAGAGGACTCGGAGGATCACGAGGAGCGTGTTCTCGACGATGAACTGGAGGTGCCATAATGACTGAAAGGAAGAAAGGAAAGAAAATGTAAGGTCAACATCAAGACAATACGATACCTTAGGATGACATAGAAACAAAGTTGGACCCATTGGCTCAACTCAAAAAGAATGAGAATCATAAAACCAGGCTCTAATTCCAAGAAAATTGTCACGCTCCGACCCCAGACAGAACGTGACAACCGCCACGTTAACCATAAATTTCGCGAAATGGGTGCACTCCACTCCACAAAGTTTATAGAAAAGTAAGGCTTGCTATCAAGTACCTGTAGAACTGAACAACTGATAACAATGGGTACAACCCGAGGACATCATATCATAAAGTATCAACAAGGATTTACAAAGGTACAAAATACAACGATGTAATTTAGTTTAAAGAAAATATACATGAACGATATAACATCGCCAAGGGACAAAAAGAACATCAAGGGGGTCACCAAATATAAACTATACAATCTCGCCAATGAATCCGTCAATTTACATAAAAGAGAAAGTACCCAAAACACTTATTGGATGACGAGCAAACGATAGGCAAAACTACAACCAAAACGATATCAACAGCCTGAAAAGGAAAGAATGATGAGGGTGAGCAAAACCACTAGCTCAGTAAGGTAATAAGCCGGTCACCCCGACCCTTATACTAAGCATGTATTCCCACTCGCGGTTCATAACATAAAATCCAACATTTCGTCCCACAATAACTATTTCTCACTCAATATACATATTAATGAAAATAAAAACCTTAGTGCACATTTACGAATAACACAATTAGTTCAAACAACATGTTATCACCTAAAAGACGCGTGGGTAGTCAATATCCTCCTCGAACTGAGCTCTCCGTCGAGAGACAGTCTAAGTCCGTCACCGTTACTCTAGATAAAATGCACATTAATATTCTTTCTCAACACGCCAAGTGCTAAAGTTCACAATTCAATATCGACGTGAATACTTGAAATGATCAAACATATAAACATATATGACATGCATGTCCCACACCGCTGACGTTGATTGAGCCTATAATAGACTGATCCATCTAACGATCACCCTCCAGAGTATCAGTATTAGGCAAATGGACAGGTGCCTCGTTAGATATAACTCACCCGGGTCTGCCAAGCAACGGGCAACTTGGTTGTCACTCTAACTCACCCGAACCGCGACAATTCGGGCTATTTAATCAATGTTGCTCCAACTCACCCGAACCGTGGCCAATTCGGGCTACTTAACCTTGGTACCAGGCATACACATATGCATATGCATCATAAGATGAATAACAACTCAAGTTAGAGTCTTAATAGCACACAAGAATAACCAGAAATCAATTCTCAAATAATTCACAATATATGCTGTCAGAAATCGAGCCGGCAAGGCTCTTCAACATAAGTTAAAATAAATAATACTCATAAAATGGCTAACAGGACTCTAATCTGAGCAATCGAGCCAATCAGGTTCTTTACCATATAACACAATACCAAATAATTTTCTTATCAATTAACTAAAACTAAAAAAAATGCACATTTTTCGAGGGTCCACACTTCCCACAAGAGAAGGCGTTCCCGAATTATCAACTCACAAGGAAGTGATTAACTCTCTCTGGAATCTGAAGTCGGTCCCTTGCCCTTCGTCGATGGTTCTTTACCTAGAAAGGAGATGAGCAATTCAAGACAAATTAAATATAACTAACTATTAGCAGTAACATCCCCTTCATTGCTAAAAACAAATCCTAATCGAGTTCGAATGAGTCGATATTAAATAAAAATGGCATATAACTCCTTAACATCAGTTCCCAATCCCACATAACCCGTTTCAATACATCAACTAAACAAAACGATAGAAAATAATTTTGAATTCGACATAAAAATTCTGATATTTTCCAGCTAGCGGCAGTTTACGAGAAAAATCGTAACTAATTGTAGAATAATCGGATTGAGGCGTTTCAAAAGGCTACGGAAAGCTAACAAGTTTAGCTACGTACAGAAATTAAGTTTACAAACTTTCGTGGGCAATAGCTATGTCAAAATCAATTCGAACAGTCTGCGAATTACCCACATACCAAAAAGAAAAACCCCACAAAATTACAAAACCATGGAAGAAGGAAGCTTAATTCACACACCACTTACCTCAAAACAACTTAGAAACCACCTAGGATGAGGGTTGTAAGGGAGAATTTGATCAACAAGGGTTTCTCCTCTTCTCTCTCTTCTTTCCCCTCTTTTGTTTTTCTTCTCCCGTTCTTCTCTCTTTTTTTTTAACTTTAGCCTTAATAATTATATATCAGGCCATTTAAGTGGGCTGAAACTTTGGGCCACAAAATAAATAAATAAATAAGTTTGGGCTTTCTAAAAAAAATTTAGTTGGGCTAAGATAGGGCTGGCCTTTTGGGCCATAAAAATAAATAAATGGGTTTTGAGCTTTTTAAAAAAAATCTAGTTGGGCTAAAATAAGACTGACCTTTAGGGCTATAAAAATAAATTAATAGGTTTTGGGCTTTCTAAAAAAAATCTAGTTGAGCTAAGATATTATACTTATTTTCTTCATTATGATGAATATTTTCTGCATCAAGTTTTCTTCATCGTGATGCTCATTTTCTTCATCGTGATGCATATTGTCTTCATCATGATGCTCATTTTCTTCATCATGATGCATATTTTCTTCATCATGATGTTGATTTCCTTCGTCATGATGTTAATTTTCTTAATCATGATGCACATTTTCTTCATTATGATACATATTTTCATCATTATGATGATCATTTACTTCATCTTGATGCTAATTTTTTATGCATATTTTCTTCAACATGATGCACATTTTCTTCATCATGATGCATATTTTCATCATCATAATGCATATTTTCTTCATCATGATGCTCATTTTCTTCATCATGATGCTCATTTTCTTAATCATGATACATATTTTCTACATCATGATGCTCACTATCTTCACCATGATGCTCATTTTCTTCATCATGATGCATATTTTCTTCATCACAATGCATATTTTCTTCATCATGATTCTCATTTTCCTAATCATGATGCTCATTTCCTTCATCATGATGCTCATTTTCTTCATCATGATGAATATTTTCTTCATCATGATGCTTATTTGCTTCGTCATGATGCTCATTTCCTTCATCATGATTCTTATTTCCTTCATCATGATGCTCATTTTCTTCGTCATGATGCATATTTTCTACATCACGATGCTCATTTTCTTCATCATGATTCAAATTTTCTTCATCATGATGATCATTTT
This sequence comes from Pogostemon cablin, assembly GCA_023678885.1. Classification (NCBI taxonomy): domain Eukaryota; kingdom Viridiplantae; phylum Streptophyta; class Magnoliopsida; order Lamiales; family Lamiaceae; genus Pogostemon; species Pogostemon cablin. Next base: position 3,190,997 of record CM043006.1, read on the forward strand.
CTTCATCTTGATGCATGTTTTCTTCATCATGATGCGTATTTTATTCATCATGATGCATATTTTCTTCATTATGATACATATTTTCGTCATTATGATGCTCATTTACTTCATCTTGATGCTAATTTCCTTCATCTTGATGCATATTTTCTTCAACATTATGCACATTTTCTTCATCATGATGCATATTTTCATCATCATGATGCATATTTTCTTCATCATGATGCTCATTTTCTTCATCATGATGCTCATTTTCTTAATCATGATGCATATTTTCTACATCATGATGCTCACTATCTTCACCATGATGCTCATTTTCTTCATCATGATGCATATTTTCTTCATCACAATGCATATTTTCTTCATCATGATTCTCATTTTCCTCATCATGATGCTCATTTCCTTCATCATGATGCTCATTTTCTTCATCATGATGCATATTTTCTTTATCATGATGCTTATTTGCTTCGTCATGATGCTCATTTCCTTCATCATGATTCTTATTTCCTTCATCGTGATGCTCATTTTATTCGTCATGATGCATATTTTCTACATCACAATGCTCATTTTCTTCATCATGATTCATATTTTCTTCATCATGATGATCATTTTCTTCATCTTGATGCATGTTTTCTTCATCATGATGCGTATTTTTTACATCATGATACATATTTTCTGTGGGATTATACACTAAAAGTCTAGCTTTTTGTATGAACAATGTTATAACAATTTATTTGAAATGAGAATCATATGATCAAATGATTACATCTTATAATTTATATATATGTTCGATGCAATAGTCCACTTACTTTATACTGTAGATAATATGTTGTGCGACAACACGCGGAAGATCATATTATCGGTTTCCTTATAAAGTATAAACAGATGCTCACAACCGAGATAGACAGGGACTCTCTATCGGGATGGTTGTAGTGTGGTTTGGTATTAGCTTGTCTTGGATATAGAATCACATTAGTGCACTTGTGTGTACTGAGAAGGACCGCTTGAGATCTTTCGACTTATACTGACTTATAGGAGAACTTGATCTCAGTTATTATGGAAGTTCGTGCTCTTAATCCCTATACAATAACCTCGACACGTAGGGCAGTATGTATTTCTTTGATTCATCAATGGGTGAGATTTACATGTAATTAAATCAACAAACTCGATGAGTTGGGAAGTAGTGCTGTCTCTATGGTGTGTTGTTGATTGTAGAAGGAATCTGTGTCCGTCATAGGTTGATGATGTCCCCTTGAGGAGCTCATAAGGATTATCATGTAAACCCTGCAGGTGGAATTTATTCCGGCATGATAATGAGGTTGAGTGGTACTACTCTTGGATGAGATATTAATTAATTGAGTTGTCAGTAACTTAAATTAATTAATGGACATTGTATATCTTAAACATGTGGGGACTAATGGGCTCATAATAAGAAGGAGCCCAAAACGTAATTTTGGGACTGGAAAGGCAGTGCAGTAATAATATTTTAGTGGAATATATTATTATTATTGAACTTAAGTATAAGCTTTGGGCTATGCTTGGATACTTAAGCCCAATGAAGGCCCAACCCAATTTCTCCTCCTGGTCCCTGCTGTAGCCCATGTATATAAGTCACCTCAACTTATATGGAACCCTAATCTAATTCATTATTCATGTGTGATGAGGGTTGAGAGCAGATTGAGGAGGTCTCGTAGATCGTCGCCTACATGACGTCGAGATCGGACTTGGGACATACGGCAGAAGATCAGAAGGTAGTTTGCTGCTGCTGTCTGCCACCTTGCGAAATTTATATAAAATTGTATAGTGCTCAGAATTCGATGATCAATATACTGATGGAAAGCCGTTGAAGAGAGGATCGTCCGAGTACAAAGTTCATTCAATTCCGACATCAGACAAGGATGTTATGGCCATTCTTGTGGGACTGCACAGTCTGTCAGTGAGTATCCTTCATCTTCTACATACCCTGGTGAACAGTAATCGTTTCTATGATTTATTGCTTCGGCTGATATTAAAAATGTATGGATCCCTAACAGGTCACGTTAACCAAATGATCCAAGTGCCAACAATTGGTATCAGAGCTTCGGTTTCGTGGTGAAGCGTGAAACGTTAGGCTAGGGTTTATGTGTGTACATGAATTAGGGTTTAGAATTAAATTTCTTGTTGAATACTCTAATTGTACACAGTGGCACATGAGCACCACACGATGGGTCGATGACGGCCATAACGGCATAGAGGGGTAACGGTGAAAACGAGAGCGAAGGCGGATCATCAGTGATGGCATGCTTAAGCAAGCAGCGACGAGTGTTGGCAAAGCCTGTTCACTGCACGACAAGGTGTTGGAGAGATGGAGGTAACAATGACATGTTGTGCTGGCTGTCGCTGACTGTGGTACTTTGGCGATGCGAACCTGGCAGACAAGAAGGACGCTGGATGCACTCGGCGGCTGGGCTGAGGCGACTGCAGGAGGGTGTGTGGCTGATAGCATGGAGCACACGCTGTTGATTGGACAACTACACAAGGCGGCATGGCGGTAGGGCATGCCCGCTTTACAAGCGGGGTTGTCGGAACTTCCGCTGTGGACCACCTGTAGCAGGACACTGCGTCAGGAGGGGGCTATGAGCGACGTCCCGACAGAGGCGTCGAGGCTAGGGCACATGACGGTGATGATTAGCCTATTGCTGGATACGCGATGATGGTGCCTGGCGGAGAACGTGTGTTGCTTGGAAGTGGCACGGCTGCCGCACTGGCGGCACGAGGTTGCAGCACACATGGCGCATATGTGATTGCTGGGCGGGCCATGGATTGGCGTGTAAGTTCCGAGCCAGCCACAGGCATTTTGGTCAGGACTGTTCATTGTTGGGGTGAGTCTGGATGCTTTTCCATTGGGTCTGCACGAAGATGCAATCCATCAGCATCGGCGTATGGCGGATGGAGCCAGCGATCAACGCTGGAAATGCCATACATGGGGTAGCGAGCATGACTGGTGCCGCATGAGTAAGAGGACCAGTTCTGTATAGGCAATGCTATGCGCTGATGGTTTCATCGTTGTCGCACAGTGGCAGAATGTGGAGGCTTGCACGATGGAACACGAGCGGCATGAAAACGAATGGCTAACGGGCAGCGCAAGCATGTTCGTTGGCTGGGCACAGGTGATCTGGCCGCCAAGGGTGGTGCGGCTGGAGGCACATAGCAGGCACATGGTTTCTGGCGCATCTCTCCGGCATTCCGATCGAGACTTCCAGGAGTTCCAATCGAGTCTGGCATGCTTCCGATCGGGTCTCCTTCCTAGCCGGTCGGATCTGCTACAGGCTGGGACTGGCGAGAGCGTTAATGGCAGGAGGTGTTGCCGACGGGAACTCTCTGGGCATGAGACTATCGTTGATGGCGGAACGTTCTGCTGCCGATAACTGCTGAACATAGAGAAATTCGACTGCGGACGGCCTGGTTCTGGGGAGTTTCGACTGTGCGATGGAGTTTAAGCTGCAAACTGAAATCGGCAGCAATATTGTCTTCCGGCGTAGGACCATTCTCCGATGAGATTACTTCGGGCGCTGGTGGCTTGGCCAAGATTCTTTCGGCAGGCAGTCACGTGCTTGGAATGGGCAGTCTTGGGCAGCGGTTGTGGATCCGTGTGTGCTAGTTGTCTTGGGGACCAAGTTGTGTCAACTTGTTATGCAAGTTTTCTAATTGCTGACCAAGTCAACTTGCTCTTATTTGCTTATTATTTTTTTTCCTTATATATCATTGTCAATAATTGATATAATTATTTTATTTGTCAATTATTATTTTAAACTTGGATTGCATGTGCACTAGAACATGATGGATGGGCAGCTTGGCGTGTGGATGTCGAGAGGGTGCCGGAATGGTAGAGCAGGTCGATCTCTGCGACCTCTGCGAGGAGGTCGATCCCCGTGTGCGTTGCCCATATTCGTGCTTGATGGCGAACAATCAAATTCGTAAATATATATAATTGTTATAATTTGATTTAATTATTTAATTATTGTTATATATGCTATGCATGATACTATTGATTTACTGTCTTATTTGCCGTAATAGGAGCATGCTAGGTTACGTATTTTATTTTTGAATATTATATGCATGTAAAATCCCTCGGTCTTAAATAACTAAGTGGGAGAGGGGATTGGTAATAAATTCCCGCGGCCTCCATTATTGGTTTGTTAGTAATGTGAATAAACTTACGCGTCGGCATTAGAGCCTTCCTCCCCATCGGATGAGTTTATTCATGGATTGCTGGAACAGACTTCATTAAATAATTATATTTATAATGTGATGCATATGAACTTGCGCATTGGCATAGACCTTCCTCCCTATCGGATGAGCTTATATGCGGTCCTCTGGTACAAACTTATAATTGATGAATGTAGGAAGTTATCCGAGCGCGTGTGTACTTCTCCATCTGTAAGGCACATAAGCTCGCGCAATGGACTTGGGGTCAAATAATAGTGTACACTTAGGTGTAAATAATAAGTATCCTCCCCATCGGAGTCACTGTTTTTATTTGCATTGCTAAAGAGGAACCGACTATTAATTATTTTGTCATAAAGTTAGGTTCACAAATGAAATTAATAGGTAAAACCTTCTCTTGTAAATGTTCGGATTTGTAAACGTCGACACTATCGTGGCTTGCAAACTCACGGTGCTTGAGATGTCGGTGAATTTATATTTTATATTGTTTTGAGGGAATCAATGTAAATGAATCAATTCGAAGATTTGATCGGTGTATTTTTTATGATTCTCTGAATTTCAAATAGTTTTATTTCACTTATTGTTTACTAAAAGAAACATATTTACTGGTCCAAAATTAGATGATTAGAAAAGAATCTTGGTTTGAATTTTACTGCTTAGGAAAATATAAGTGGTTTCTCACTAAGGATATCTCATGATGCCTATTAAAGTCTCCAGTGGAGAGGTGAGACGTTCATAGAAATATGATGGTCTCATGTAATTCTTCGGATACTTGAGTAAGTTAAAAGGCGGTAGTTCATGATTGAATTTGATGAATGAATTGGAAATACATGGAATAGAAGTTGAAGGGAAAACCTAAGTCAATTTTATTCTTCATTGTTTGCCTAAATGTTTTGAGCAAGTTCCACCTGAATTACAAAGAGGCTGTATATGGTGGGGAATTTCTGACAAAACATGTGGCAAAGGAAATCCATTTTCATCGAGATGTGAACAAAGTTATTCGTTGTAGCATGATTAGTGATGGCATTTACTGACACGTTGTGTGTAGATACCAGAATCACTAAAAGCGTGTAACTTAGTGATGATGAGATTATTATGGACATGGGTAATACTACGAGAGTAGTGGGAGTTGTTTATTTATCTTATGATATGAATAGACGTTTGATTATGATAAATTGTCTTTACGTACGTTTTCATAGAAAGAATTTTATTTCAGTTTCTATGCATTTACGGATGGATACTCCATTTCATTTAAATGAGATGGTCATAGTAATGAAAGATGGAGCTATAATCTGTTAAGGTACGTTATTGACAATTTGTAAACTCTTAAATCATGTTTATACCATGGATGCAACAAATAGTAATTAATAATGCGTCTTTTAATCCTAATAAGAGAAATACTCTTATGCAAATGATTAGATAGATGATGAATTATTTGGAATTAGTAAATTCATTTTATGGATATGCCCTAGAAACAGTAATTCATATGAATGTTTGTCTGTTTGTGGGATATCCTAGAAAAATAAAGGGTGATTTGTTTAGTCCAAAAGATCGAAGGGTGATTGTTAACACAAATACTAGAATTTGGAGAGGACTATGTAATAAATCACAAACCCATGTATAAATTGTTCTAAAGGAAGTGAGAGGGAAAACACAAAGTATTAGTACCAATTGTGCAAGAGGGTATACCACAAGGTAAACTGCAACGCATGTCACGTCTGATACACAATTGCATGTAATGCCTTGTTGTAGTGGGAGGGATGTTCGACAACCTGTTTGATACATGTTTTGAGAAAGTCGAGAGACTTGGTCCCTAGCAAACATGAAATGAACCCACGGATACGACGAAGCACTACAAGATCGAAATGCGATATCTTAGCTAGTGCAATGATGATGAAATAGAATTGATGAATTCTAAATTAAATCTGGGAGCTTGTAACACCACTAAATGATGTAAAAGCCATTGGAAGTGATCATACAAAATAAAAGAGGATCATATGGTAAGGTGAAAACCTTGGAAGCAAAGCTTGTTGCGAAAAGGTATACTCAGAAAGAAAGGGTTCGATTATGAGAAAACCTGTTCGCCGGTAGCTATGCCTAAGTTGATCCGGACTCTTTATCTGTTGCTACTCTTATGGAATATGAGGGATAGCAAATAGATGTCAAGACAACTTTCCTGATTGGAAGTCTTGAGGAAAACATCTATCTTAAGCAATCAGAGTGATTCATTGCAAAAAGCTAAGAACATTTTGATATTAAGCTTAAAAGTGTCCATCAATGGACTAAAGCAAGCTTCAAAATTATAGATCATCCGTTTTGATGAAGAAATCCAGTAATATGAATTTTATCAATGCTCGGATATGTCTTGTGTATTGAAAAGAGTGACGGAAATGTGGTGGTATTTTTTGTACTATACGTAGATGATATATTGCACATTGGAGACAATGAAAGAGTATTATCGGGCGTATGGGTATGGTTAATAAAGCAGAATGAAATGAAGGACTTAAGAAGAGTAAAAATATCCTTTTGATCACGATAATACGGATCACAAGAAAGGATGTTAAGCTTAGCTCAAGTTTAGCAAAATGATACGATCCTTACTCATTTAGCATGTGAATTTATCTATGTGAATGTGTCTTGAGACACAAAAAGAGATAAAGGTGATGAAAGCGGTTCCTTATGCTTCGGCGAATAAGGAAGCTTAATCTAAGGAATGCTATGAACGAGATTGGATAACTGTATTGCCAATTGCATAGACAGTGAGTGTCAAGGTAACTCGAAATAAGAATGTTGAACTGTGGTAAGACATATATTTATTTACCTGAAAAGGACTAGAAATTATACGTAGGCTTACCGGACAGATTCGCCGCTTCTTATGAGTTACATAGATTCAGATTTTTCAAATCAGATAGGGACGACAGTAAATCCACCTCAAAGTTTATGTGTTTAATTTTAGGAAGTAGAGTCATAATATGGAGGAGTGTTATATAGAAATATATTTCGGACTCCGGACTCAATCATGGATAGATGATAAATTGGAGCCTATAAGGTAGCAAAAGTATCTATATGACTCTAGAAACTTCATGATGGACTTTGAAGTATTTCTAAGTTTGCCCAAGATTATCACAATTTGAATTAATGATATAGGAGCAGTTGCAAACTTGAAGGAATCACGAGTCCATAAGGCAATTAAACACATGGAGCGCGAGTACCACATGTTACGAGAAATTGTATGATGAGGGGAAGGTTGTTGTCGCCTAAATTGCATCGGATGATAACCTAGTAAATCCATTTACAAGGACCTTAAAGCGAAAGCTTTTATGGTCATGTAGTAGGAGTGAGAATCAGATGTATGGCGGTAGAAATGACAGCATAGTCTTTTAGTATAAGTGGGAGATTGTTGGATTATATACTAAAAGTCTAGCTTTTGTATGAACAATATTATAACAATTTATTTGAAATGAGAATCATATGAACAAATGATTGCATCTTATAATTTATTTATATGTTCGATGCAATAGTCCACTTACTTTATACTGTAGATAATATGTTGTGCGATAACACGCGGAAGATCATATTATCAGTTTCCTTATAAAGTATAAACAGATGCTCACAACCGAGATGGACGGGGACTCTCTATCGGGATGGTTGTAGTGTGGTTTGGTATTAGCTTGTCTTGGCTATAGAATCACATTAGTGCACTTGTGTGTATTGAGCAGGACCGCTTGAGATCGTTCGACTTATACTGACTTATAGGAGAACTTGATCTCAATTATTATGGAATTTCGTGCTCTTAATCCCTATACAATAACCTCGACACGTAGGCAGTATGTATTTCTTTTATTCATCAATGGGTGAGATTTACATGTAATTAAATCAACAAACTCGATGAGTTGGGAAGTAGTGCTGTCTCTATGGTGTGCTGTTGATTGTAGAAGGAATCCGTGTCTGTCATAGGTTGATGATGTCCCCTTGAGGAGCTCATAAGGATTATCATGTAAACCCTGCAGGTGGAATTTATTACGGCATGATAATGAGGTTGAGTGGTACTACTCTTGGATGAGATATTAATTAATTGAGTTGTCAGTAACTTAAATTAATTAATGGACATTGTATATCTTAAACATGGGGAGACTAACGGGCTCATAATAAGAAGGAGCCCAAAATGTAATTTTGGGATTGGAAAGGCAGTGCAGTAATAATATTTTAGTGGAATATATTATTATTATTGAACTTAAGTATAAGCTTTGGGCTAAGCTTGGATACTTAAGCCCAATGAAGGCCCAACCCAATTTCTCCTCCTGGTCCCTGCTGTAGCCCATGTATATAAGTCACCTCAGCTTATCTGGAACCCTAATCAAATTCATTATTCACGTGTAATGAGGGTTGAGAGCAGATTGAGGAGGTCTCGTAGATCGTCGCCCACACGACGTCGAGATCGGACTTGGGATATACGGCAGAAGATCAGAAGATAGTTTGCTGCTGCTGTCCGCCACCTTGCGAAATTTATATAAATTTTACAGTGCTCAGAATTCGATGATCAATATATTGACGGAAAGACGTTGAAGAGAGGATCGTCTGAGTACAAAGATCATTCAATTCCGACATCAAACGAGGAAGTTATGGCCATTCTCGTGGGACTGCACATTCTGTCAGCGAGAATCCTTCACCTTCTACATACCCTGGTGAACGGTAATCGTTTTTATGATTTATTGCTTCCGCTGATATTAGAAACGTATGGATCCCTAACGGGTCACGTTAACCAAACGATCCAAGCGCCAACTTTTTCTTCATCATGATGCTCATTTTCTTCATAATGATCAGCTTATTTTCTTCATCATGATGCATAATTTATTCATCTTGATGCTCATTTTCTTCATCATGATGCATATTTCTTCATCATGATGCTCATTTTCTTCAACATGATGCATATTTTCTTCATCATGATGTATATTTTTCATCATGATGCATATTTTCTTCAGCATGATGCTTATTTTCATCATCATGATGCTCATTTTCTTTATCATGAGATGCATATTTTCTTCGTCATGATGCTCATTTACTTCATCATGATGCTCATTTTCTTCATCATGATGTATATTTTTTTCATCTTGACGCATATTCTCTTCATCATGATGCATATTCTATTCATCATGATGCATATTTTCTTCATCATGATTAATATTTTCTTCATTATGATGAATATTTTCTTCATGATGTTTTTTTCATCGTGATGCTCATTTTCTTCATCGTAATGCAAATTGTCTTCATCATGATGCTCATTTTCTTCATCATGATGTATATTTTCTTCATCATGATACATATTTTTTCATCATGATTCTCATTTCCTTCATTATGATGCTCATTTCATTAATCATGATGCATATTTTCTTCGTCATGATGCTCATTTTCTTCATCATGATGCTCATTTTCTTCATCATGACGCATATTTTCTTCGTCGTGATGCTCATTTTCTTCATCGTGATGCTCATTTTCTTCATCTTGATGCATATTTTCTTCATCATGATGCATATTTTCTTCATCATGATGCTTATTTCCTTCATCGTGATGCTCATTTCCTTTATCATGATGCTCATTTCCTTCATCATGATGTTCATTTCTTTTATCATGATGCTCATTTTCTTTTTCATGGTGCATATTTTTTTATCATGATGCTCATTTTCTTCATCAAGATGCCATTTTTCTTCATTATGATGCATATTTTTTTATCATGATGCATATTATCGTCAAAATGATGCATATTTTCTTCATCATGATGCTCATTTCCTTCATAAAGATGCTCATTTCCTTCATTATGATGCATATTTTCTTCATCATGTTGCTCATTTTCTTCATCATGATGCTCATATTCTTCATCTTGATTCATATTTTCTACGTCATAATGTTCATTTTCTTCATTATGATGATCGTTTTCTTTATCATGATGCGTATTTTCTTAATCATGATACATATTTTCTTCATCATGATGCTCATTTTCTTCATCATGATGCTCATTTCCTTCTTCGTGATGCATATTTTCATCATCATGATGCACATTTTCTTCATCATGATGCTTATTTTCTTCATCATGATGCTCATTTTCTTCATCATGATGCATATTTTCTTCATCATGATGCATATTTCTTCATCATGATGCTCGTTTTCTTCATCATGATGCATATTTTCTTTTTCATGATGCACATTTTCTTCATCATGATACTCACTTTTTTCATCATGTTTTCTTTATCATAATGCATATTATCGTGAACATGATGCATATTTTCTTCATCATGATGCTCATTTTCTTCATCATGATGCATATTTTCTTCGTCATGATACATATTTTCTTTATCATGATGCTCATTTCTGTTGGATTGTATACTAAAAGTCTAGTTTTTTGTATGAACAATGATTAGAAAATATTTGAAATGAGAATCATGTGATCAAACGTTTTCAGTAATGAATTGTTGTAAAAGTCCATTTACTTTATACTGTAGATAATGTGGTGTGCGGCGTCACATGGAAGATCATATTATCGGCTCCTTATAAAGTATAAACAGATGTTCACAACCGAGATGGACAGGGACCATCTATCGGTACGGTTGTAGAGTGATTTGGCATTGGTCTGTCTTGACTATAAAATTGCACTAGTACACTTTGAGTATTGTATAGGACTGCCGTTAAGAACGTTTGGTTTATACTGACTATGTAATAGAACTTGATCTCTGTTTTTATGGAAGTTCGTGCTCTTAATCCCTATTCAATAACCTCGACAAATAAGCCAGTACTTATTTCTTTAATTCATCAATGGGTGAGATTTAAAGGATAAATCAAAATGCTCGGTGAGTTGGGAAATGATGATATCTCTATGGTGTGCTGTTGATTATAGAAGGAATTCGTGTCCTAACGGAATTGGTTGATGATATCCCCTTGAGGAGTTCATAATGATTATCATGTAAACCCTGCAAGTGGATTTGTTCCGGCATGATAATAAGGTTGAGTGGTACTACTCTCGGTAAATATATTAATTAATGGAGTTGTCAGTAACTTAATTAATTAATGGGCATTAAATCCTAATCACGGGGAGATTAATGGGCTCATAATAAGAAGGAGCCCATAAACGTAATTTTAGATTAGAGTGGCAGTGCAATAATATTTCTTTAGTGGAATGTTTTATTATTATTGGATTTAAGTATAAATTTTGGGCTAAAGTTGGATGCTTAAGCCCAATGGGACCCCAAACCCTAATTTCTCCTCCTGGTCCCTGTTGAAGCCTATATAATAGTCAATCTCAGCAGTCTAGATAACATATACACCCCTAAAACACGTAAATAATACTTAGACTGCAGATTGAGTTTGTCTCGTAGATCGTTGCCCACACAACGTCGAGACCTGGCTTAGGAATACAATAAAAGACAGGAAGGTCGTTTGCTGTTTCTGGCTGTCAAATTCACCGATTTTTGTAAAATCGTGTAGAGGTCCAAACTTGATGTGTGAAATACTGGTAGAAAGCCACGGAAAGGGGATCGTTTTTGCACATAGATCACTCGAATCGGACATCAGACAAGGGAGTTATGGCAAAAACGGTGAGACTGCTCAGGCTGCCGGTGAGAATCCTTCTCCTTCAACATACCCTGGTGAAAGATAATGCGTTTCTTATTTTCTTGTTTCCATTGTAGAAACATATGGAACCCTAACGGTTCACGTTAACCAAAAGATCCAAATGCCAACAATTGGTATCAGAGCGTAAGGTTCTATGGCTAAGCGTGACATGTTGGGCTAGGGTTTGTGTGATTATGTGTTTTTACATGGATTAAAATCACATGGATAATTAGGATTTTGGTTTATTTATTAATCAAATGGAAATTCCTATGAGAAACCTACGTGAATTATATGTTTAATGAAACCTGTTCTATACGGTTGGTTGTTCATGAAACCCTAAATTTTATTCACGGCTGCACACGGCACACACATCTTGCACACGGCGCTGTTTGTGTTGATCAATCATTGGCGTGCCAAAACGACGATGGGTTGGAAGCGGTGATGAATGTGCGCGGCTGGTGAGGGTTGACGAATGATGGCTGCTCACTATTCATTGATGAAAGGGGCTGGCTGGTGACAAGATTGGTGACAGAAGGAGCCTTGTCGTTGATGATGGAACGGCGGCTGCATGGCAAGAGCATATTGTTGGCTTAGCAATGTTGGCTGACTGTCGGTGAGTTCCATCGGCGTAGACACTGCAGGCTGATGGTGCAAGGCAAGATAGCGCGGTGACCGGAACTGAGACGGCGGTGTGACAGTGGCCGGTTGATGCTAATTTGACGGGAAGGCAGTACTGGGCATTCTCGATCGCGCATGGGTGGCGCTCTATCGAGGCGTTGACGGGTGGCGCTGCACCTCGACGTGCAGTCGCACGTTGAAATATACAGTTTCCGAGCGAGAAGCAGCAGTTTCCAAGAGAGAAGCAGCAATTTCAGGGCGAGTCCTCTGGATTTCCGATCGGGTCTGTAGTTCTTAGGCTGGCTCAACACTCCAGAAAGATTCCTATCGAGTCTGCTGGTTGATGGATGATGTTGATTGGAAACGGTCGAGGATGGTCCCTCCGGCATGAGCAGTTCGCTGGAGGTTGTCACTGAGGCGGAGGAGGATTTATTCCTGCGATGCTGGGAAGCAGACTGGGCTCCAGTCCGACCAGCTGGTCCATAAATCTGGCGAAGAGCCTGGTCGCTTGATAGGAAGAATCCCAACGATGGGTTGTGTGTGATGCTGGTGCGGATACCTGGAGTACTCGGAAGCGGCGGTGACATGGCTTATCGGCGCGGCTGGGGGCTTCGAATGCCATGGCTACATCGCGACTCTGATATGGAGCAGGCTGCGGGATGAGATTCTGGGCGAACAGCAGTCTTCCAGCACGATACGTCTGGTGGGATATGTGACGGTTGGTACAGGCCGTTTCATAGCTGGATGTGATGCTCTGACCGGCGGCTTTCTTACAGGCCATGAGGTGACTGGAGGCGTGCTCCTTCCGGTGGAGGGAAGTGTTTCGGAAGGGATAGCAGGGGTGAATTGGCGCCGGTACAGCTGGTTGTTTCCGGCGGTGGTGTTTGTCCCATGTTGGGCATCTTGGGGCCCAAGGATTTACCTTCTTGTTGCGCAAGCCATTGGATTTTTAATCCAACTTGTTGTGAAAGTCATCCCATTTGATTGGTTGGAGTGTTGACCATATCAACTTATTTTATTTGGCAATTTTTTATTTCCTTATATATAATTGATATAATTATTTTATTTGTCAATTATTGTTATATATTTGGAATTATGTGCTATTTGATTTACTGTCTTACTTGCCGTAATAATAATATGCTTATTTGATATTTTATATTTGATATATAAATTATATGCATGCAAAAACACTCTTGTTAAATAAGTAAGTGGGAGAGGGATTGGTCATGATCCCGTGACATCCATTGTTGAATGCTAGTAAACTTATGAGCCGATTATAGTGTCTTCCTCCCCAACGGATGAGTTTTATTTGCGGATCACTAATACAAATTAATAATTGATGGTTACAGGAAATTATTTGAGCGCGTGTGGACTTCTCCAACTATAAGACACACAAGCTTGGGTAACGTACTTAGTATCAAATAATAGTATACACTTAGGTGCAATTAATATGTATCCTCTCCAACGCAGTTATTACTATTAAATTGCATGGCTAAAGGACAACCGACTATTAATCATTGAGTCATAAGGTTAATTATGACGTATGGAATTAATGGGTAAAATATTCTCTTGCGAATGATCGGGTTTGTATATGTTCACACTAACGTGGCATGCAAATTCATGGTGCTTGAGATGTCGGTGAATTTATTTTATATTATTTATTGAGGGAATCAATATAAAATTTAAATTCAAAGAGTTTGATCGTCGTATTTATTTACTTGGTTCTCTGAATTTTTGAATAGTTTATTTCACTTATTGTTAACTGAAAGAAATAATATTTACTTGTCCTAAATAAATAAATGATTAGAAAAGAATCTTGTTTTTAATTCTTACTGCTTAAAAAATTAAATATGTTTTCTCACTTAGGATGCCTTATGATGCCTATTTAAATCTTTAGTGAAGAGGTGAGAGGTTCATAGAAATATAATAGTTTCTTGAGACTCTTCGGATACTTGAGTAAGTTAGAAAGACAAGAGGTCATGATTAACTTGATGAATTAATTGGAAATACTTGGAATAGAAATTGAAGGGGAAACCTTGCTCAATTATTTTCCATAGTTTGCTATAACGTTTTGAGCAAGTCTCACCTGAATTACAAGAGGTTGTATATGGTGGACAACTTCTGACGAAACGTCTGGCGAAGGAAAGCCATTTTCATCAAGATTTGAACAAATGATAGTATCTTATTCACTAGTTGTTGAAGTGTGATTAGTGATGGAGTTTACTGACACGTTGTTTGTAAATACCGGAATCACAAGCCAGCAACTAAGTGATGATGAGATTGTAAAGTACATGGGTAAATCTATGAAGATAGTGGTTGTTGTTGTGGGAGTTGTTTATCTATCTCATGATATGAATAAATGTTTGATTAAGAGAAATTGACTTGACGTACGTTTACACAGAAAGAATTTTATTTCGGTTTCTATGCATTTATGGATGGATATTCTATTTCATTTAAATGACGAGGTCATTATAATGAAGGATAGAGGTATAATATGTTCTGGTATGTTGTTAGACAATTTGAACACTCTTAAATCATCACGGTTCATCGGCTATCAATTTTTTAATCGTACTTAAGTAAAATGATCTAGTCTTAGATGCCAAAAGTATGTTTAGTTCATCTTCGAAAGTTACTTTCTCTTATTTTGCTAGAAGATGCATTATTAATTACTAAATATTTCGTCTATGAGATGTTTATTGGAAATGGAAACTATCGAACTTGTGAGTCTTACTTGGAAGTAAATATGATTAATTGCTTTTTTAAGGCAAAGGGGTATAGAGCCATGAAAAGATATGTTGGAAATTGTTCATTCTCATTTAATCAATCCTAAGATTATCCTGTCGAGAGGTGGTTATGAATATTTGTCATTTAGTTTGACAAATATTCTGGAAACAAGATATATTTATTTGATACACTGCAAGTCTGAGTACTATGGTTTAAATCAAAAAGTGCATGGCTAATGCAGTGAGGTGTCATGGAAAATATATCAAGTCATTACGGCTCATTTGTGGTGGCGAATGTCTCTTAGGATAGTTAGGAGCTATTAATCAGAGGTTGGGATTGAATCCCAAATAGTCTGCACCGGGCAAACCCCAGCGGAAAGGTGTGATAGTAAGAAGTAATAAGGCTCTTATGGATATAGTAAGATAGATGATGAATTATTTGAAATTACTAAAATCATTTTATGGGTAAGCCCTAGAAACAACATGTTGAATCGATGTTTATGGGATATCCTAGAAAAATGAAAGGTGATTTATTTAATAGTCCAAAAAGATCGAAAAGTGATTGTTAACACGATCACTAGATTTTTGAAGAACGACTGTGTAATAAATCGCATAGCCAAGTATAAAATGTTCTTAAAGGTGTGAGAAGGGAAACACAAATTTTAGTACCGAGACTACAAGAGGATATACCACAAGTAAACTGCATCACATGTCACGTCTGATACACAATTCCATGTAGTGCCTTGTCGTAGTGGGAGGGTTGTTCTACAGCCTGAAAGATTTATGTTTTGGGAGAATCGTGAGACTTGATCCCTAGTAAACATAATACATCCCATGGACACGACGATGCACTACAAGATCGAAATGCGGAATCTTAGCAAGTTGCAATGGATTCAAAATCATCTCAGGGAGCTTTTAGAACCATCAAATGGTGTAAAAGCCATTAGGATGTAAGTGGCTCTACGATGAAGCAACTAGAGTGATTCATTGCAAAGGACTAAGAGCATTTTGAGTGAAAGCTTAAAAGTCCGTTTTGATAAGGAAATCTAATCATATGGATTTAATCAATGCTCAGATGGATATTATTTGTTGAAAAGAGTGACGGAAATGTGGTGTTATTTCTTTTAAGTACATAGATGGTATCTTGGTCATTGGGGACAAAGAAAGAGTATTGTCGGGCGTATGGGTATGGTTAATAAAGCAGTATGAAATGAAGAACTTAAGAGAAGCAAAGTATATCCTTGCAATCATAGTAATAATGATCACAAGATAGGATGTTGAGCTTGTCTCAAGCTTCATAAATTGATACAATTCTCACTCGTTTTAGCATTTGATTTTATCTAAGGATTTGTGCCTAAAGACACAAAATAAGATAAAATAGATAAAAGCGGTTCTCTATGCTTTGGAAATAAGGAAGCTTGATCTATAGAATGCTATGTACGAGATTGGATTTCAGTATTGTCAATGGCATAGCAGTGGGTATCAAGGTAACCCGGAACAAGAATATTGAATTAGGGTAAGACATATTTGAAGTGCCTGAAGAGGACTGGAAATTATATGTAAGCTTACCGGAATAATTCATTACTTCTTGGCGGTTACATAGATTTGGGTTTTTCAAATCATAGGGACGGCAGTAAATCCACCTCAAGGTTATGTGTTTAATTTGAAAGTTGAGCCATGATATGGAGGAGTGACTATATAGAAATATATTTCGGACTCCACTGTGAAAAAATGATAATATTGGAGCCTTGTGGCAGCCAAAGTATCTGTATGGTTCTAGAGACTTCGTAATGAACTTAGATGTGATTCTGGGTTTGCCCAAGGTTATCATAATTTATTGTGATAATAATGGTGCAGTTGCAAACTTGAAGGAATCACAAGTCCATAAGGAAATTAAACACATTGATGGCAAGTATTACCTGATACGAGAAATCGTATGATGAGGGGAAGGTTGTTGTCACCTAGATTGCATCCGATGATAACCTAATAGATCCCTTTACAAGGACCTTAAGGTGAAAGTTTTTAACGGTCAAGTAGTGGGAGTGGTAATCAGATGTATGGCAGATATGGCAGCAGAGTCTTTTAGTATAAGTGGGAGATTGTTAGATTATATACTAAATGTCTAGCTTTTTGTATGAACAATGATTAGAAAATATTTGAAATGAGAATCATGTGATCAAACCTTTGCAATAATGAAGTCGCAAAAGTCCATTTACTTTATACTGTAGATAATGTGGTGCGGCGTCACACAGAAGATCACAGTATCGGCTCCTAATAAAGTATAAACAGATGTTCACAACCGAGATAGACAGGAGCTATCTATCGGTATGGTTGTAGTGTGATTTAGCATTGCTCTGTTTTGATTGTAAAATTGCACTAGTGCACTTTGTGTATTGAATAGGAACGTTGTTGAGATTGTTCGGTTTATACTGACTATATAATAGAACTTGATCTCTGTTATTATGGAAGTTCGTGCTCTTAATCCTTATACAATAATCTCGGCACGTAAGCCAGTATTTATTTCTTTAATTCATCAATGGGTGAGATTTAAAGGATAATTCAATATGCTCGGTGAGTTGGGAAATGGTGTTGTCTCTATGGTGTTGCTCTTAATCCTTAGATCACTCCAATCGGAGATCACACAATAGGAGTTATGTCAAAATGGTGAGACTGTGCAGGCTGCCGGCGAGAATTCTTCTCCTTCAACATACCCTAGTGAAAGGTAATGTGTTTCTCGTTATCTTGCTTCCGCTGTAGAAACATATGGAACCCTACAGGTTCACTTTAACCAAAAGATCCAAACACCAACAATTTTCTTCATCGTAATGTTAATTTCCTACATCATGATGCATATTTTCTTCATCATGATGCTCATTTTCTACGTCATTTTGCATATTTTCTTCATCATAATGCATATTTTCATCATCATGTTGCATATTTTCTTCATCATGATGCTCATTTTCTTCATCATAATGCTCATTTCCTTCATCATGATGCTCATTTTCTTCATCATGATTCTCATTTCCTTCATCACGATTCTCATTTTCTTTATCATGATGTATATTCTCTTCATCATGATGCACATTTTATTCATCATGATGCATATTTTCTTCATGATGATGCTCATTTTCTACATCATAATTCAAATTTTTTTCATCATGATGCATAATTTCTTCGTCAAGATGCTCATTTTCTTCAATCATGATGCATATTTTCTTTATCATGATGCTCATTTTCTTCATCATTATGATCATTTCCTTCATCATGATGCTCATTTCCTTCATCATGATGCATATTATCTTCATCATGATGCTCAATTTCTTCATCACGATGCTCATTTTCTTCATCATGATGCATATTTTCTACATCATAATGCTCATTTTCTTCATCATGATGCCCATTTTGTTCATCATGATGCATATTTTCTTAAACACGATGCATATTTTCTTCATCATGATGCATATTTTCTTCATCATGATGCTAATTTCCTTCATCATGATGTTCATTTTTTTCATCATGATGCATATTTTCTTCATCGTGATGATCATTTTCTTCATCATGATTAATATATTCTTCATCATGATTAATATATTCTTCATCTTGATGCTCATTTTCTTTTCATCTTGATGCATATTCTTTTCATCATGATGCATATTTTTTTCATCATGATGCATATTTTCTTCATAATGATGCATATTTTCTTTGTAATGATGCATATTTTCTTCATCATGATGCATATTTTCTTAATCATGATGATAATTTCCTTAATCATGATGCATATTTACCATCAAGATCCTCAATTTCTTCATCATGATCCTCATTTACTTCATCATGATGCATATGTTCTTAATCATGATCCACATTTTCTTCATCATGATGGTCATTTCCTTCATCATGATGCTCATTTCCTTCATCATGATTCATGTTTTCTTCATCATGATGCATGTTTTCATCATCATGATGCACATTTTCTTTATCATGATGCATATTTCTTCATCATGACGCTAATTTTCTTCATCATGATGCATATTTTCTTCATCAAGATGCTCATTTTCGTCGTCATGATAAATATTCTCTTTATCATGATGCTCATTTACTTCATCATGATTCATATTTTCTTCATCATGATTCTCATTTTCTTCATAATGATACACATTTTTTTCATCATGTTTTCTTCACCGTGATGCTCATTTTCTTCATCGTGATGCATATTTTCTTCATCATGATACTCATATCCTTTATCATGATGCATATTTTCCTCATCATGATGCTCATTTTCTTCATCATGATGCATATTTTCTTCATCATGATGCTCATTTCCATCATCATGATGCTCATTTCCTTCATCATGATGATCATTTTATTCATCATGATGATCATTTACTTCAACATGATTAATATTTTATTCATCTCGATGCTCATTTTCTTCAACTTGATGCATATTTTATTCATCATGTTGCA
The DNA here is from genome assembly GCA_023678885.1 of Pogostemon cablin. Lineage (NCBI taxonomy): Eukaryota > Viridiplantae > Streptophyta > Magnoliopsida > Lamiales > Lamiaceae > Pogostemon > Pogostemon cablin. Next base: position 3,210,604 of record CM043006.1, read on the forward strand.
TATTTTCTTCATCATGATGCTCATTTCCTACATCGTGATGCTCATTTCCTTCATCGTGATGCTCATTTCCATCATCATGATGTTCATTTCCTTTATCATGATGCTTATTTCCTTCATCGTGATGCTCATTTTCTTTTTCATGATGCATATTTTTTTATCATGATGCTCATTTTCTTCATCATGATGCATATTCTCTTCATTATGATGCTCATTTTCTTCATCATGACGCTCATTTTATTCATCATGATGCATATTTTCTTCATCACGATGCTCATTTTCTTCGTCATGATGAATATTCTCTTCATCATGGTGCATATTTTCTTCATCATGATGCTCATTTTCTTCATCATGATGCTCATTCCCTTCATCATGATGCAAATTTTCATCATCATGATTCTCATTTTTTTAATCATGATGGTCATTTTTTTCATCATGTTTTCTTCATCGTGATGCTCATTTTCTTCATCGTGATGCTTATTTTCTTCATAATGATACATATTTTCTTCATCATGTATTTTCTTCATCATGATGGTCATTTCCTTCATCGTGATGCTAATTTCCAACGTCATGATGCATATTTTCTTTATCATGATGCTTATTTTCTTCGTCATGATGCTTATTTTCTTCATCATGTGCCTATTTCCTTCATCATGTTGCACATTTTCTTCATCATGATGCTCATTTCCTTCATCATGATGTTCATTTTCTTAGTATTTTCTTCATCACGATGCATATTTTCTTCATCTTGTTTCTCATTTTCTTCATCACGATTTTCATTTTCTTCATTATGATGCATATTTCCTTCATCATGATGCTCATTTTCATCATCATGATGCATATTTTCTAAAACATATTGCTCATTTTCTTCATCATGATGTTTATTTTTTTCGTCATTATGCATATTTTCTTTATCACGATGCATATTTTCTTCATCATGATGCATATTTTCTTCATCATGATGCTAATTTACTTCATCATGATGCATATTTTCTTCATCATGATGCATATTTTCTTCATCATGATGCATATTATCTTCATCATGATGCACATGTTCTTCATCATGATGGTCACTTCCTTCATCATGATGCTCTTTTCCTTCATCATGATACATGTTTTCTTCATCACGATGCATATTTTCTTCATCATGATGCATATTTTCTTCATCATGATGCTAATTTTCTTCATCACCATGCATATTTTCTTCATCATGATACTCATTTCCTTTATCATGATGCATATTTTCTTCATCATGGTGCTCATTTTCTTCATCATGATGCATATTTTCTTCATCATGATGCTCATTTCCTTCATCATGATGCTAATTTGCTTCATCATGATGCTCATTTCCTTCATCATGATGCAAATTTTATTCATCATGATGATCATTTTCTTTAGCATGATTAATATTTTCTTCATCATGATGCTCATTTTCTTCATCTTGATGCATATATTCTTCATCATGATGCATATTTTCTTCTTCATGATGCATTGCATATTTTATTCATCATGATGAATATTTTCTTCATCATGATGCCCTTTTCCTTTATCGTGGTGCTCATTTCCTTCATCGTGATGCTCATTTCCTTCATCATGATGTTCATTTCCTTTATCATGATGCTCATTTTCTCTTTCATCATGCATATTTTTTTTTATCATGAAGCTCATTTTCTTTATCATGATGCTCATTTTCTTAATCATGATGCATATTTTCTGCCTTATGATCCTATTTTCTTCATCATGACGCACATTTTCTTCATCATGATGCATATTTACTTCATCATGATGCTCATTTTCATTGTCATGATGAATATTATCTTCATCGTGATGCCCATTTTCGTCGTCATGATTAATATTCTCTTCATCATGTTGCTAATTTTCTTCATCATGATGCTCATTTTCTTCATCATGATTCAAATTTTCTTCATCATGATGCATATTTTCTTTGTCATGATACATATTTTCTTCATCATGATGTTCATTTCCTTCATCGTGATGCTAATTTCCATCATAATGATGCATATTTTCTTCATCATGATGCTCATTTTCTTCATCATGATGCATATTTTCTTCATCATGATGCATATTTTCTTCATCATGACGTCTATTTCCTTCATCATTTTGCATATTTTATTCATCATGATGCTCATTTTCTTCATCATGATGCTCAATTCCTTTATCATGATGCTCATTTTCTTAATATTCTCTTCATCAAGATGCATATTTTCTTCATCATGTTACTCATTTTCTTCATCACGATTCTCATTTTCTTCATCATGATGCATATTCTCTTCATCATGATGCTCATTTAATTCATCATGATGCTCATTTTCTTCATCATGATGATCATTTCCTTCATCATGATGCATATTCTCTTCATCGTGATGCTTATTTCCTTCATCATGATGCTCATTTCCTTCATCATGTTGTTCATTTCCTTTATCATGATGCCCATTTTCTTTTTTATGATGCATATTTTTTTATCATGATGCTCATTTTCTTCATCATGATTCATATTTTCTTCATTATGAAGCTAATTTTCTTCATCATGACGCTCATTTTCTTCATCATGATACATATCTTCTTCATCATGATGCTCATTTTCTTCGTCATGATGAATATTATCTTCATCATGGTGCATTTTTTCTTTATCATGATGCTCATTTTCTTCATCATGATGCTCATTCCCTTAATCATGATGTTTTTTCTTCATCATGATGTTCATTTCCTTTATCATGATGCTCATTTTCTTTTTCATGATGCATATTTTTTTATCATGATGCTCATTTTCTTCATCATGATGCATATTTTCTTCATTATGATGCTCGTTTTCTTCATCATGAGGCATATTTTCTTCATCATGATGCTCATTTTCTTCGTCATGATGAATATTCTCTTCATCATGGTGCATATTTTCTTCATTATGATGCTCATATTCTTCATCATGATGCTCATTCCCTTCATCATGATGCTCATTCCCTTCATCATGATGCATATTTTCTTCATCATGATTCTCATTTTCTTTATCATGATGCTAATTTTTTTTATCATGTTTTCTTCATAGTGATGCTCATTGTCTTCATCGTGATGCTTATTTACTTCATCATGATGCTCATTTTCTTCATAATGATACATATTTTTTTCGTCATGATAAATTTTTTCTTTTTCATGATGGTCATTTCCTTCATCGTGATGCTAATTTCCAACATCATGATGCATATTTTGTTCATCATGATGCTCATTTTCTACGTCATGATGCATATTTTCTTCATCATGATACCTATTTCCTTCATCATGTTGCACATTTTCTTCATCATGATGCTTATTTCCTTCATCATGATGTTCATTTTCTTAGTATTTTATTCATCACGATGCATATTTTCTTCATCATGTTGCTCATTTTCATCATCACGATTCTCATTTTCTTCATCATGATGCATATTCTCTTCATCATGATGCTCATTTTCTTCATCACGATGCATATTTTATTCATTATAATGTTCATTTTCTTCATCATAATGCATATTTTCTTCATCATGATGCATATTTTATTCATCATGATGCATATTTTCTTCGTCAAGATACTCATTTTCTTCATTATGATGCATATTTTCTTCATCATGATGCATATTATCTTCGACTTGATGCATATTTTCTTCATCATGATGCTCATTTTCTTCATCATGATGCATATTTTCTACAACATAATGCTAATTTTCTTCATCATAATGCTCATATTTTCGTCATTATGCGTATTTTCTTAATCACGATGCATATTTTCTTCATCATGACGCATATTTTCTTTATCATGATGCATATTTTCTTCATTATGATGCATATTTTCTTCATTATGATGCATATTTTCTTCATCATGATGCATATTCTATTCATCATGACGCATATTTTCTTCATTATGATGCTCATTTACTTCATCGTGGTGCTCATTTCCTTCTGTTGGATTATATACTAAAAGTCTAGCTTTTTGTATGAACAATGTTATAACAATAAATTTGAAATGAGAATCATATGATCAAATGATTGCGTCTTATAATTTATTTATATGCACGATGCAATAGTCCACTTACTTTATACTGTAGATAATATGTTGTGCGACAACACGCGGAAGATCATATTATCAGTTTCCTTATAAAGTATAAACAGATGTTCACAACCGAGATAGACGGGGACTCTCTATTGGGATGGTTGTAGTGTGGTTTGGTATTAGCTTGTCTTGGCTATAGAATCACATTAGTGCACTTGTGTGTATTGAGCAGGACCGCTTGAGATCGTTCGACTTATACTGACTTATAGGAGAACTTGATCTCAGTTATTATGGAAGTTCGTGCTCTTAATCCCTATACAATAACCTCGACACGTAGGGCAATATGTATTTCTTTGATTCATCAATGGGTGAGATTTACATGTAATTAAATCAACAAACTCGATGAGTTGGGAAATAGTGCTGTCTCTATGGTGTGCTGTTGATTGTAGAAGGAATCCGTGTCCGTCATAGGTTGATTATGTCTCCTTGAGGAGCTCATAAGGATTATCATGTAAACCCTGCAGGTGGAATTTATTCCGGCATGATAATGAGGTTGAGTGGTATTACTCTTGGATGAGATATTAATTAATTGAGTTGTTAGTAACTTAAATTAATTAATGGACATTGTATATCTTAAACATGGGGAGACTAACGGGCTCATAATAAGAAGGAGCCCAAAACGTAATTTTGGGATTGGCAAGGCAGTGCAGTAATAATATTTTAGTGGAATATATTATTATTATTGGACTTAAGTATAAGCTTTGGGCTAAGCTTGGATACTTAAGCCCAATGGAGGCCCAACCCAATTTCTCCTCCTGGTCCCTGCTGTAGCCCATGTATATAAGTCACCTCAGCTTATCTGGAACCACAATAAAATCTAATTGATCATTTACGTGTGATGAGGGTTGAGAGCAGATTGAGGAGGTCTCGTAGATTGTCGCCCACACGACGTCGAGTTCGGACTTGGGACATACGGCAGAAGATTAGAAGGTAGTTTGCTGCTGCTGTCCGCCCTCTTGCGAAATTTATATAAAATCACACAGTGATCAGAATTCAATGATCAATATACTGACGGAAAGCTGTTGAAGAGAGGATCATATGAGCACAAAGATTATTCAATTCCGATATCAGACGAGGAAGTTATGGCCATTCTCGTGGGACAGCACAGTCTGCCAGCGTGAATCAACTTTCTTCAACATACCCTGGTGAACGGTAATACGTTTCATGTTTTATTGCTTCCGCTGATATTAGAAACATATGGAACCCTAACGGGTCATGTTAAACAAACGATCCAAGCGCCAACAATTGGTATCAGAGCTTCGGTTTCGTGGTGAAGCGTGACACGTTAGGCTAGGGTTTATGTGATTAATTTTTCGAAATTAGGATCGCATGTTTAGGGTTTTGGTTTTACTGCACAAACCATGAATATCCCTATGTGAAATATACCCTATATCATATCTGTTCGTCGATGGTTGTGTGTGAGAGGATTCGACGAAAACTGTTTGTCAATTTCACATGGAAGGAAGAAATTGAGAGAAAATCCAGCGCAGTGATATTGCAGAGGTAATATCCGGAGTTTCAACCGTCGGATCAGGCTGAATTTTGGTCAGCACGTTCGGACTTTGTGGATGTACATTCTGAACGGTGAAGATCGTATTTTAAGCCTTGTGTTGTCGGGAATACGCCGAAAATAGAAGCAGTTTTTTGGGCGATTCTGTTCTGCGCAGTCGAGGGAAAAGAGCCGTTTCTCAGAAACTAACCGTTGGATCGACCTGTAATTTGGTCAGCACGTTCGGACTTTGTAGATGTACATTCTGAATGGTGGAGATTGGATTCCCTGGTTCCTGCAGTTGCGAACCCTGAACGACAGTTGGTGTAGTTTGATGTTGCGCGTTGGGCTGAACTTGGTACCGTGCAAGTAGGCCCTTGGACGAGCGAAAGTTCAAGCGGATTTGCATCAGGTTTGATTGGTCTGCATCAGGTTCGATCGATGCTGCACCAGGTTCGAGCGGATTTGCATCAGGTTCGATTGGTCTGCATCAGGTTCGATCGATGCTGCACCAGGTTCGAGCGGATTTGCATCAGGTTCGATCGACTCTGCACTAGGTTCGAGCGGGTTTGCATCAAGTTCGACTGGTCTGCATCAGATTCCACATGAGTCTTCACAATATGATCGGGCAGGGTGCCGGAGTGGTGGAGCAGGCTGCGGGGAGGTCGATCCCCATCGCAGTTGTCCGCATTCGTGATTGGTGGCGAACAATCGAATTCGTTGTTATATAATTGTTATAATTGATTTATTAATTGATTATTGTTATATATGTATGCATGATTATCTATGATTTATTGCCTTAAATAGAAGCATGCTAGATTGCGTATTATATTTGGTATATTATATGCAAGTATGTTGGAGTGTTGATCAAGTCAACTTATTTTTGACAATTTATTTCCTTATATATAACTTCTATAATTGTTTTATTGGTCAATTATTGTTATATATTTGGAAGTATGAGCATGCTAGGTTGCGTATATTATTCTGAATATTATATGCATGTAAAAACCCTTGGTTTTAAATAACTAAGTGGGAGAGGGGATTGATAATCAATTCTCGCGGCCTCCATTATTGGTTTGTTAGCAATGTGAATAAACTTGCGCGTCGGCATTAGAGCCTTCCTCCCCATCGGATGAGTTTATTCATGGATATTGCTGGAACAGGCTTCTTTAAAATTATGTTTGTAATGTGATGTACATGAACTTGCGTGTTGGCATAGACCTTCCTCCCTATCGGATGAGTTCATGTGCGGATCACTGTACTGACTTATAATTAATGACTGTAGGAAGTTATACGAGCGCGTGTGTACTTCTCCATCTGTAAGGCACATAAGCTCGCGCAATGGACTTGGGGTCAAATAATGGTGTACACTTAGGTGTAAATAATAAGTATCCTCCCCATCGGAGTCACTGCTTTTATTTGCATGGCTAAAGAGGAACCGACTATTAATTATTTTGTCATAAAGTTAGGTTGACAAATGAAATTAATGGGTAAAACATTTTCTTGTAAATGTTCGGGTTTGTAAACGTCCACACTATCGTGGCTTGCAAACTCACGGTGCTTGAGATGTCGGTGAATTTATATTTTATATTGTTTTGGGGGAATCAATATAAATGGATAAATTCGAAGATTTGATCGGTGTATTTTTTTTATGATTCTCTGAATTTCAAATTGTTTTATTTCACTTATGGTTGACTAAAAGAAATTATATTTACTGGTCCAAAATTAGATGATTAGAAAAGAATCTTGGATTCTAATTTTACTGCTTAAGAAATACATGTGTGTTCTCACAAAAGACTTATCATGATGCATATTAAAGTCTCTGGTGAAGAGATAAGAGATTCATAGAAATATTATGGTCTCATGTAACTCTTCAGATACTTGAGTAAGTTAAAAGGCGGTAGGTCATGATTGAATTTGATGAATGAATTGGAAATACATGGAATAGAAGTTGAAGGGGAAACCTAAGTCAATTTTATTCTTCATGTTTGCCTAAATGTTTTAAACAAGTTCCACCTGAATTAAAAAGAGGTTGTATATGTTGGGGAATTTCTGACAAAACATGTGGCAAAGGAAATCCATTTTCATCGAGATGTGAACAAAGTTAGTATCTCATTCACTAGTTGTTGAAGCATGAATATTGATGGCATCTACTGACACGTTGTGTATAGATACCGGAATCACTAAAAGCGTGTAACTTAGTGATGATGAGATTATTATGAACATGGGTAATACTACGAGAGTAGTGGCTGTTGCAGTGGGAGTTGTTTATTTATCTTACGATATGAATAGACGTTTGATTACGAGAAATTATCTTTACGTACGTTTTCATAGAAAGAATTTTATTTCAGTTTCTATGCATTTACGGATAGATACTCCATTTCATTTAAATGACATGGTCATAGTAATGAAGGATGGAGCTATAATCTGTTAAGGTACGTTATTGACAATTTGTATACTCTTAAATCATGTATATTCCACAGATGCAACAAATAATTATTAATAATGCATCTTCTGATCTTAGTAAGAGAAAGGAACCTTCGGAGATGAACTAAACATGCATTTGGCGTATCATTTTACTTGAGTAGGACTCAAAAGTTGATAGCAGATGGACCGTAAGGTTTATCTGAAGTGAAAACTATCGGACTTGCGAGTCTTACTTGGAAGTAAAAATGATTAATTACCTTTTCAAGGTAAAGTGGTGTAGAGCCAAAGATATATATGTTGGAATTGGTTCATTCTGATTCAAGCGGAACTAATATTATCCAGGCGAGAGGTGGTAATGAATAATCGAAGATTATTCTAGATACCGATGTATTTATTTGATGCACTGCATGTCTAAGTTCTTTGATTTATTCAAGAATTGCAAGGTTGGTACAGTAAAGCATCATGGAAAATATATCAATTAATGACGATTTAATCGTCATTACGAGTACCTCTTAGGATAATTAGGAGCTATTAATCGGAGGTTGAGATTAAATCTCAAGTGGTCTACACCGGGCAAGCCCCAACTGAATGGTGTGGTGGATAGAAGGAATAAGACTCTTATGGTAATGATTAGATGGATGATGAATTATTTGGAATTACTTAATTCATTTTATGGATAAGCCCTAGAAACAGTAATTCATTTGAATATTTGTCTGTTTGTGGGATATGCTATTAAAATGAAGGTGATTTATTTAGTCTAAAAGATTGAAGAGTGATTGTTAACACAAACACTAAATTTTTGAAAGGGACTATGTAATAAATCACATACCCATTTATAAATTGTCCTAAAGGATGTGAGAAGAAAACACAAAGTATTAGTACCAATTGTGCAAGAGGATATACCACAAGGTAAACTGCAACGCATGTCACGTCTGATACACAATTGCATGTAATGTCTTGTCGTAGTGGGAGGGATGTTTGATAACCTGTTTAATACATGTTTTGAGAGAGTCGTAAGACTTAATCCCTAGTAAACATGGATTGAACCCACGGATACGACGAAGCACTACAAGATCGAAATGCGATATCTTAGCTAGTGCAATGATGTTGAAATAGAATTGATGAATTCTAAATTAAATCTGGGAGCTTGTAAGACCACTAAATGGTGTAAAAGCCATTGGAAGTGGTCATACAAAAATAAAAGAGGATCATATGGTAAGGTGAAAACCTTGGAAGCAAAGCTTGTTGCGAAAAAGGTATACTCAGAAAGAAAGGGTTCGATTATGAGATAACCTATTCGCCGGTAGCTATGCCTAAGTTGATCCAGACTCTTTTATTTATTGCTACTCATATGAAATATGAGGGATAGCAAATAGATATCGAGACAGCTTTCCTGATTGGAAGTCTTAAGGGAAACATCTATCTTAAGCAACCAGATTGATTCATTGCAAAGAGCTAAGAGCATTTTGATATTAAGCTTAAAAGTATCCATCAATGGACTAAAGCAAGCTTCAAAATTATAGAACATCCGTTTCGATGAAGAAATCCAGTGATATGGATTTTATCAATGCTTGGATATGTCTTGTGTATTGAAAAGAGTGACGGAAATGTGGTGGTATTTCTTGTACTATACGTAGGTAGTATCTTGCTCATTGGAGACAATGAAATAGTATTGTCGGGCGTATGGGTATGGTTGATAAAGCGGTATGATATGAAGGACTTAAGAGGAGCAAAAATATCCTTTTGATCACGGTAATACGGATTATAAGAAAGGATGTTATGCTTATCTCAAACTTCATAAGATGATACGATCCTTACTTATTTTAGCATGTGAATTTATCTAAGTGAATGTGTCTTGTGACACAAAAGTAGATAAAGAATATGAAAGCGGTTCCTTATGCTTCGGCAAATGAGGAAGCTTAATCTAAGGAATGCTATGCACGAGATTGGATAACTATTTTGCCGATGGCATGAACAGTGGGTATCAACGTAACCCGGAACAAGAATGATGAATTGTGGTAAGACATATATGAAGTGCCTGAGAAGGACTAGAAATTATATGTAGGCTTACAGGGCAGATTCACTACTTCTTATGGATTACGTAGATTCGTATTTTTTAATCGGATTGGACGGCAGTAAATCCACCTCAAGGTTATGTGTTTAATTTTAAGAAGTTGAGTCATAGTGTGGAGGAGTGTTATATAGAAATATATTTCAGACTCCGGATTCCATCATGGAAAGATGATAAATTGCAGCCTATGAGGCAGCCATAGTATCTGTATGACTCTAAAAACTTCATAATGGACTTTGATATGATTCTAAGTTTGCCCAAGATTATCACAATTTATATTGATGATATTGGTGCAGTTGCAAACTTGAAGGAATCACAAGTCCATAAGGAAATTAAACACATGGGGCGCGAGTACCACCTGTTACGAGAAATCGTATGATGAGGGGAAGGTTGTTGTCACCTAGATTGCATCGGATGATAACCTAGTAAATCCATTTACAAAGACCTTAAAGCGAAAGCTTTTGATGGTCTTGTAGTAGGAGTGGGAATCAGGTGTATGGCGGAAGACATAATAGCATAGTCTTTTAATATATGTGGGAGATTGTTGGATTATATACTAAAAGTCTAGCTTTTTGTATGAACAATGTTATAACAATCAATTTGAAATGAGAATCATATGATCAAATGATTGCGTCTTATAATTTATTTATATGCACGATGCAATAGTCCACTTACTTTATACTGTAGATAATATGATGTGCGACAACACGCGGAAGATCATATTATAAGTTTCCTTATAAAGTATAAACAGATGCTCACAACCGAGATAGACGGGGACTCTCTATTGGGATGGTTGTAGTGTGGTTTGGTATTAGCTTGTCTTGGCTATAGAATCACATTAGTGCACTTGTGTGTATTGAGCAGGACCGCTTGAGATCGTTCGACTTATACTGACTTATAGGAGAACTTGATCTCAGTTATTATGGAAGTTCGTGCTCTTAATCCCTATACAATAACCTCGACACGTAGGGCAATATGTATTTCTTTGATTCATCAATGGTCGATGAGTTGGGAAATAGTGATGTCTCTATGGTGTGCTGTTGATTGTAGAAGGAATCCGTGTCCGTCATATGTTGATGATAACCCCTTGAGGAGCACATAAGGATTATCATGTAAACCCTGCAGGTGGAATTTATTCCGGCATGATAATGAGGTTGAGTGGTATTACTCTTGGATGAGATATTAATTAATTGAGTTGTCAGTAACTTAAATTAATTAATGGACATTGTATATCTTAAACATGTGGAGACTAACGGGCTCATAATAAGAAGGAGCCCAAAACGTAATTTTGGGATTGGCAAGGCAGTGCAGTAATAATATTTTAGTGGAATATATTATTATTATTGGACTTAAGTATAAGCTTTGGGCTAAGCTTGGATACTTAAGCCCAATGGAGGCCCAACCCAATTTCTCCTCCTGGTCCCTGTTGTAGCCCATGTATATAAGTCACCTCAGCTTATCTGGAACCACAATAAAATCTAATTGATCATTCACGTGTGATGAGGGTTGAGAGCAGATTGAGGAGGTCTCGTAGATTGTCGCCCACACGACGTCGAGATCGGACTTGGGACATATGGCAGAAGATTAGAAGGTAGTTTGCTGCTGCTGTCCGCCACCTTGCGAAATTTATATAAAATCGTACAGTGATCATAATTCAATGATCAATATACTGACGGAAAGCTGTTGAAGAGGGGATCGTCTGAGAACAAAGATTATTCAATTCTGATATGAGACGAGGATGTTATGGCCATTCTCGTGGGACTGCACAGTCTGCCAGCGTGAATCAACTTTCTTCAACATACCCTGGTGAACGGTAATACGTTTCATGTTTTATTGCTTCCGCTGATATTAGAAACGTATAGAACCCTAACGGGTCATGTTAAACAAACGATCCAAGCACCAACACCTTCATCGTGATGCTCATTTCCATCATCATAATGTTCATTTCCTTTATCATGATGTTCATTTTATCTTTCATCATTCATATTGTTTTTATCATGAAGTTCATTTTCTTTATCATGATGCTCATTTTCTTAATCATGATGCATATTTTCTTCCTTATGATGCTCATTTTCTTCATCATGACGCTCATTTTTTTCATCATGATGCATATTTTCATCGTCATGATGCTCATTTTCGTCGTCATGATTAATATTTTCTTCATCGTGATGCTCATTTTCGTCGTCATAATTAATATTCTCTTCATCATGTTGCTAATTTTCTTCATCATGATGCTCATTTTCTTCATCATGATTCATATTTTCTTCATCGTGATTCTCATTTTCTTCATCATGATGCATATTTTCTTCGTCATGATACATATTTTCTTCATCATGATGTTCATTTCCTTCATCGTGATGCTAATTTCCAACATCATTATGCATATTTTCTTCGTCATGATGCTCATTTTCTTCGTCATGATGCATATTTTCTTCATTATGATGCATATTTTCTTCATCATGATGTCTATTTCCTTCATCATGTTGCATATTTTATTCATTATGATGCTCATTTTCTTCATCATGATGCTCATTTCCTTCATCGTGATGCTCATTTTCTTAATATTCTCTTCATCACGATGCATATTTTCTTCATCATGTTGCCCATTTTCTTCATCACGATTCTCATTTTCTTCATCATGATGCAAATTCTCTTCATCATGATGCTCATTTACTTCATCATGATGCTCATTTTCTTCGTCATGAGGATCATTTCCTTCATCATGATGCATATTCTCTTCATCGTGATGCTTATTTCCTTCATCATGATGTTCATTTCCTTTATCATGATGTTCATTTCCTTCATCATGATGTTCATTTCCTTTATCATGATGCTCATTTTCTTCATCATGATGCTCATTTTCTTCATCATGATGCATATTTTCTTCATTATGATGCTCATTTTCTTCATCATGATGCATGTCTCTTCATCATGATGCTCATTTTCTTCGTCATGATGAATATTCTCTTCATCATGGTGCATATTTTCTTCATCATGATGCTCATTTCTTCATCATGAAGCTCATTCCCTTTTATCTTGATGCAAATTTTATTCATCATGGTTCTCATTTTCTTCATCATGATGCTCATTTTTTTCATCATGTTTTCTTCATTGTGATGCTCATTTTCTTCATTGTGATGCTAATTTTCTTCATTGTGATGCTTATTTTCTTCATTATGATGCTCGTTTTCTTCATCGTGATACATATTTTTTCGTCATGATACGTATTTTCTTCATCATGATGGTCATTTCCTTCATCGTGATGCTAATTTTCAACATCATGATGCATATTTTCTTCATCATGATGCTCATTTTCTTCGTCGTGATGCATATTTTGTTCATCATGATGCCAATTTCCTTCATCATGTTGCACATTTTCTTCATCATGATGCTCATTTCCTTCCTCATGATGGGCATTTCTTAGTATTTTCTTCATCACGATGCATATTTTCTTCATCATGTTGCTCAATTTCTTCATCACGATTCTCATTTTCTTCATCATGATGCATATTCTCTTCATCATGATGCTTATTTTCTTCATCATGACGCATATTTTCTTCATTATGATGTTTATTTTCTTCATCATAATGCATATTTTATTCATCATGATTCATATTTTATTCATCATGATGCATATTTTATTCGTCAAGATACTCATTTTCTTCATTATGATGCATATTTTCTTCATAATGATGCATATTATCTTCGACTTGATGCACATTTTCTTCATCATGATGCTCATTTTATTCATCATTATGCTCATTTCCTTCATCAAGATGCTCATTTCCTTAATAATGGTGCTCATTTCCTTCATCATGATGCATATTTTCTTCATCATCATGCTCATTTTCTTCATCATGATGCACATTTTCTGCAATATAACGCTCATTTTCTTCATCATGATACTCATTTTTTTGTCATTATGCATATTTTCTTAATCACGATGCATATTTTCTCCATCATGATGCATATTTTCTTCATCATGATACTAATTTACTTCATCATGATGCATATTTTTTCATTATGGTGCATATTTTCTTCATCATGATGCATATTACTCCATCATGATGCACATTTTCTTTATCATAATGGTCATTTCCGTCATCATGATGCTCTTTTCCTTCATCATGATGCATGTTTTCTTTATCATGATGCATATTTTCTTCATCATGATGCAGATTTTCTTCATAATGACGCTAATTTTCTTCATCATGATGCATATTTTCTTCATCACGATACATATTTTCTTCATCACCATACATATTTTCTTCATCATGATACTCATTTCCTTTATCATGATGCATATTTTCTTCATCATGATGCTCATTTCCTTCATCATGATGATCCTTTGAATCATCATTATGCTCATTTTCTTCATCATGATGATCATTTTCTTCAGCATGATTAATATTTTCTTCATCATGATGCTCATTTTCTTCCTTTTGATGCATATTTTCTTCATCATGATGCATATTTTCTTCATAATGATGCATTGCATATTTTATTCATCATGATGTATATTTTCTTCATAATGATGCTCATTTCCTTCAACGTGATGCAAATTTCCTTCATCGTGATGCTCATTTCCTTCATCAAGATGTTCATTTCCTTTATCATAATGCTCATTTTATTTTTCATGATGCATATTTTTTTATCATGATGCTCATTTTCTTCATCAAGTTGCTCATTTTCCCCATCATGATGCATGCTTTCTTCATTATGATGCTCATTTCCTTCATCGTGATGCTCATTTTCTTCATCATGATGTTCATTTCCTTTATCATGATGCTCATTTTCTTTTTCATGATGCATATATTTTTTATCATGATGCTCATTTTCTTTTTCATGATGCATATATTTTTTATCATGATGCTCATTTTCTTCATCATGTTGCTCATTTTCTCTATCATGATGCATGTTTTCTTCATTATGATGAACATTTTCTTCATCATGACGCTCATTTTCTGTATCATGATGTATATTTTCTTAATCATGATGCTCATTTCCTTTGTCATGATGAATATTCTCTTCATCATGATGCTCATTTTATTCATCATGATTCTCATTTTCTTCATCATGATTCCTATTTTCTTCATCATGATTCTCATTTTCTTCATCATGATGCTCATTTTTTCATAATGTTTTCTTCATCGTGATGCTCATTTTCTTTATCGTGATGCATATTTTCTTCATCGTGATGCTCATTTCCTACATCATGATGCATATTTTCTTCGTCATGATACCTATTTTCTTCATCATGATGTTCATTTTCTTCATTGTGATGCTAATTTTCTACATCATGATGCATATTTTCTTCATCATGATTATTATTTTTTCTTAGTCATGATGCATTTTTCTTCATCATGATTCATATTTTCTTCATCATGATGCATATCTCTTCATCACGATGCTCATTTTCTTCGTCATGATGAATATTTTCTTCATCATGATGCTCATTCCCTTCATCCTGATGCAAATTTTCTTCATCATGGTTCTAATTTTCTTCATCATGATGCTCATTTTTTTCATCATGTTTTCTTCATTGTGATGCTCATTTTCTTCATTGTGATGCTTATTTTCTTCGTTATGATGCTCGTTTTCTTCATCGTGATACATATTTTCTTCATCATGATGCCAATTTCCTTCATCATGTTGCACATTTTGTTCATCATGATACTCATTTCCTTCCTCATGATGCGCATTTCTTAGTATTTTCTTCATCACGATGCATATTTTCTTCATCATGTTGCTCATTTTCTTCATCACGATTCTCATTTTCTTCATCATGATGCATATTCTCTTCATCATGATGCTCATTTTCTTCATCATGACGCATATTTTCTTCATTATGATGTTCATTTTCTTCATCATAATGCATATTTTCTTCATCATGATGCATATTTTATTCATCATGATGCATATTTTCTTTGTCAAGATACTCATTTTCTTAATTATGATGCATATTTTCTTCATCACGGTGCATATTATCTTCGACTTGATGCACATTTTCTTCATCATGATGCTCATTTTCTTCATCGTTATGCTCATTTCCTTAATAATGGTGCTCATTTCCTTCATTATGATGCATATTTTCTTCATCATGATGCTCATTTTCTTCATAATGATGCATATTTTCTACAACATAACGCTCATTTTCTTCATCATGATGCTCATTTTTTTCGTCATTATGCATATTTTCTTAATCACGATGCATATTTTCTCCATCATGATCCATATTTTCTTCATCATGATGCTAATTTACAACATCATGATGCATATTTTTTCATTATGGTGCATATTTTCTTCATCATGATGCATATTATCTTCATCATGATGCACATTTTCTTTATCATAATGGTCATTTCCTTCATCATGATGCTCTTTTCCTTCATAATGATGCATATTTTCTTCATCACGATGCTGATTTTCTTCATCATGACGCTAATTATCTTCATCATGATGCATATTTTCTTCATCACGATACATATTTTCTTCATCACCATTCATATTTTCTTCATCATGATACTCATTTCCTTTATCATGATGCATATTTTCTTCATCATGATGCTCATTTCCTTCATCATGATGATCCTTTGCATCATCATTATGCTCATTTTCTTCATCATGATGATTATTTTCTTCAGCATGATTAATATTTTCTTCATCATGATGCTCATTTTCTTCCTTTTGATGCATATTTTCTTCATCATGATGCATATTTTCTTCATAATGATGCATTGCATATTTTATTCATCATGATGCATATTTTCTTCATAATGATGCTCATTTCCTTCATCGTGATGCTAATTTCCTTCATCGTGATGCTCATTTCCTTCATCAAGATGTTCATTTCCTTTATCATGATGCTCATTTTATTTTTCATGATGCATATTTTTTTATCTGATGCTCATTTTCCCCATCATGATGCATGCTTTCTTCATTATGATGCTAATTTCCTTCATCGTGATGCTCATTTTCTTCATCATGATGTTCATTTCCTTTATCATGATGCTCATTTTCTTTTTCATGATGCATATACTTTTTATCATGATGCTCATTTTCTTCATCATGTTGCTCATTTTCTCTATCATGATGCATGTTTTCTTCATTATGATGAACATTTTTTTCATCATGACGCTCATTTTCTGTATCATGATGCATATTTTCTTAATCATGATGCTCATTTCCTTTGTCATGATGAATATTCTCTTCATCATGATGCTCATTTTATTCATCATGATTCTCATTTTTTCTTCATCATGATTCCTATTTTCTTCATCATGATTCTCATTTTCTTCATCATGATGCTCATTTTTTTCATAATGTTTCTTCATCGTGATGCTCATTTTCTTTATCGTGATGCATATTTTCTTCATCGTGATGCTCATTTTCTAAGTTATTATGCTTATTTTATTCGTCATGATACCTATTTTCTTCATCATGATGTTCATTTTCTACATTGAGATGCTAATTTTCTACATCATGATGCATATTTTCTTCATCATGATTATTATTTTTTCTTAGTCATGATGCATTTTTCTTCATCACGATGCTCATCTCTTCATCACGATGCTCATTTTCTTCGTCATGATGAATATTTTCTTCATCATGATGCTCATTTTCTTCATCATGATGCTCATTCCCTTCATCCTGATGCAAATTTTCTTCATCATGGTTCTCATTTTCTTCATCATGATGCTCATTTTTTTCATCATGTTTTCTTCATTGTAATGCTCATTTTCTTTATCGTGATGCATATTTTCTTCATCGTGATGCTCATTTTCTACGTTATTATGCTTATTTTCTTCGTCATGATACCTATTTTCTTCATCATGATGTTCATTTTCTACATTGTGATGCTAATTTTCTACATCATGATGCATATTTTCTTCATCATGATTATTATTTTTTCTTAGTCATGATGCTAATTTTTCTACATCATGATGCATATCTCTTAATCACGATGCTCATTTTCTTCGTCATGATGAATATTTTCTTCATCATGATGCTCATTTTCTTCATCATGATGCTCATTCCCTTCATCCTGATGCAAATTTTCTTCATCATGGTTCTCATTTTCTTCATCATGATGCTCATTTTTTTCATCATGTTTTCTTCATTGTAATGCTCATTTTCTTCATTGTGATGCTTATTTTCTTCATTATGATGCTCGTTTTCTTCATCGTGATACATATTTTATTCATCATGATGCCAATTTCCTTCATCATGTTGCACATTTTATTCATCATGATACTCATTTCCTTCCTCATGATGCGCATTTCTTAGTATTTTCTTCATCACGATGCATATTTTCTTCATCATGTTGCTCATTTTCTTCATCACGATTCTCATTTTCTTCATCATGATGCATATTCTCTTCATCATGATGCTCATTTTCTTCATCATGACGCATATTTTCTTCATTATGATGTTCATTTTCTTCATCATAATGCATATTTTCTTCATCATGATGCATATTTTATTCATCATGATGCATATTTTCTTTGTCAAGATACTCATTTTCTTCATTATGATGCATATTTTCTTCATCACGATGCATATTATCTTCGACTTGATGCACATTTTCTTCATCATGATGCTCATTTTCTTCATCATTATGCTCATTTCCTTAATAATGGTGCTCATTTCCTTCATTACGATGCATATTTTCTTCATCATGATTCTCATTTTCTTCATAATGATGCATATTTTCTACAACATAACGCTCATTTTCTTCATCATGATGCTCATTTTTTTCGTCATTATGCATATTTTCTTAATCACGATGCATATTTTCTCCATCATGATCCATATTTTCTTCATCATGATGCTAATTTACTACATCATGATGCATATTTTTTCATTATGGTGCATATTTTCTTCATCATGATGCATATTATCTTCATCATGATGCACATTTTCTTTATCATAATGGTCATTTCCTTCATCATGATGCTCTTTTCCTTCATAATGATGCATGTTTTCTTTATCATGATGCATATTTTCTTCATCACGATGCTGATTTTCTTCATCACAATGCTGATTTTCTTCATCATGATGCATATTTTCTTCATCACGATACATATTTTCTTCATCACCATGCATATTTTCTTCATCTTGATACTCATTTCCTTTATCATGATGCATATTTTCTTCATCATGATGCTCATTTCCTTCATCATGATGATCCTTTGCATCATCATTATGCTCATTTTCTTCATCATGATGATTATTTTCTTCAGCATGATTAATATTTTCTTCATCATGATGCTCATTTTCTTCCTTTTGATGCATATTTTCTTCATCATGATGCATATTTTCTTCATAATGATGCATTGCATATTTTATTCATCATGATGCATATTTTCTTCATCATGATGCTCATTTCCTTCATCGTGATGCTAATTTCCTTCATTGTGATGTTCATTTCCTTCATCATGATGTTCATTTCTTTTATCATGAGGCTCATTTTATTTTTCATGATGCATATTTTTTTTTATCATGATGCTCATTTTCTTCATCATGATGCTCATTTTACCCATCATGATGCATGCTTTCTTCATTATGATGCTCATTTCCTTCATCGTGATGCTCATTTTCTTCATCATGATGTTCATTTCCTTAATCATGAAGCTCATTTTCTTTTTCATGATGCATATATTTTTTTACTCATGATGCTCATTTTCTTCATCATGTTGCTCATTTTCCCTATCATGATGCATGTTTTCTTCATTATGATGCTCATTTTCTTCATCATGACACTCATTTTCTTTATCATGATGCATATTTTTTAATCATGATGCTTATTTCCGTTGTCATGATGAATATTCTCTTCATCATGATGCTCATTTTATTCATCATGATTCTCATTTTCTTCATCACGATTCCTATTTTCTTCATCATGATTCTCATATTCTTCATCATGATGCTCATTTTTTTCATCATGTTTTCTTCATCGTGATGCTCATTTTCTTTATCGTGATGCATATTTTCTTCATCATGATGCTCATTTTCTTCATCATGATGCATATTTTCTTCTTCATGATACATATTTTCTTCATCATGATGTTTATTTTCTTTATTATGATGTTAATTTTCTAAATCATGATGAATATTTTCTTCATCATGATTATTATTTTTTCTTAGTCATGATGCATTTTTCTTCATCATGATTCATATTTTCTTCATCATGATGTCTATTTCCTACATCATGTTGCATATTTTCTTCATCATGATGCTCATTTTCTTCATCATGATGCTCAATTCCTTTATCATGATGGTCATTTTCATAATATTATCTTCATCACGATGCATATTTTCTTCATCATGTCGCTCAATTTCTTCATCACGATTCTCATTTTCTTTATCGTGATGCATATTTTCTTCATCATGATACTCATTTGCTTCATAATGATGTTCATTTCCTTTGTCATGATGCTTATTTTCTTCATCTAGATGCATATTTTCTTCATCATTATGTATATTTTCTTCATCATGATGATCATTTCCTTCATTGTGATGTTCATTTCCTTCATTGTGATGCTCATTTCCTTCATCATGATGTTCATTTCCTTTATCATGATGCTCATTTTCTTTTTCATGATGCATATTTTTTTTATCATGATGTTCATTTTCTTCATCATGATGCTTATTTTCTTCATCATGATTCATATTTTCTTCATTATGATTATCATTTCTTCATCATGATGCTCATTTTCTTCATCATGATGCATATTTTCTTCATCATGATACTCATTTTCTTCGTCATGATGGTGCATATTTTCTTCATCAAGATGCTCATTTTCTTCATCATGATGCTCATTTCCTTCATTAAGGTGTTCATTTCCTCTATCATGATGCTCATTTTCTTTTTCATGATGCATATTTTCTTCATCATGATGCTCATTTTCTTAATCATGATGCATATTTTCTTCCTCATGATGGTCATTTTCTTCATCATGATGCATATTTCCTATATCATGATGCTCATTTCCTTCATCATGTTGCATATTTTCTTCATCATGATGCATATTTTCTAAAACATAACGCTCATTTTCTTCATCATGATGCTCATTTTTTTCGTCATTATGCATATTTTCTTAATCACGATGCATATTTTCTCCATCATGATCCATATTTTCTTCATCATGATGCTAATTTACAACATCATGATGCATATTTTTTCATTATGGTGCATAATTTCTTCATCATGATGCATATTATCTTCATCATGATGCACATTTTCTTTATCATAATGGTCATTTCCTTCATCATGATGCTCTTTTCCTTCATAATGATGCATGTTTTCTTTATCATGATGCATATTTTCTTCATCACGATGCTGATTTTCTTCATCATGACGCTAATTATCTTCATCATGATGCATATTTTCTTCATCACGATACATATTTTCTTCATCACCATTCATATTTTCTTCATCATGATACTCATTTCCTTTATCATGATGCATATTTTCTTCGTCATGATGCTCATTTCCTTCATCATGATGATCCTTTGCATCATCATTATGCTCATTTTCTTCATCATGATGATTATTTTCTTCAGCATGATTAATATTTTCTTCATCATGATGCTCATTTTCTTCCTTTTGATGCATATTTTCTTCATCATGATGCATATTTTCTTCATAATGATGCATTGCATATTTTATTCATCATGATGCATATTTTCTTCATCATGATGCTCATTTCCTTCATCGTGATGCTAATTTCCTTCATTGTGATGTTCATTTCCTTCATCATGATGTTCATTTCTTTTATCATGAGGCTCATTTTATTTTTCATGATGCATATTTTTTTTATCATGATGCTCATTTTCTTCATCATGATGCTCATTTTCCCCATCATGATGCATGCTTTCTTCATTATGATGCTCATTTCCTTCATCGTGATGCTCATTTTCTTCATCATGTTGCTCATTTTCCTTATCATGATGCATGTTTTCTTCATTATGATGCTCATTTTCTTCATCATGACACTCATTTTCTTTATCATGATGCATATTTTTTTAATCATGATGCTCATTTCCGTTGTCATGATGAATATTCTCTTCATCATGATGCTCATTTTATTCATCATGATTCTCATTTTCTTCATCACGATTCCTATTTTCTTCATCATGATTCTCATATTCTTCATCATGATGCTCATTTTTTTCATCATGTTTTCTTCATCGTGATGCTCATTTTCTTTATCGTGATGCATATTTTCTTCATCATGATGCTCATTTTCTTCATCATGATGCATATTTTCTTCTTCATGATACATATTTTCTTCATCATGATGTTTATTTTCTTTATTATGATGCTAATTTTCTACATCATGATGAATATTTTCTTCATCATGATTATTATTTTTTCTTAGTCATGATGCATTTTTCTTCATCATGATTCATATTTTCTTCATCATGATGTCTATTTCCTACATCATGTTGCATATTTTCTTCATCATGATGCTCATTTTCTTCATCATGATGCTCAATTCCTTTATCATGATGGTCATTTTCATAATATTATCTTCATCACGATGCATATTTTCTTCATCATGTCGCTCATTTTCTTCATCACGATTCTCATTTTCTTTATCATGATGCATATTTTCTTCATCATGATACTCATTTGCTTCATAATGATGTTCATTTCCTTTGTCATGATGCTTATTTTCTTCATCTAGATGCATATTTTCTTCATCATTATGCATATTTTCTTCATCATGATGATCATTTCCTTCATTGTGATGTTCATTTCCTTCATTGTGATGCTCATTTCCTTCATCATGATGTTCATTTCTTTTATCATGATGCTCATTTTCTTTTTCATGATGCATATTTTTTTTATCATGATGTTCATTTTCTTCATCATGATGCTTATTTTCTTCATCATGATTCATATTTTCTTCATTATGATTATCATTTCTTCATCATGATGCTCATTTTCTTCATCATGATGCATATTTTCTTCATCATGATACTCATTTTCTTCGTCATGATGGTGCATATTTTCTTCATCAAGATGCTCATTTTCTTCATCATGATGCTCATTTCCTTCATTAAGGTGTTCATTTCCTCTATCATGATGCTCATTTTCTTTTTCATGATGCATATTTTCTTCATCATGATGCTCATTTTCTTAATCATGATGCATATTTTCTTCCTCATGATGGTCATTTTCTTCATCATGATGCATATTTCCTATATCATGATGCTCATTTCCTTCATCATGTTGCATATTTTCTTCATCATGATGCTCATTTCCTTCATCATGATGCTCATTTCCATCATCATAATGCTCATTTTCTTAATATTTTCTTCATCACGATGCATATTTTCTTCATCATGTTGCACATTTTCTTCATCATGAATCTCATTTTCTTCATCATGATGCATATTCTCTTCATCATGATGCTCATTTTCTTCATCATGGTACATATTTTCTTCATCATAAAGCTCATTTTCTTCATCGTAATGCATATTTTATTCATCATGATGCATATTTTCTTAGTCAAGATACTCATTTTCTTCACCATGATGCATATTTTCTTCATTATGATGAATATTATCTTCAACTTGGTGCACATTTTTTCATCATGATGCTTATTTTCTTCATCATTATACTCATTTCCTTTATAATGATGTTCATTTCCTTCATTATGATGCATATTTTGTTCTTCATGATGCTCATTTTCTTCATCATGACGCATATTTTTTACAACATAACGCTCATTTTCTTCATCATGATGCACATTTTTTCATCGTTATGCATATTTTCTTAATCACGATGCATATTTTCTTTATCATGATGCATATTTTGTTCATCATGATGCATATTTTCTTCATTATGATGCATATTTTCTTCATCATGATGCATATTATCTTCATCATGATGAACATTTTCTTCATCTTGATGGTCATTTCCTTCATCATGATGCTCTTTTCCTTCATCATGATGCATGTTTTCTTCATCATGATGCATGTTTTCTTCATCATGATGCATATTCTCTTCATCATGATGCTCAGTTTCTTCATCATGATGCATATTTTCATCATCATGATGCTCAATTTATTCATCGTAATGCATATTTTCTTCATCGTATGCATATTTTCTTCATTAAGATACTCATTTTCATCATCATGATGCATATTTTTTTCATCATGATGCATATTACATTCAACTTGATGCACATTTTCTTTATCATGATGCTCATTTTCTTCAGCATTATGCTCATTTCCTTCATCAAGAAGCTCACATCTTTCATAATGATGCTCATTTCCTTCATTATGATGCATATTTTCTTCATCATAATGCTCATTTTCTTCATCATGATGCATATTTTCTACAACATAACGCTCATTTTCTTCATCATGATGCTCATTTTCTTCATCATTATGCATATTTTCTTAATCATGATTCATATTTTCTTCATCATGATGCATATTTTCTTTTTCATGATGCTCATTTTATTCATCATGATGCATATTTTCTACATCACGATGCATATTTTCTACATCACGATGCATATTTTCTTCATCATGATGCTGGTTTCCTTCATCATGATGCTCATTTCCTACATCATGATGCATATTTTCTTCATCATGATTCATATTTTCTTCATCATGATGCTCATTTTCTTTATCTTGATACATATTTTCTTCATCATGATACAAATTTTTCATCGTGATGCTCATTTCCTTCATTGTGATGCTCATTTTCTTCATTATGATGTTCATTTCCTATATCATGATGCTCATTTTCTTTTTCATGATGCATATTTTCTTCGTCATGATGCTCATTTTCTTCATCATGATGCTCATTTACTTCATTATGATGCATATTTTCTACATCATGATGCATATTTTCTTCATCATGATGCTCGTTTCCTTCATCATGATTCTCATTTCCTTCATCATGATACATATTTTCTTCATCATGATTCATATTTTCTTCATCATGATGTTCATTTTCTTTATCGTAATGCATATTTTCTTCATCATGATACATATTTTTCATCATGATGCTCATTTCCTTCATTGTGATGCTCATTTCTTTCATTATGATGTTCATTTCCTCTATCATGATGCTCATTTTCTTTTTCATGATGCATATTTTCTTCATCATGATGCTCATTTTCTTCATCATGATGCCATATTTTCTACATCATGATGCTCGTTTCCTTCATCATGATGCTCATTTCCTACATCATGATGCATATTTTCTTTATCATGATTCATATTTTCTTTATCATGATGCTTATTTTTCATCTTGATGCATATTTTCTACATCATGATACATATATTTTTCATCATGATGCTCATTTCATTCACCGTGATGCTCATTTTCTTCATTATGATGTTCATTTCTTCTATGATGATTCTCATTTTCTTTTTCATGATGCTATTTTCTTCATCATGATGCTCATTTTCTTCATCATGATGCATATTTTCTTCCTCATGATGGCCATTTTCTTCATCATGATGCATATTTCCTATATCATGATGTTCATTTCCTTCATCATGTTGCATTTTTTCTTCATCATGATGCTCATTTCCTTCATCATGATGCTCATTTTCTTAATATTTTCTTCATCACGATGCATATTTTCTTCGTCATGTTGCTTATTTTTTTCATCACGATTCTCATTTTCTTCATCATGATGCATATTCTCTTTATCATGATGCTCATTTTCTTCATCATGATACATATTTTCTTCATCATGATGCTCATTTTCTTCATCATAATGTATACGTTCTTCATCTTGATGCATACTTTCTTCGTCATGATGCTCATTTCCCTCATTATGATGTTCATTTCCTCTATCATGAAGCTCATTTTTTTTTTCATGATACATATTTTCTTCATCATGTTGCTCATTTCCCTCATTATGTTGCATATTTTCTTTATCATGATGCTCATTTCCTTCATCATGATGCTCATTTCCCTCATCATGATGCTCATTTTCTTAATATTTTCTTAATCACGATGCATATTTTCTTCATCATGTTGCTCATTTTCTTCATCACGATTCTCATTTTCTTCATCATGATGCATATTCTCTTCATCATGATTCTCATTTTCTTCATCATGATACATATTTTCTTCATCATGATGCTCATTTTCTTCATCGTAATTCATATTTTCTTCATCATGATGCATATTTTCTTCATCAAGATACTCATTTTCTTCATCATGATTCATATTTTCTTCACCATGATGCATATTATCTTCATCATGATGCATATTTTCTTCCTCATGATGGTCATTTTCTTCATCATGATGCTCATTTCCTTCATTATGTTGCATATTTTCTTTATCATGATGCTCATTTCCTTCATCATGATGCTCATTTCCCTCATCATGATGCTCATTTTCTTAATATTTTCTTCATCACGATGCATATTTTCTTCATCATGTTGCTCATTTTCTTCATCACGATTCTCATTTTCTTCATCATGATGCATATTCTCTTCATCATGATTCTCATTTTCTTCATCATGATACATATTTTCTTCATCATGATGCTCATTTTCTTCATCGTAATTCATATTTTCTTCATCATGATGCATATTTTCTTCATCAAGATACTCATTTTCTTCATCATGATTCATATTTTCTTCACCATGATGCATATTATCTTCAACTTGATGCACATTTTCTTCATCATGATGCTCATTTTCTTCATCATTATGCTTATTTCATTCATAATGATGCTCATTTCCTTCATTATGATGCATATTTTCTTCATTATGGTGCTCATTTTTTTCATCATGATGCATATTTTCTACAACATAACGCTCATTCTCTTCATCATGATGCTAATTTATTCATCATTATGCATATTTTCTTAATCACGATGCTTATTTTCTTCATCATGATGCATATTTTCTTCATCATGATGCTAATTTACTTCATCATGGTGCGTATTTTCTTCATTATGATGCATATTTTCTTCTTCATGATGCATATTATCTTCATCATGATGCACATTTTCTTCATCATGATGGTCATTTTCTTCATCATGATGCTCTTTTCCTTCATCATGATGCATGTTTTCTTCATCATGATGCATATTTTCTTCATCATGATGCATATTCTCTTCATCATGGTGCATTTTTCTTCATCATAATGCATATTTTTTTCATCATGATGCATATTTTCTTCATCATGATGCATATTTTCTTCATCATTATGCACATTTTCTTCATCATAATGGTCATTTCCTTCATCATGATTCTCTTTTCCTTCATCATGATGCATGTTTTCTTTATCACGATGCATATTTTCTTCATCATGATGCAGATTTTCTTCATCATTACGCTAATTTTCTTTATCATGATGCATATTTTCTTCATCACGATACATATTTTCTTTATCACCATGCATATTTTCTTCATCATGATGCTCATTTCCTTTATCTTGAACAATATTTTCTTCATCATGATGATCATTTCCTTCATCATGATGATCCTTTGCATCATCATTATGCTCATTTTCTTCATCATGATGATCATTTTCTTCAGCATGATTAATATTTTCTTCATCATGATGCTCATTTTCTTCCTCTTGATGCATATTTTCTTCATCATGATGCATATTTTTTTCATAATGATGTATTTCATATTTTATTCATCATGATGCATATTTTCTTCATCATGATACTCATTTCCTTCATCGTGATGCTAATTTCATTCATCGTGTCCTTCATCATGATGTTCATTTCCTATATCATGATGCTCATTTTATTTTTCATGATGCATATTTTTTTTATCATGATTCTCATTTTCTTCATCATGATGCTCATTTTCCCCATCATGATGCATGTTTTCTTCATTATGATGCTCATTTCCTTCATCGTGATGCTCATTTTCTTCATCATGATGTTCATTTTCTTTATCATGATGCTCATTTTCTTTTTCATGATGCATATATTTTTTATCATGATGCTCATTTTCTTCATCATATTTCTCATTTTCTCTATCATGATGCATGTTTTCTTTATTATGATGCTCATTTTCTTCATCATGATGCTCATTTTGTTTATCATGATGCGTATTTTCTTCATCATGATGCTCATTTCCGTTGTCATGATGAATATTCTCTTCATCATGAGGCTCATTTTATTCATCATGATTCTCATTTTCTTCATCATGATTCATATTTTCTTCATCATGATTCTCTTTTTCTTCATCATGATGCTCATTTTTTTCATCATGTTTTCTTCATCGTGATGCTCATTTTCTTTATCGTGATGCATATTTTCTTCATCGTGATGCTCGTTTTCTTCATCATGATGCATATTTTCTTCTTCATGATACATATTTTCTTCATCATGATGTTCATTTTCTTCATTGTGATGCTAATTTCCTACATCATGATGCATATTTTCTTCATCATGATTATTATTTTTTCTTAGTCATGATGCATTTTTCTTCATCATGATGTCTATTTCCTCCATCATGTTGCATATTTTCTTCATCATGATGCTCATTTTCTTCATCATGATGCTTATTTCCGTCATCATGATGGTCATTTTCATAATATTATCTTCATCACGATGCATATTTTCTTCATCATGTCACTCATTTTCTTCATCACGATTCTCATTTTCTTTATCATGATGCATATTTTCTTCATCATGATACTCATTTGCTTCATAATGATGTTCATTTCCTTTGTCATGATGCTTATTTTCTTCATCTTGATGCATATTTTTTTTCGTCATTATTCATATTTTCTTCATCATGATGTTCATTTCCTTCATTGTGATGTTCATTTCCTTCATTGTGATGCTCATTTCCTTCATCATGATGTTCATTTCCTTTATCATGATGTTCATTTTCTTTTTCATGATGGATATTTTTTTATCGTGATGTTCATTTTCTTCATCATGATGCTTATTTTCTTCATCATGATTCATATTTTCTTCATTATGATTCTCATTTCTTCATCATGACGCTCATTTTCTTCATCATGGTGCATATTTTCTTCATCATGATACTCATTTCTTCGTCATGATGGTGCATATTTTCTTCATCATGATGCTCATTTTCTTCATCATGATGCTCATTTCCTTCATTAAGGTGTTCATTTCCTCTATCATGATGCTCATTTTCTTTTTCATGATGCATATTTTCTTCATCATGATTCTCATTTTCTTCATCATGATGCATATTTTCTTCCTCATAATGGTCATTTTCTTCATCATGATGCATATTTCCTATATCTTGATGCTCATTTCCTTCATCATGTTTCATATTTTCTTCATCTTGATGCTCATTTCCTTCATCATGATGCTCATTTCCATCATCACAATGCTCATTTTCTTAATATTTTCTTCATCACGATGCATATTTTCTTCATCATGTTGCACATTTTCATCATCACGATTCTCATTTTCTTCATCATGATGCATATTCTCTTCATCATGATTCTCATTTTCTTCATCATGATACATATTTTCTTCATCATGATGCTCATTTTCTTCATCGTAATGCATATTTTTTTCATCATGATGCATATTTTCTTCGTCAAGATACTCATTTTCTTCATCATGATGCATATTTTCTTCATCATGATGCATTATATCTTCAACTTGATGCACATTTTCTTCATCATGATGCTTATTTTCTTCATCATTATGCTCATTTCCTTCATAATGATGTTCATTTCCTTCATTATGATGCATATTTTATTCATCATGATACTCATTTTCTTCATCATGATGCATATTTTCTACAACATAACTCTCATTTTCTTCATCATGATGCACATTTTTTTCATCGTTATGCATATTTTCTTAATCACGATGCATATTTTCTTTGTCATGATGCATATTTTCTTCATCATGATGCAAATTTACTTCATCATGATGCATATTTTCTTCATTATGATGCATATTTTCTTCATCATGATGCATATTTTCTTCATCATGATGCATATTATGTTCATCATGATGCACATTTTCTTCATCATGATGGTCATTTCCTTCATCATGATGCTAATTTCCTTCATCATGATGCATGTTTTCTTCATCATGATGCATATTTTCTTCATCATGATGCTCATTTTCTTCATCATGATGCATATTTTCATCATCTGATGCTCAATTTATTCATCGTAATGCATATTTTCTTCATCATGATGCTTATTTTCTTCGTCAAGATACTCATTTTCATCATCATGATGCATATTTTCTTCATCATGATGCATATTACCTTCAACTTGATTCACATTTGCTTTATCATGATGCTCATTTTCTTCTGTATTATGCTCATTTACTTCATCATGAAGCTCACATCCTTCATAATGATGCTCATTTCCTTCATTATGATGCATATTTTCTTCATCATGGTGCTCAATTTCTTCATCATGATGCATATTTTCTACAACATAACGCTCATTTTCTTCATCATGATGTTCATTTTCTTCATCATTATGCATATTTTCTTAAACAATATTCATATTTTCTTCATCATGATGCTCATTTTCTTCATCTTGACGCATGTTTTCTTCATCATGATACATATTGTTTCATCATGATGCTCATTTCCTTCATTGTGATGCTCATTTCCTTCATTATGATGTCCATTTCCTCTATCATGATGCTCATTTTCTTTTTCATGATGCATATTTTCTTCGCCATGATGCTCATTTTCTTCATCATGATTGTCATTTACTTCATTATGATGCATATTTTCTACATCATGATGCATATTTTATTCATCATGATACTCATTTTCTTCATCATGATGCATATTTTCTACAACATAACTCTCATTTTTTCATCATGATGCACATTTTTTTCATCGTTATGCATATTTTCTTAATCACGATGCATATTTTCTTTGTCATGATGCATATTTTCTTCATCATGATGCAAATTTACTTCATCATGATGCATATTTTCTTCATTATGATGCATATTTTCTTCATCATGATGCATATTTTCTTCATCATGATGCATATTATGTTCATCATGATGCACATTTTCTTCATCATGATGGTCATTTCCTTCATCATGATGCTAATTTCCTTCATCATGATGCATGTTTTCTTCATCATGATGCATATTTTCTTCATCATGATGCTCATTTTCTTCATCATGATGCATATTTTCATCATCTGATGCTCAATTTATTCATCGTAATGCATATTTTCTTCATCATGATGCTTATTTTCTTCATCAAGATACTCATTTTCATCATCATGATGCATATTTTTTCATCATGATGCATATTACCTTCAACTTGATTCACATTTGCTTTATCATGATGCTCATTTTCTTCTGTATTATGCTCATTTACTTCATCATGAAGCTCACATCCTTCATAATGATGCTCATTTCCTTCATTATGATGCATATTTTCTTCATCATGGTGCTCAATTTCTACATCATGATGCATATTTTCTACAACATAACGCTCATTTTCTTCATCATGATGTTCATTTTCTTCATCATTATGCATATTTTCTTAAACAATATTCATATTTTCTTCATCATGATGCTCATTTTCTTCATCTTGACGCATGTTTTCTTCATCATGATACATATTGTTTCATCATGATGCTCATTTCCTTCATTGTGATGCTCATTTCCTTCATTATGATGTCCATTTCCTCTATCATGATGCTCATTTTCTTTTTCATGATGCATATTTTCTTCGCCATGATGCTCATTTTCTTCATCATGATGCTCATTTACTTCATTATGATGCATATTTTCTACATCATGATGCATATTTTCTTCATCATGATGCTCGTTTCCTTCATCATGAAGCTCATTTCCTACATCATGATGCATATTTTCTTCATCATGATTCATATTTTCTTCATCATGATGCTCATTTTCTTCATCTTAATGCATATCTTCTTCATCATGATACATATTTTTTCATCATGATGCTCATTTCCTCCATTATGATGCTCATTTCCTTCATTATGATGTTCATTTCCTCTATCATGATGCTCATTTTCTTTTTCATGATGTATATTTTCTTCATCATGATGCTCATTTTCTTCATCATGATGCATATTTTCTACATCGTGATGCATATTTTCTTCATCATGATGCTCGTTTCCTTTATCATGATGTTCATTTCGTACATCATGATGCATATTTTCTTCATCATGATTCATATTTTCTTCATCATGATGCTCATTTTTTCATCTTGATGCATATTTTCTACATCATGATACATATATTTTCATCATGATGCTCATTTCCTTCATCGTGATGCTCATTTTCTTCATTATAATTTTCATTTCCTCTATCATGATTCTCATTTTCTTTTTCGTGATGCATATTTTATTCATCATGATGCTCATTTTCTTCATCATGATGCATATTTTCTTCCTCATGATGGTCATTTTCTTCATCATGATGCATATTTCCTATATCATGATGTTCATTTCCTTCATCATGTTGCATATTTTCTTCATCATGATGCTCATTTCCTTCATCATGATGCTCATTTTCTTAATATTTTCTTTATCACGATGCATATTTTCTTCATCATGTTGCTTATTTTCTTCGTCACGATTCTTATTTTCTTCATCATGATGCATATTTTCTTCATCATGATGCTCATTTTCTTCATCATGATACATATTTTCTTCATCATGATGCTCATTTTCTTCATCATAATGCATATTTTCTTCATCTTGATGCATATTTTCTTTGTCATGATGCTCATTTCCTTCATTATGATGTTCATTTCCTCTATCATGATGTTCATTTTCTTTTTCATGATGCATATTTTATTCATCATGATGCTCATTTTCATCATCATCATGCATATTTTCTTCCTCATAATGGTAATTTTCTTTATCATGATGCTCATTTCTTTCATCATGTTGCATATTTTCTTCATCATGATGCTCATTTCCTTCATCATGATGCTCATTTCCCTCATCATGATGCTCATTTTCTTAATATTTTCTTC
Source organism: Pogostemon cablin (assembly GCA_023678885.1). Lineage (NCBI taxonomy): Eukaryota > Viridiplantae > Streptophyta > Magnoliopsida > Lamiales > Lamiaceae > Pogostemon > Pogostemon cablin. The sequence goes on from CM043006.1 coordinate 3,243,643, forward strand.
ATCACGATGCATATTTTCTTCATCATGTTGCTCATTTTCTTCATCAGGATTCTCATTTTATTCATCATGATGCATATTCTCTTCATCATGATTCTCATTTTCTTCATCATGATACATATTTTCTTCATCATGATGCTCATTTTCTTCATCGTAATGCATATTTTCTTTATCATGATGCATATTTTCTTCATCAAGATACTCATTTTCTTCATTATGATTCATATTTTCTTCATCATGATGCATATTATCTTCAACTTGATGCACATTTTCTTCATCATGATGCTCATTTTCTTCATCATTATGCTTATTTCATTCATAATGATGCTCATTTCCTTCATTATGATGCATATTTTCTTTATCATGGTGCTCATTTTATTCATCATGATGCATATTTTCTACAACATAACGCTCATTTTCTTCATCACGATGCTAATTTTTTCATCATTATGCATATTTTCTTAATAACGATGCATATTTTCTTCATCATGATGCATATTTTCTTTATCATGATGCTAATTTACTTCATCATGGTGCATATTTTCTTCATTATGATGCATATTTTCTTCATCATAATTCATATTATCTTCATCATGATGCACATTTTCTTCATCATGGTGGTCATTTTCTTCATCATGATGCTCTTTTCCTTCATCATGATGCATGTTTTCTTCATCATGATGCATATTCTCTTCATCATGATGGTCATTTTCTTCATCATGATGCATATTTTCTTCATCACGATGCTCATTTTCTTCATCGTAATGCATATTTTCTTCATCATGATGCATATTTTCTTCGTCAAAATACTCACTTTCTTCATCATGATGCATATTTTCTTCAACATGATGCATATAATCTTCAACTTAATGCACATTTTCTTCATCATGATGATCATTTTCTTCATCATTATGCTCATTTCCTTCATCAAGATTCTCATTTCATTCATAATGATGCAAATTTCATTCATTATGATGCATATTTTCTTCATTATGACGCTCATTTTCTTCATCATGATACATATTTTCTAAAACATAACGCTCATTTTCTTCATCATGATGCTCATTTTCTTCATCATTATGTATATTTTATTAATCACGATGCATATTTTCTTCATCATGATGCATATTTTCTTCATCATGATGCTCATTTTCTTCATCATGATGCTCATTTCCTTCATCATAATGCATATTTTCTACATCATGATGCATATTTTCTTCATCATGATGCTCGTTTCCTTCATCATGATGCTCATTTTCTACATCATGATGCATATTTTCTTCTTCATGGTTCATATTTTCTTCATCATGATGCTCGTTTACTTCATCATGATGCATATTTTCTTCATCATGATTCATATGTTCTTCATCATGATGTTCATTTTCTTCATCTTGATGCGTATTTTCTTCATCATGATACATATTTTTTCAATATGATGCTCATTTTCAACATCGTAATGCTCATTTCCTTCATTATGGTGTTCATTTCCTCTTTCATGATGCTCTTTTTCTTTTTCACGATGCATATTTTTTTTATCATGATGCTCATTTTCTTCTTCATGATGAATATTTTTTTCCTCATGATGGTCATTTTTCTTTATCACGATGCATATTTCCTATATCATGATGCTCATTTCCTTCATTATGTTGCATATTTTCTTCATCATGATGGTCATTTCCTTCGTCATGATCCTCATTTCCATCATCATGATGCTCATATTCTTAATATATTCTTCATCACGAAACATATTTTCTTCATAATGATGCACATTTTCTTCATCACGATTCTCATTTTCTTCATCATGATGCATATTCTCTTCATCATGATGCTCATTTTCTTCATCATGATATATATTTTCATCATCATGAAGCTCATTTTCTTCATCGTAATGCATATTTTCTCCATCATGCATATTTTCTTCATCATGATGTATATTGTCTTCATCATGATGCTCATTTTCTTCATCATTATGCTCATTTCCTTCTTAATGATGCTCATTTCCTTCATTATGATGAATATTTTATTCATTATGATGCTCATTTTCTTCATCATGATGCATATTTTCTACAACATAACGCACATTTTCTTCATCATGATGCTCATTTTTTTCATCATTATGCATATTTTCCTAATCACGATGCATATTTTCTTCATCATGATGCATATTTTCTTTATCATGATGATAATTTACTTCATCATGATGCATATTTTTTTAATTATGATACATATTATCTTCATCATGAAGCATATTATCTTCATCATGATGCACATTTTCTTCATCATGATGGTCATTTCATTCATCATGATGCTCTTTACCTTCATCATGATGCATGTTTTCTTCATCATGATGCATATTCTCTTAATCATAATGCATATTTTCTTCATCATGACGCTAATTTTCTTCATCATGATGCATATTCTCTTCATCACGATGCATATTTTCTTCATCACCATTCACATTTTCTTCATCATTATACTCATTTCCTTTATCATGATGCATATTTTCTTCATCATGATGCTCATTTTCTTCATCGTAATGCATATTTTTTTCATCATGATGCTCATTTCCTTCATCATGATGCTCATTTTCTTCAGCATGATTAATATTTTCTTTATCATGATGCTCATTTTCTTCATCTTGATGCATATTTTCTTCATCATGATGCATATTTTCTTCATCATGATAAATTGCATTTTTTATTCATCATGATGCATATTTTATTCATCATGATACTCATTTCCTTCATCGTGATGCTCATTTCCTTTATCGTGATCCTCATTTCCTTCATCATGATGTTCATTTCCTTTATCATGATGCTCATTTTCTTTTTCATAATGCATATTTTTTATAATGATGCTCATTTTCTTCATCATGATGCTCATTTACTCCATCATGATGCATGTTTTCTTCACTATGATGCTCATTTTTTTCATCGTGATGCTCATTTCCTTCATTGTGATGCATATTTCCTTCATTATGATGATCATTCCCTTCATCATGATGCATTGCATATTTTATTCATCATAATGCATATTTTCTTAATTATGATGTTCATTTCCGTCATTGTGATGTTCATTTCTTTCATTGTGATGCTCATTTCCTTCATCATGATGTTCATTTCCTTTATCATGATGCTCATTTTCTTTTTCATGATACATATTTTTTTATCATGATGCTTATTTTCTTCATCATGATGCTCATTTCCTTCATTAAGGTTTTCATTTACTCTATCATGTTGCTCATTTTCTTTTTCATGATGCATATTTTCTTCATCATGATGCTCATTTTCTTCATCATGATGCATATTTTCTTCCTCATGATGGTCATTTTCTTCATCATGATGCATATTTCCTATATCATGATGCTCATTTCCTTCATCATGATGCTCATTTCCATCATCATGATGCTCATTTTCTTAATATTTTATTCGTCACGATGCATATTTTCTTCATCATGTTGCACATTTTCTTCATCATGAATCTCATTTTCTTCATCATGATGCATATTCTCTTCATCATGATGCCCATTTTCTTCATCATGGTACATATTTTCTTCATCATAATGCACATTTTCTTCATCGTAATGCATATTTTATTCATCATGATGCATATTTTCTTCGTCAAGATACTCATTTTCTTCATCATGATGCATATTTTCTTCATCATGATGCATATTATCTTCAACTTGATGCACATTTTCTTCATCATGATGCTTATTTTCTTCATCATTATGCTCATTTCCTTTTTAATGATGTTCATTTCCTTCTTTATGATGCATATTTTGTTCATCATGATGCTCATTTTCTTCATCATGATGCATATTTTCTACAACATAACGCTCATTTTCTTCATCATGATGCATATTTTTTCATCATTATGCATATTTTCTTAATCACGATGCATATTTTCTTCATCATGATGTATATTTTCTTCATCATGATGCATATTTTCTTCATTATGATGCATATTTTCTTCATCATGATGCATATTATCTTCATCATGATGCACATTTTCTTCATCATGATGGTCATTTCCTTCATCATGATGCTCTTTTCCTTCATCATGATGCATGTTTTCTTCATCATGATGCATGTTTTCTTTATCATGATGCATATTCTCTTCATCATGATGCTCATTTTCTTCATCATGATGCATATTTTCATCATCATGATGCTCAATTTATTCATCGTAATGCATATTTTCTTCATCATATGCATATTTTTTTCATTAAGATACTCATTTACATCATCATGATGCATATTTTCTTCATCATGATGCATATTACATTCAACTTGATGCACATTTTCTTTTTCATGATGCTCATTTTCTTCAACATTATGCTCATTTCCTTCATCAAGAAGCTCACAACCTTCATAATGATGCTCATTTCCTTCATTATGATTCATATTTTCTTCATCATGATGCTCATTTTCTTCATTATGAAGCATATTTTCTACAACATAACGCTCGTTTTCTTCATCATGATGCTCATTTTTTCATCATTATGCATATTTTCTTAATCACGATTCATATTTTCTTCATCATGATTCATATTTTCTTTTTCATGATGCTCATTTTATTCATCATGATGCTCATTTTCTTCATCATGATGCATATTTTCTACATCACGATGCATATTTTCTTCATCATGATGCTGGTTTCCTTCTTCATGATGCTCATTTCCTACATCATGATGCATATTTTCTTCATCATGATTCATATTTTCTTCATCATGATGCTCATTTTATTCATCTTGATACATATTTTCTTCATCATGATTCATATTTTTTTCATCATGATGCTCATTTCCTTTGTTGTAATGCTCATTTCCTTCATTATGATGTTCATTTCCTCTATCATGATGCTCATTTTCTTTTTCGTGATGCTCATTTTCTTCATCATGATGCTCATTTCCGTCATCATGATGCATATTTTATACATCATGATGCATATTTTCTTCATCATGATGCTCGTTTCCTTCATCATGATGCATATTTTCTTCATCATGATACATATGTTCTTCATCATGATGTTCATTTTCTTCATCTTGATGCATATTTTCCTCATCATGATACATATTTTTTCATTATGATGCTCATTTCCAACATCGTGATGCTCATTTCCTTCATTACGGTGTTCATTACCTCTTTCATGATGCTCTTTTTCTTTTTCATGGTGCAAATTTTTTCAATCATGATGCTCATTTTCTTCTTCATGATGAATATTTTCTTCCTCATGATGGTCATTTTACTTCATCACGATGCATATTTCCTATATCATGATGCTCATTTCCTTCATCATGTTGCATAATTTCTTCATCATGATGGTCGTTTCCTTCATCATGATCCGCATTTCCATCATCATGATGCTCATATTCTTAATATTTTCTTCATCATGATACATATTTTATTCATCATGATGCACGTTTTCTTCATCACGATTCTCATTTTCTTCATCATGATGCATATTCTCTTCATCATGATGCTCATTTTCTTCATCATGATACATATTTTCATCATCATGAAGCTCATTTCTTCATCATAATGCATATTTTCTTCATCATGATGCATAATTTCTTCGTCAAGATACTGATTTTCTTCATCATGATGCATATTTTCTTCATCATAATGTATATTGTCTTCATCATGATGCTCATTTTCTTCATCATTATGCTCATTTCCTTCATAATGATGCTCATTTCCTTCATTATGATGAATATTTTATTCATTATGATGCTCATTTTCTTCATCATGATGCATATTTTCTACAACATAACGCTCATTTTCATCATCATGATGCTCATTTTTTTCATCATTATGCATATTTTCCTAATCACGATGCATATTTTCTTCATCATGATGCATATTTTCTTCATCATGATGATAATTTACTTCATCATGATGCATATTTTCTTAATTTTGATGCATATTATCTTCATCATGAAGCATATTATCTTCATGATGATGCACATTTTTTTCATCATGATGGTCATTTCCTTCATCATGATGCTCTTTACCTTCATCATGATGCATGTTTTCTTCATCATGATGCATATTCTCTTCATCATGACGCTGATTTTCTTCATCGTAATGCATATTTGCTTCATCATGATGCATATTTTCTTCATCAAGATACTCATTTTCTTCACCATGATTCATATTGCATATTTTCTTCATCATGACGCTAATTTTCTTCATCATGATGCATATTCTCTTCATCACGATGCATATTTTCTTCATCACCATTCACATTTTCTTCATCAGTATACTCATTTCCTTTATCATGATGCTTATTTTTTTCATCATGATGCTCATTTTCTTCATCGTAATGCATATTTTCTTCATCATGATGCTCATTTCCTTCATCATGATGCTCATTTTCTTCAGCATGATTAATATTTTCTTTATCATGATGCTCATTTTCTTCATCTTGATGCATATTTTCTTCATCATGATGCATATTTTCTTCATCATGATGAATTGCATATTTTATTCATCATGATGCATATTTTCTTCATCATGATACTCATTTCCTTCATCGTGATGCTCATTTCCTTTATCGTGATGCTCATTTCCTACATCATGATGTTCATTTCCTTTATCATGATGCTCATTTTCTTTTTCATAATGCATATTTTTTATAATGATGCTCATTTTCTTCATCATGATGCTCATTTACCCCATCATGATGCATGTTTTCTTCACTATGATGCTCATTTTCTTCATCATGATGCTCATTTCCTTCATTGTGATGCATATTTCCTACATTATGATGCTCATTCCCTTCATCATGATGCATTGCATATTTTATTCATCGTAATGCATATTTTCTTAATTATGATGTTCATTTCCTTCATTGTGATGTTCATTTCATTCATTGTGATGCTCATTTCCTTCATCATGATGTTCATTTCCTTTATCATGATGCTCATTTTCTTTTTCATGATACATATTTTTTTATCATGATGCTCATTTTCTTCATTATGATGCTTATTTTCTTCATCATGATGCATATTTTCTTCATTATGATGCTCATTTTCTTCATCATGATGCATATTTTTTTTATCATGATACTCATTTTCTTTGTCATGATGGTGCATATTTTCTTCATCATGATGCCCATTTTCTTCATCATGATGCTCATTTCCTTCATTATGGTGTTCATTTCCTCTATCATGATGTTCATTTTCTTTTTCATGATGCATATTTTTTTCATCATGATGCTCATTTTCTTCATCATGATGCATATTTTCTTCCTCATGATGGTCATTTTCTTCATCATGATGCATATTTCCTATATCATGATGCTCATTTCCTTCATCATGATGCTCATTTCCATCATCATGATGCTCATTTTCTTAATATTTTCTTCATCACGATGCATATTTTCTTCATCATGTTGCACATTTTCTTCATCATGATTCTCATTTTCTTCATCATGATGCATATTCTCTTCATCATGATGCTCATTTTCTTCGTCATTATACATATTTTCTTCATCATGATGCTCCTTTTCTTCATCGTAATGCATATTTTCTTCATCATGATGCATATTTTTTTCGTCAAGATACTCATTTTCTTTATCATGATGCATTTTTTCTTCATCATGATGCATATTATCTTCAACTTGATGCACATTTTCTTCATCATGATGCTTATTTTCTTCATCATTATGCTCATTTTCTTCATAATGATGCTCATTTTCTTCATTGTGATGCATATTTTATTCATCATGATGCTCATTTTCTTCATCATGCTGCATATTTTCTACAACATAACGCTCATTTTCTTCATCATGATGCACATTTTTTTCTTCGTTATGTATATTTTCTTAATCACGATGCATATTTTCTTCATCATGATGCATATTTTCTTCATCATGATGCTAATTTACTTCATCATGATGCATATTTTCTTCATTATGATGCGTATTTTCTTCATCATGATGCATATTATCTTCATCATGATGCACATTTTCTTCATCATGATGGTCATTTCCTTCATCATGATGCTCTTTTCTTTCATCAGGATGCATGTTTTCTTCATCATGATGCATGTTCTCTTCATCATGATGCTCATTTTCTTCATCGTAATGCATATTTTCTTCATCATGAGACATATTATAATATCTTAGCCCAACTAGATTTTTGTTAGAAAGCCCAAAACCTAAGTATTTATTTTTATGGCCCAAAAGGCCAGACCTATCTTAGCCCAACTAGATTTTTTTTAGAAAGCCAAAACCTATTTATTTATTTTTATGGCCCAAAAGGCCATCCTTATCTTAGCCCAACTAAATTTTTTTTAGAAAGCCCAAACTTATTTATTTATTATTTTGTGGCCTAAAGTTTCAGTCCACTTAAATGGCCTGATATATAATTATTAAGGCTAAAGTTAAAAAAAAAGAGAGAAGAACGGGAGAAGAAAAACAAAAGAGGGGAAAGAAGAGAGTGAAGAGAAGAAACCCTTGTTGATCAAATTCTCCCTTACTGCCCTCATCCTAGGTGGTTTCTAAGATGTTTTGAGGTAAGTGGTGTGTGAATTAAGCTTCCTTCTTCCATGGTTTTGTAATTTTGTGTGGTTTTTCTTTTTGGTATGTGGGTAATTCTCAAACTGTTCGAACTGATTTTGACATAGCTATTGCCCTCGAAAGTTTGCAAACTTAATTTCTGTACGTAGCTGTTCTCGTTAGCTTTCCGTAGCCACTTGAAACGACTCAATCCGATTATTCTACAATTAGTTATGATTTTTCTCGTAAACTGCCGCTAGCTGGAAAATTTTAGAGTTTTTATGTCGAATTCAAACTTATTTTCTATCGTTTCGTTTAGTTAATGTATTGAAATGGGTTATGTGGGATTGGGAACTCATGTTAAGGAATTACATACCAATTTTATTTAATATCGACTCGTTCGAACTCGATTAGGATTTGTTTTTAGCAATAAAAGGGATGTTACCGCCAATAGTTAGTTATATTTAATTTGTCTTTAATTGCTCATCTCCTTTCTAGGTAAAGAACCATCGATGAAGGGTAAGGGACCGACTTCAGATTCCAGAGAGAGTTAATCACTTCCTTGTGAGTTGATAATTCGGGAACGCCTTCTCTTGTGGGAAGTGTGGACCCTCGATAAATGTACATTTATTTTAGTTTTAGTTAATTGATAAGAAAATTATTTGGTATTGTGTTATGTGGTAAAGAGACTGATTGGCTCGATTGCTATGGTTTGAGTCGTGTTAGCCATTTTATGAGTATTATTGATTTTAACTTATGTTGAAGAGCCTTGCCGGCTCGGTATCTGATATAATTTATTGTGAATTATTTAAGAATTGATTTCTGGTTATTCTTGTGTGATATTAAGACTCTAACTTGAGTCGTTATTCATCTTACGATGCATATGCATATGTATGCCTGGTACCAAGGTTAAGTAGCCCGAATTGGTCACGGTTCGGGTGAGTTGGAGCGACATTGATTAAGTAGCCCGAATTATCGCGGTTCGGGTGAGTTAGAGTGACAACCAAGTTGCCCATTGCTTGGCAAACCCGGGTGAGTTAGATCTAATGGGGCACCTGTCCATTTGCCAAATACTGATACTCTGGAGGGTGATCGTTAGATTGATCAGTCTATTATAGGATCAGGCTATTGATATCGTTTTGGTTGGAGGTTTGCCTATCGTTTGCTCGTCATCCAATCGGTGTTTTTGGGTACTTTCTCTTTTATGTAAATTGACGGATTCATTGGCGAGATTTTATAGTTTATATTTGGTGAACCCCTTGATGTTCTTTTTGGTACTCTCGCGATGTTATATCGTTCATGTATATTTTCTTTAAACTAAGTTACATCATTGTATTTTGTATCTTTGTAAATCCTTATTGATACTTTATGATATGATGTCCTCGGGTTGTACCCGTTGTTATCAGTTGTTCAGTTCTACAGGTACTTGATAGCAAGCCTTACGTTTTCTATAAACTTTGTGGAGTGGAGTGCACCCATTCCGTGAAATTTATGGTTACTGTGGCAGTTGTCGCGTTCTGTCTGGGGTCGGGGCGTGACACATATTTTCTTCGTCAAGATACTCATTTTCATCATCATGATGAATATTTTCTTCATCATGATGCATATTATCTTCAACATGATGCACATTTTCTTTATCATGATGCTCATTTTCTTCATCATTATGCACATTTCCTTCTTCAAGATGCTCATTTCCTTCATAATGATGCTCATTTCCATCATTATGATGCATATTTTCTTCATCATGATGCTCATTTTCTTTATCATGAAGCATATTTTCTACAACATAACACTCATTTTCTTCATCATGATGCTCATTTTCTTCATCATTAAGCATATTTTCTTAATCACGATGCATATTTTTTCTTCATCATGATGCATATTTTCTTCATCATGATGCTCCTTTTCTTCATCATGATGCTCATTTCCTTCATCATGATGCATATTTTCTACATCATGATGCATATTTTCTTCATCATGATGCTCGTTTCCTTCTTCATGATGCTCATTTCCTACATCATGATGCATATTTTCTTCATCATGATTCATATTTTCTTCATCATAATGCTCATTTTGTTCATCTTGATGAAAATTTTCTTCATCATGATACATATTTTTTCATCATGATGCTCATTTCCTTCATTGTGATGCTCTTTTCCTTCATTATGATGTTTATTTACTCTATCATGATGCTCATTTTTTTCATGATGCATATTTTCTTCATCATGATTCTCATTTTCTTCATCACGATGCCCATTTCCTTCATCATGATGCATATTTTCTGTATCATGATGCATATTTTCTTCATCATGATGCTCGTTTCCTTCATCATGATGCTTATTTCCTATATCATGATGCATATTTTCTTCATCATGATTCATATTTTCTTCATCATGATGCTCATTTTCTTTATCTTGATGCATATTTTCTTCATCATGATACATATTTTTTTATCATGATACTCATTTCCTTCATCGTAATGCTCATTTCCTTCATTATGATATTCATTTCCTCCATCATGATGCTCATTTTTTTTCATGATGCATATTTTCTTCATCATGATGCTCATTTTCTTCATCATGATGCATAATTTCTTCCTCATGATGGTCATTTTCTTCATCATGATGCTCATTTCCTTCATCATGTTGCATATTTTCTTCATCATGATGCTCATTTCCTTCATCATGATGCTCATTTCCCTCATCATGATGCTCATTTTCTTAATATTTTCTTCATCACGATGCATATTTTCTCCATCATGTTGCTCATCTTCTTCATCACGATTCTCATTTTCTTCATCATGATGCATATTCTCTTCATCATGATTCTCATTCTCTTCATCATGATACATATTTTCTTCATCATGATGCTCATTTTCTTCATCGTAATTCATATTTGCTTCATCATGATGCATATTTTCTTCATCAAGATACTCATTTTCTTCATCATGATTCATATTTTCTTCATCATGATGCATATTATCTTCAATTTGATGAACATTTTCTTTATCATGATGTTTTCTTTCTTCATAATTATGCTTATTTCCTTCATAATGATGCTCATTTCCTTCATTATGATGCATATTTTCTTCATCATGATGCTCATTCTCTTCATCATGATGCATATTTTCTAAAACATAACGCTCATTTTCTTCATCATGATGCTAATTTTTTTCATCATTATGCATATGTTCTTAATCACGATGCATATTTTCTTCATCATGATGCATATTTTCTTCATCATGATGCTAATTTACTTCATCATGATGCATACTTTCTTCATTATGATGCATATTTTCTTCATCATGATGCATATTATCTTCATCATGATGCACATTTTTTTCATCATGATGGTCATTTTCTTTATCATGATGCTCTTTTCCTTCATCATGATGCATGTTTTCTTCATCATGATGCATGTTTTCTTCATCGTGATGCATATTCTCTTCATCATGATGCTCATTTTCTTCTTCATGATCCATATTTTCTTCATCATGATGCTTATTTTCTTCATCGTAATGCATATTTTCTTCCTCATGATGGTCATTTTCTTCATCTTGATGCTCATTTCCTTCATCATGTTGCATATTTTCTTCATCATGATGCTCATTTCCTTCATCATGATGCTCATTTCCGTCATCATGATGCTCATTTTCTTAATATTTTCTTCATCACGATGCATATTTTCTTCATCATGTTGCTCATTTTATTCATCACGATTCTCATTTTCTTCATCATGATGCATATTCTCTTCATCATGATTCTCATTTTCTTCATCATGACACATATTTTCTTCATCATTATGCTCATTTTCTTCATCGTAATGCATATTTGCTTCATCATGATGCATATTTTCTTCATCAAGATACTCATTTTCTTCATCATGATTCATATTTTCTTCATCATGATGCATATTATCTTCAACTTGATGTACATTTTCTTTATCATGATGCTCATTTTCTTCATCATTATGCTTATTTCCTTCATTATGATGCATATTTTCTTCATCATGATGCTCATTTTCTTCATCATAATGCATATTTTCTACTACATAACGCTCATTTTCTTCATCATGATGCTAATTTTTTTTATCATTATACATATGTTCTTAATCACGATGCATATTTTCTTCATCATGATGCGTATTTTCTTCATCATGATGATAATTTACTTCATCATGATGCATATTTTCTTCATTATGATGCATATTTTCTTCATCATGATGCATATTATCTTCATCATGATGCACATATTCTTCATCATAATGGTCATTTTCTTCATCATGATGCTCTTTTCCTTAATCATGATGCATGTTTTCTTCATCATGATGCATGTTTTCTTCATCATGATGCTCATTTTCTTCATCATGATACATATTTTCTTTATGATGCATATTATCTTTTACTTAATGCACATTTTCTTCATCATGATGATCATTTTCTTCATCATTATGCTCATTTATTTCATCAAGATGCTCATTTCATTCATAATGATGCAAATTTCATTCATTATGTTGCATATTTTCTTCATCATGATGCTCATTTTCTTCATCATGATGCATATTTTCTAAAACATAACGCTCATTTTCTTCATCATTATGCATATTTTCTTAATCAAGATGCATATTTTCTTCATCATGATGCATATTTTTTTCATCATGATGCTCATTTTCTTCATCATGATGCTCATTTCCTTCTTCATGATGCATAATTTGTACATCTTGATGCATATTTTCTTCATCATAATGCTCGTTTCCTTCATCATGATGCTCATTTTCGACATCATGATGCATATTTTCTTCATCATGATTCATATTTTCTTCATCATGATGCTCATTTTCTTCATCTTGATGCATATTTTCTTCATCATGATACATATTTTTTCATCATGATGCTCATTTTCTTCATTGTAATGCTCATTACATTCATTATGATATTCATTTCCTCTATCATGATGCTCATTTTCTTTTTCATGATGCATATTTCCATCATCATGATGCTCATTTTCTTCATAATGATGTTCATTTCCATCATCATGATGCATATTTTCTACATCATGATGCATATTTTCTTCATCATGATGCTCGTTTCCTTCATCATGATGTATATTTTCTACATCATGATTCATATGTTCTTCATCATGATGCTCATTTTCTTCATCTTGATGCATATTTTCTTCATCATGATACATATTTTTTCATCATGATGCTCATTTCCAACATCGTGATGCTCATTTCCTTCATTATGGTGCTCATTTCCTCTTTCATGATGCTCTTTTTCATTTTCATGATGCATATTTTCTTCATCATGGTGCTCATTTTCTTCATCATGATACATATTTTCTTCCTCATGATGGTCATTTTCTTCATCACGATGCATATTTCCTATATCATGATGCTCATTTCCTTCATCATGTTGCATATTTTCTTCATCATGATGCTCATTTCCCTCATCATGATGCTCATTTTCTTAATATTTTCTTCATCACGATGCATATTTTCTTCATCATGCTTCTCATTTTCTTCATGACGATTCTCATTTTCTTCATCATGATGAATATTCTGTTCATCATGATCCTCATTTTCTTCATCATGATACATATTTTCTTCATCATGATGCTCATTTTCTTCATCGTAGTGCATATTTTCTTCATCATGATGCATATTATCTTCAACTTGATACACATTTTCTTCATCATGATGCTCATTTTCTTCATCATTATTCTTATTTCCTTCATAATGATGCTCATTTCCTTCATTATGATGCATATTTTCTTCATCATGGTGCTCATTTTCTTCATCATTATGCATATTTTCTACAACATAACGCATATTTTCTTAATCATGATGCTAATTTTTTTCATCTTTATCCACATTTTCTTAATCACGATGCATATTTTCTTCACCATGATGTATATTTTCTTCATCATGGTGTTAATTTACTTCATTATGATGCATATTTTCTTCATTATGATGCATATTTTCTTCATCATGATGCATATTATCTTCATCATGATGCAAGTTTTCTTCATCATGATGGTCATTTCTTTCATCATGATACTCTTTTCCTTCATCATGATGCATGTTTTCTACATCATCATGCATATTCTCTTCATCATGATGCTCATTTTCTTTATCGTAATGCATATTTTCTTCATCATGATTCATATTTTCTTCATCATGATGCATATTATCTTCAAATTGATACACATTTTCTTTATCATGATGCTCATTTTCATCATCATTATGCTTATTTCCTTCATAATGATGCTCATTTCCTTCATTATGATGCATATTTTTTTCATCATGATGCTCATTCTCTTCATCATGATGCATATTTTCTAAAACATAACGCTCATTTTCTTCATCATGATGCTAATTTTTTTCATCATTATGCATATGTTCTTAATCACGATGCATATTTTCTTCATCATGATGCATATTTTCTTCATCATGATGCTAATTTACTTCATCATGATGCATATTTTTTTCATTATGATGCATATTTTCTTCATCATGATACATATTATCTTCATCATGATGCACATTTTCTTCATCATGATGGTCATTTTCTTCATCATGATGTTCTTTTCCTTCATCATGATGCATGTTTTCTTCATCATAATGCATATTTTCTTCATCATGATGCATATTCTCTTCATCATGATGCTCATTTTCTTCTTCATGATGCATATTTTTTTCATCATGATGCTCATTTTCTTCATCGTAATGCATATTTTCTATCTCATGATGGTCATTTTCTTCATCATGATGCTCATTTCCTTCATCATGTTGCATATTTTCTTCATCATGATGCTCATTTCCTTCATCATGATGCTCATTTCCCTCATCATGATGCTCATTTTCTAAATATTTTCTTCATCACAATGCATATTTTCTTCATCATGTTGCTCATTTTCTTCATCACGATTGTCATTTTCTTCATCATGATGCATATTATCTTCATCATGATTCTCATTTTCTTCATCATTATACATATTTTATTCATCATGATGCTCATTTTCTTCATCGTAGTGCATATTTTCTTCATCATGATGTATATTATCTTCAACTTGATACACATTTTCTTCATCATGATGCTCATTTTCTTCATCATTATTCTTATTTACTTCATAATGATGCTCATTTCCTTCATTGTGATGCATATTTTCTTCATCATGGTGCTCATTTTCTTCATCATGATGCATATTTTCTACAACATAATGCTCATTTTCTTCATCATGATGCTAATTTTTTTCATCATTATGCATATTTTCTTAATCACGATGCATATTTTCTTCATCATGATGTATATTTTCTTCATCATGGTGCTAATTTACTTCATTATGTTGCATATTTTCTTCATTATGATGCATATTTTCTTCATCATGATGCACATTTTCTTCATCATGATGGTCATTTCCTTCATCATGATGCTCTTTTCCTACATCATGATGCATGTTTTCTTCATCATCATGCATATTCTCTTCATCATGATGCTCATTTTCTTCATCATGATACATATTTTCTTCATCATGATGCTCATTTTCTTCATCGTAATACATATGTTCTTCATCATGGTGCATATTTTCTTCATCAAAATACTCATTTTCTTCATCATGATGCATATTTTCTTCATCATGATGCATATTATCTTCAACTTAATGCACATTTTCTTCATCATGATGATCATTTTCTTCATCGTTATGCTCATTTCCTTCATCAAAATGCTTATTTCATTCATAATCACGCAAATTTCATTCATTATGATGCATATTTTCTTCATCATGACGCTCATTTTCTTCATCATGATGAAGAAAATATGCATCATGATGAAGAGAATATACATCATCATGAAGAGAATATGCATCATGATAAAGAAAATGAGCATCATGATAAAGGAAATGCACATCATAATGAAGGAAATGAGCATCACGATGAAAGAAATGAGCATCATGATGAAAAAAATAAGCATCATGATGAAGAAAATATGCATCTAGATGAAGAAAATGAGCATCATGATGAAGAAAATATGAATCATGATGAAGAAAATGAGCATCATGATGAAGAAAATATGCATCATGGTGAAGGAAATGAGCATCACGATGAAGGAAATGAACATCATAATGAAGAAAATATGCATCATGATGAAGAAAATATGCATCATGATAAGGAAAATGAGCATCATGATGAGGAAAATGAGCATCGTGATGAAGGAAATGAGCATCATGATGAAGAAAATTAGCATCGTGATGTAGAAAATATGCATCACGATGAAGAAAATGTGCATCGTGATGAAGAAAATATGCATCATGATGAAGAAAATGAGCATTATGATGTAGAAAATATGCATCATGATGAAGAAAATAAGCATCATGATGAAGGAAATGAGCATCATGATGGAAGAAATGAGCATCATGATGTATAAAATATGCATCATAATGAAGAAACTGAGCATCATGATGAAGAAAATATGCATCATAATGAAGGAACTGTGCATCATATTGAAGGAAATAATCATGATGATGAAGGAAATGAGCATAACGATAAAGAAAGCGAGAATCATGATGAAGAAAATGTGCATCATGATGAAGATAATATGCATCATGATGATGAAAATATTCGTCATGATGAAGAAAATGAGCGTCATGACGAAGAAAATATGCATCATGATTAAGAAAACGTGCATAAAAAATCAAGAAAATATACATCGTGATGAAGAAAATGAGAACAATGATGAAGAGAATATGCATCATGATAAAGAAAATGAGAATCATGATGAAGAAAATGAGCATCATGATGAAAAAAATATGCATCATGATGAACAAAATTCTAAGAAAATGAGCATTGTGATTAAGAAATGAGCATCATGATGAAGAAAATATGCAACATGATGAAGAAAATAGGTATCATGATGAAGAAAATATGCATCATGGTGAAGAAAATGAGCATCATTTAAAGAAAATATGCATCATGATGAAGAAAATATTAAGAAAATGAGCATCATGTAGAAGGAAATGAGCATCATGATGAATAAATGAGCATCATGATGAAGAAAATATGCAACATGATGAAGAAAATATGCATCATGATGAAGAAAATGAGAATCACGTTTAAGAAAATATGCATCATGATGAAGGAAATTAGCATCACGATGAAGGAAATGAGCATCATGATGAAGAAAATATGCATCATGATGAAGGAAATCAGCATCACGATGATGGAAATGAATGTCATGATGAAGAAAATATGTATCATGATGAAGAAAATTTGTATCATGATGAAGAAAATATTCATCATAATGAAGAAAATGGGCATCATGATGAAGAAAATATGCATCACGATGAAGAAAATGAGAATCACGATGAAGAAAACATGATGAACGAAATTAGCATCATGATGAAGAAAATATGCATCACGATGAAGAAAATGAGAATCACGATGAAGAAAACATGATGAAGAAAATGAGCATTATGATAAAAAAAATGAGCATCATGATGAAAAAAATATGCATCATGATGAAGAAAATATGCTTCGTGATAAAGAGAATATACATCATGACAAAGAGAATATGCATCATGATGAAGATAATAAGCATCATGATAAATAAAACACGCATCATAATAAAGGAAATGAGCATCACGATGAAGGAAATGAGCAACATGATGAAAACATATCCATCATGATGAAGAAAATATGAATCATGATGAAGAAAATATGAATCATGATGAAAAAAATGAGCATCGTGATGAGAAATATATACATCATGATGAATAAAAAATGCATCATAATGAAGGAAATGAGCATCACGATGAAGGAAATGAGCATCACGATGAAGTAAATGAGCATCACGATAAAGAAAATATGTATCATGATGAAAAAAATATGCATCATGATGAAGTAAATTAGCATCACGATGAAGGAAATAAATATCATGATGAAAAAATATGTATTATGATGAAGAAAATATGCATCATGATGAAGAAAATGTGCATTATGGTGAAGAAAATATGCATCACGATGAAGAAAATGGGAATCACGATGAAGAAAACATGATGAAGAAAATGAACATCATGATGAAGTAAAATGAGAATCATGATGAAAAAAAATGCATCATGATGAAGAAAATATGCATCATGACAAAGAGAATATACATCATCATGAAGAGAATATGCATCATGTTGAAGAAAATGAGAATCATGTTTAAGAAAATATGCCTCACGATGAAGGAAATTAGCATCACGATGAAGTAAATAAGCATTATGATGAAGAAAATATGCATCATGATGAAGGAAATTAGCATCACGATGAAGGAAATGAACGTCATGATGAAGAAAATATGTATCATGATGAAGAAAATATGCATCATGATGAAGGAAATTAGCATCACGATGAAGTAAATAAGCATTATGATGAAGAAAATATTGCATCATGATGAAGGAAATTAGCATCACGATGAAGGAAATGAACGTCATGATGAAGAAAATATGTATCATGATGAAGAAAATACGCATCGTGATGAAGAAAATATGCATCATAATGAAGAAAATGAGCATCATGATGAAGAAAATATGCATCACGGTGAAGAAAATGAGAATCAAGATGAAGAAAACGTGATGAAGAAAATGAGCATCATGATGAAGAAAAGTGAGCATCATGATGAAAAAAATATACATCATGATGAAGAAAATTTGCATCGTGAAAAAAAGAATATACATCATGATGTAGAAAATATGCATCATGATGAAGAAAATGAGCATCATGACAAAGGAAACGCGCATCATAATGCAGGAAATGAGCATCACGATGAAAGAAATGAGCATCATGATGAAAAAAATATGCATCATGATAAAGAAAATATGCATCAAGATAATGAAAATTAGCATCATGATGCAGAAAATATGAATCATAACAAAGAAAATGAGCATCGTGATGAAGAAATATGCATCATGATGAAGAAAAAATGCCTCATAATGAAGGAAATAAGCATCACGATGAAGGAAATGAGCATCATGATGAAGAAAATATGTATCATGATGAAAAAATATGCATCATGATGATGGAAATTAGCATCACGATGAAGGAAATGAACATCGTGATGAAGAAAATATGTATTATGATGAAGAAAATATGCATCATGATGAAGAGAATATACATCATGATGAAGAGAATATGCATCATGATGAAGAAAATGAACATCATGATAAAGGAAATGCACATCATAATGAAGGAAATGAGCATCACGATGAAATAAATGAGCATCATGATGAAAAAATAAGCATCATGATGAAGAAAATATGCATCTAGATGAAGAAAATGAGCATCATGATGAAGAAAATATGAATCATGATGAAGAAAATGAGCATCATGATGAAGAAAATATGCATCATGATGAAGGAAATGAGCATCACGATGAAGGAAATGAACATCATGATAAAGAAAATATGCATCATGATGAAGAAAATATGCATCATGATGAGGAAAATGAGCATCATGATGAGGAAAATGAGCATCGTGATGAAGGAAATGTGCATCATGATGAAGAAAATGAGCATCGTGATGAAGAAAATATGCATCATGATGGAAGAAATGAGCATCATGATGTACGATATGCATCATAATGAAGAAAATGAGCATCATGATGAAGAAAATATGCAACATAATGAAGGAACTGAGCATCATAATGAAGGAAATAATCATGATGATGAAGGAAATGAGCATAACGATAAAGAAAGCGAGAATCATGATGAAGAAAATGTGCATCATGATGAAGATAATATGCATCATGATGATGAAAATATTCGTCATCATGAAGAAAATGAGCGTCATGACGAAGAAAATATGCATCATGATGAAGAAAATGTGCATAAAAAATCAAGAAAATATACATCGTGGTGAAGAAAATGAGAATCATGATGAAGAGAATATGCATCATGATAAAGAAAATGAGAATCATGATGAAGAAAATGAGCATCATGACGAAAAAAAATATGCATCATGATGAACAAAATACTAAGAAAATGAGCATTGTGATTAAGAAATGAGCATCACGATGAAGAAAATATGCATCATGGTGAAGAAAATGAGCATCATTTAAAGAAAATATGTATCATGATGAAGAAAATATTAAGAAAATGAGTGTCGAAGGAAATGAGCATCATGAAGAATAAAATGAGCATAATGATGAAGAAAATATGCAACATGATGAAGAAAATAGGCATCATGATGAAGAAAATATGCATCATGATGAAGAAAATGAGCATCACGTTTAAGAAAATATGCATCATTATGAAGGAAATTATCATCACGATGAAGTAAATGAGCATCATGATGAAGAAAATATGCATCATGATGAAGGAAATCAGCATCACGATGAAGGAAATGAATGTCATGATGAAGAAAATATGTATCATGATGAAGAAAATAAGTATCATGATGAAGAAAATATGCATCATAATGAAGAAAATGGGCATCATGATGAAGAAAATATGCATCACGATGAAGAAAATGAGAATCACGATGAAGAAAACATGATTAACAAAATTAGCATCATGATGAAGAAAATATGCATCACGATGAAGAAAATGATAATAACGATGAAGAGAACCTGATGAAGAAAATGAGCATCATGATAAAAAAAAATGAGCATCTTGATGAAAAAAATATGCATCATGATGAAGAAAATATGCTTCGTGATAAAGAGAATATATATCATGACGAAGAGAATATGCATCATGATGAAGATAATAAGCATCATGATAAAGGAAACGCGCATCATAAATAAGGAAATGAGCATCACGATGAAGGAAATGAGCATCATGATGAAAAAGTATGCATCGTGATAAGAAAATATGCATCAAGATGAAGAAAATTAGAATAATGATGAAGAAAATATGAATCATGATGAAAAAAATGAGCATCGTGATGAAAAAATATGCATCATGATGAATAAAAAATGCTTCATAATGAAGGAAATGAGCATCACGAAGAAGGAAATGAGCATCACGATGAAGGAAATAAGCATCATGATTAAGAAAATATATATCATGATGAAAAAAATATGCATCATGAAGAAATAAATTAGCATCACGATGAAGGAAATGAACATCATGATGAAAAATATGTATTATGATGAAGAAAATATGCGTCATGATGAAGAAAATGAGCATTATGGTGAAGAAAATATGCATCACGATGAAGAAAATGGGAATCACGATGAAGAAAACGTGATGAAGAAAATGAGCATCATGATGAAGAAAAATGAGAATCATGATGAAAAAAAATGCATCATGATGAAGAAAATATGCATCATGACAAAGAGAACATACATCATCATGAAGAGAATATGCATCATGATGAAGAAAATGAACATCATGATAAAGGAAATGCACATCATAATGAAGGAAATGAGCATCACGATGAAATAAATGAGCATCATGATTAAAAATAAGCATCATGATGAAGAAAATATGCATCTAGATGAATTAAATGAGCATCATGATGAAAAAAATATGAACCATGATGAAGAAAATGAGCATCATGATGAAGAAAATATGCATCATGATGAAGTAAATGAGCATCACGATGACGGAAATGAGCATCATGATGATGAAAATATGCATCATGATGAAGAAAATATGCATCATGATGAGGAAAATGAGCATCATGATGAGGAAAATGAGCATCATGATGAAGGAAATGAGCATCATGATGAAGAAAATGAGCATCATGATGAAGAAAATATACATCATGATGAAGAAAATGTGCATCGTGATGAAGAAAATATGCATCATGATGAAAAAAATGAGCATTATGATGTAGAAAATATGCATCATGATGAAGAAAATGAGCATCATGATGAAGGAAATGAGCATCATGATGGAGGAAAATATGCATCATAACGAAGGAACTGAGCATCATAATGAAGGAAATAAGCATGATAATGAAGGAAATAAGCATAACGATAAAGAAAGCGAGCATCATGATGAAGAAAATGTGCATCATGATGAAGATAATATGCATTATGATGATGAAAATATTCATCATGATGATGAAAATATTCATCATGATGAATAAAATGAGCGTCATGACGAAGAAAGTATGCATCATGATGAAGAAAATGTGCTTAAAAATCAAGAAAATATACATCATGATAAAGAAAATGAGAATCATGATGAAGAAAATGGGCATCATGATGAGGGAAATTAGCATCATGATGAAGAAAATGAGCATCATAATGAAGAAAATATGCATCATGATGAAGGAAATTAGCATCACGATGAAGGAAATGAATGTCATGATGAAGAAAATATGTATCATGATGAAGAAAATACGTATCATGATGAAGAAAATATGCATCATAATGAATAAAATGGCCATCATGATGAAGAAAATATGCATCATGATGTAGAAAATGAGAATCACGATGAAGAAAACATGATGAACAAAATTAGCATCATGATGAAGAAAATATGCATCACGATAAAGAAAATGAGAATCACGATGAAGAAAACATGATAAAGAAAATGAGCATCATGATAATGAAAAATGAGCATCATGATGAAAAAAATATGCATCATGATGAAGAAAATAAGCTTCGTGATAAAGAGAATATACATCATGACGAAAAGAATACGCATCATGATGAAGATAATAAGCATCATGAAAAAGGAAACGTGCATCATAATAAAGGAAATGAGCATCACGATGAAGGAAATGAGCAACATGATGAAAAAAATATGCATCATGATGAAGAAAATATGCATCAAGATGAAGAAAATTAGCATCATGATGAAGAAAATATGATTCATGATGAAAAAATGTTCATCGTGATGAAAAAAATATGCATCATGATGAAGAAAAAATGCATCATAATGAAGGAAATGAGCATCACGATGAAGGAAATGAGCATCATGATGAAGTAAATGAGCATCATGATAAAGAAAATATGTATCATGATGAATAAAATATGCATCATGATGAAGTAATTAGCATCACGATGAAGGAAATGAACATCATGATGAAAAAAATATGTATTATGATGAAGAAAATATGCATCACGATGAAGAAAATGAGCATTATGATGAAGAAAATATGCATCACGATGAAGAAAATGAGAATCACGATGAAGAAGCATGATGAAGAAAATGAGCATCACGAAGAAGTAAAATGAGAATCATGATGAAAAAAATGCATCATGATGAAGAAAATATGCATCATGATGAAGAGAATATACATCATCATGAAGAGAATATGCATCCTGATGAAGAAAATGAGCATCATGATAAAGGAAATGCACATCATAATGAAGGAAATGAGCATCACGATGAAAGAAATGAGCATCATGATGAAAAAAATAAGCATCATGATGAAGAAAATATGCATCTAGATGAAAAAATGAGCATCATGATGAAGAAAATATGAATCATGATGAAGAAAATGAGCATCATGATGAAGAAAATATGCATCATGATTAAGGAAATTAGCATCACGATGACGGAAATGAGCATCATGATGAAGAAAATATGCATCATGATGAAGAAAATATGCGTCATGATGAGGAAAATGAGCATCATGATGTGAAAATGAGAATCATGATGTAGGAAATGAGCATCATGATGAAGAAAATGAGCATCATGATGAAGAAAATATGCACCATGATGAAGAAAATGTGCATCGTGACGAAGAAAATATGCATCATGATGAAGAAAATAAGCATAATGATGTAGAAAATATGCATCTTGAAGAAGAAAATGAGCATCATAATGAAGGAAATGAGCATCATGATGGAGGAAATGAGCATCATGATGTAGAAAATATGCATCATAATAAAGAAAATGAGCATCATGAAGAAGAAAATATGCATCATAATGAAGGAACTGAGCATCATAATGAAGGAAATAAGCATGATGATGAAGGAAATGAGCATAACGATAAAGAAAGCGAGCATCATGATGAAGAAAATGTGCATCATGATGAAGATAATATGCATCATGATGATGAAAATATTCATTATGATGAAGAAAATGAGCGTCATGACGAAAAAAATATGCATCATGATGAAGAAAATGTGCATAAAAATCAAGAAAATATGCATCGTGATGAAGAAAATGAGCATCATGATGAAGAGAATATGCATCATGATAAAGAAAATGAGAATCATGATGAAAAAATAAGCATCATGATGAAAAAAATATGCATCATGATGAACAAAATATTAAGAAAATGAGCATCGTGATGAAGGAAATGAGCATCACGATGAAGAAAATATGCAACATGATGAAGAAAATAAGCATCATGATGAAGAAAATATGCATCATGATGAAGAAAATGAGCATCATAATGAAGAAAATATGCATCATGCTGAAGAAAATATTAAGAAAATGAGCATCATGACGAAGGAAATAAGCATCATGATGAATAAAATAAGCATCATGATGAAGAAAATATGTAACATGATGAAGAAAATAGGCATCATGATGAAGAAAATATGCATCATGATGAAGAAAATGAGCATCATGTTGAAGAAAATATGCATCATAATGAAGGAAATTAGCATCACAATGAAGGAAATGAGCATCATGATGGAGAAAATATGCATCATGATGGAGGAAATTAGCATAACGATGAAGGAAATAAATGTCATGATGAAGAAAATATGTATCATGATGAAGAAAATACGTATCATGATGAAGAAAATATGCATAATAATGAAGAAAATAGGCATCATGAAGAAGAAAATATGCAACACGATGAAGGAAATTAGAATGACGATGAAGAAAACATGATGAACAAAATTAGCATCATTATGAAGAAAATATGCATCACGATGAAGAAAATGAGAATCACGATGAAGAAAATATGATGAAGAAAATCAGCATCGTGATGAAGAAAAATGAGAATCATGATGAAAAAATATGTATCATGATGAAGAAAATATGCTTCGTGATAAAGAGAATATACATCATGACGAAGAGAATTTGCATCATGATGAAGATAGTAAGCATCATGGTAAAGGAAATGCGCATCATAATAAAGGAAATGAGCATCACTACGAAGGAAATGAGCATCATGATGAAAAAAATATGCATCATGATGAAGAAAATATGCATCAAGATGAAGAAAATAAGCATCGTGATGAAGAAAATGAGCATTATGGTGAAGAAAATATGAATCATGATGAAAAAAATGAGCATCGTGATGAAAAAAATATGCATCATGATGAAGAAAAAATGCTTCATAATGAAGGAAATGAGCATCACGATGAAGGAAATGAGCATCACGATGAAGGAAATAAGCATCATGATTAAGAAAATATATCATGATGAAAAAAATATGTATCATGAAGAAATAAATTAGCATCACGATGAAGGAAATGAATATCATGATTAAAAAAATATGTAATATGATGAAGAAAATATGCATCATGATGAAGAAAATGAGCATTATGGTGAAGAAAATATGCATCACGATGAAGAAAATGAGAATCACGATGAAGAAAACATGATGAAGAAAATGAGCATTATGATGAAGAAAAATGAGCATCATGATGAAGAAAAATGCATCATGATGAAGAAAATATGCATCATGGTAAAGAGAATATACATCAAGATGGAGAGAATATGCATCATGATGAATAAAATGAGCATCATGATAAAGAATATGCACATCATAATAAAGGAAATGAGCATCACGATGAAGGAAATATGCATCATGATGAAGAAAATATGCATCAAGATGAAGAAAATGAGCATCATGAAAAAAAAATATCAATCATGATGATGAAAATGAGCATCATGATAAAAAAAAAATATGCATCATGATGAATAAAAAATGCATCATGATGAAGGAAATAAGCATTACGATGAAGGAAATGAGCATCACGATGAAGGAAATGAGCATCATGATGAAGAAAATATACATCTTGATGAAGAAAATATATACATCATGATGAGGAAAATTAACATCATGATGAAGAAAATGAGCATCATAATGAAGAAAATATGCATCGTGATGAAGAAAATATGCATCATGAAGAAGAAAATGAGCATCATGATGAAGAAAATGAGCATTATGATGTAGAAAATATGCATCATGATGAAGGAAATGGGCATCATGATGAAGGAAATGAGTATCATGATGTAGAAAATATGCATCATAATGAAGAAAATGAGCATCATGATGAAGAAAATGTGCATCATATTGAAGGAAATGAGATCATAATGAAGGAAATAAGGATGATAATGAAGGAAATGAGCATAACGATGAAGAAAACGAGCATCATGATGAAGAAAATGTGCATCATGATGAAGAAAATATGCATCATGATGAAGAAAATGAGCGTAATGACGAAGAAAATATGCATCATGACAAAGAAAATGAGCATAAAGATGAATAAGATATGCATCGTGATGAAGAAAATGAGCATCATGATGAAGAGAATATCCATCATGATAAAGAAAATGAGAATCATAATGAAGAAAATGAGCACCATGATGAAAAAATATGCATCATAATGCAGAAAATACTAAGAAAATGAGCATCATGATGAAGAAAATGAGCATCACGATGAAAAAAATATGCATCATGATGAATAAAAAATGCTTCATAATGAAGGAAATGAGCATCACGATGAAGGAAATGAGCATCACGATGAAGGAAATAAGCATCATGATTAAGAAAATATATATCATGATGAAAAAAATATGCATCATGATGAAATAAATTAGCATCACGATGAAGGAAATGAGCATCATGATTAAAAAAATATGTATTATGATGAAGAAAATATGCATCATAATGAAGAAAATGAGCATTATGGTGAAGAAAATATGCATCACGATGAAGAAAATGAGAATCACGATAAAGAAAACATGATGAAGAAAATGAGCATCATGATGAAGAAAAATGAGCATCATGATGAAGAAAAATGCATCATGATGAAGAAAAAATGCATCATGATGAAGAGAATATACATCAAGATGGAGAGAATATGCATGATGATGAAGAAAATGAACATCATGATAAAGAATATGCACATCATAATAAAGGAAATGAGCATCACGAAGAAAGAAATATGCAACATGATGAAGAAAATATGCATCAAGATGAAGAAAATGAGCATCATGAAAAAAAAATATCAATCATGATGATGAAAATGAGCATCATGATAAAAAAAAATATGCATCATGATGAATAAAAAATGCATCATGATGAAGGAAATAAGCATTACGATGAAGGAAATGAGCATCACGATGAAGGAAATGAGCATCATGATGAAGAAAATATACATCTTGATGAAGAAAATATATACATCATGATGAGGAAAATTAACATCATGATGAAGAAAATGAGCATCATAATGAAGAAAATATGCATCGTGATGAAGAAAATATGCATCATGAAGAAGAAAATGAGCATCATGATGAAGAAAATGAGCATTATGATGTAGAAAATATGCATCATGATGAAGGAAATGGGCATCATGATGAAGGAAATGAGTATCATGATGTAGAAAATATGCATCATAATGAAGAAAATGAGCATCATGATGAAGAAAATGTGCATCATATTGAAGGAAATGAGATCATAATGAAGGAAATAAGGATGATAATGAAGGAAATGAGCATAACGATGAAGAAAACGAGCATCATGATGAAGAAAATGTGCGTCATGATGAAGATAATATGCGTCATGATGACGAAAATATGCATCATGATGAAGAAAATGAGCGTAATGACGAAGAAAATATGCATCATGACAAAGAAAATGAGCATAAAGATGAATAAGATATGCATCGTGATGAAGAAAATGAGCATCATGATGAAGAGAATATCCATCATGATAAAGAAAATGAGAATCATAATGAAGAAAATGAGCACCATGATGAAAAAATATGCATCATAAGGCAGAAAATATTAAGAAAATGAGCATCATGATGAAGGAAATGAGCATCACGATGAAAAAAATATGCATCATG
This sequence comes from Pogostemon cablin, assembly GCA_023678885.1. Taxonomy (NCBI): domain Eukaryota; kingdom Viridiplantae; phylum Streptophyta; class Magnoliopsida; order Lamiales; family Lamiaceae; genus Pogostemon; species Pogostemon cablin. The sequence continues at coordinate 3,272,120 of CM043006.1, forward strand.
ATGAATAAAAAATGCTTCATAATGAAGGAAATGAGCATCACGATGAAGGAAATGAGCATCACGATGAAGGAAATAAGCATCATGATTAAGAAAATATATATCATGATGAAAAAAATATGCATCATGATGAAATAAATTAGCATCACGATGAAGGAAATGAGCATCATGATTAAAAAAATATGTATTATGATGAAGAAAATATGCATCATAATGAAGAAAATGTGCATTATGGTGAAGAAAATATGCATCACGATGAAGAAAATGAGAATCACGATAAAGAAAACATGATGAAGAAAATGAGCATCATGATGAAGAAAAATGAGCATCATGATGAAGAAAAATGCATCATGATGAAGAAAAAATGCATCATGATGAAGAGAATATACATCAAGATGGAGAGAATATGCATGATGATGAAGAAAATGAACATCATGATAAAGAATATGCACATCATAATAAAGGAAATGAGCATCACGAAGAAAGAAATATGCAACATGATGAAGAAAATATGCATCAAGATGAAGAAAATGAGCATCATGATAAAGAAAATATCAATCATGATGATGAAAATGAGCATCATGATAAAAAAAATATGTATCATGATGAATAAAAAATGCATCAAGATGAAGGAAATGAGCATTACGATGAAGGAAATGAGCATCATGATGAAGAAAATATACATCGTGATGAAGAAAATATACATCATGATAAAGAAAAATTAACATCATGATGAAGAAAATGAGCATCATGATGAAGAAAATATGAATCGTGATGAAGAAAATATGCATCATGAATAAGAAAATGAGCATCATGATGAAGGAAATGGGCATCATGATGTAGAAATTATGCATCATAATGAAGAAAATGAGCATCATGATGAAGAAAATGTGCATTATAATGAAGGAAATGAGATCATAATGAATGAAATAAGGATGATAATGAAGGAAATGAGCATAACGATGAAGAAAACGAGCATCATGATGAAGAAAATGTGCATCATGATGAAGATAATATGCATCATGATGAAGAAAATATGCATCATGATGAAGAAAATGAGCGTAATGACGAAGAAAATATGCATCATGACAAAGAAAATGAGCATAAAGATGAATAAGATATGAATCGTTATGAAGAAAATGAGCATCATGATGAAGAGAATATCCATCATGATAAAGAAAATGATAATCATGATGAAGAAAATGAGCATCATGATGAAAAAATATGCAACATAATGCAGTAAATATTAAGAAAATGAGCATCATGATGAAGGAAATGAGCACCACGATGAAAAAATATGCATCATGATGAAGAAAAAATGCATCACAATGAAGGAAATGAGCATCACGATGAAGGAAATGAGCATCACGATGAAGGAAATGAGCATCGTGATGAAGAAAATATGTATCATGATGAAAAAAATATACATCATGATGAAGTAAATTAGCATCACGATAAAGAAAATGAACATCATGATGAAAAAATTTGTATTATGATGAAGAAAATATGCATCATGATGTAGAATATGAGCATTATGTTGAAGAAAATATGCATCACGATGAAAAAAATGAGAATCATGATGAAGAAAATGAGCATCATGATGAAGAAAAATGAGCATCATGATGAAGAAAAAATGCATCATGATGAAGAAAATGAGCGTAATGACGAAGAAAATATGCATCATGACAAAGAAAATGAGCATAAAGATGAATAAGATATGCATCGTGATGAAGAAAATGAGCATCATGATGAAGAGAATATCCATCATGATAAAGAAAATGAGAATCATAATGAAGAAAATGAGCACCATGATGAAAAAATATGCATCATAATGCAGAAAATACTAAGAAAATGAGCATCATGATGAAGAAAATGAGCATCACGATGAAAAAAATATGCATCATGATGAATAAAAAATGCTTCATAATGAAGGAAATGAGCATCACGATGAAGGAAATGAGCATCACGATGAAGGAAATAAGCATCATGATTAAGAAAATATATATCATGATGAAAAAAATATGCATCATGATGAAATAAATTAGCATCACGATGAAGGAAATGAGCATCATGATTAAAAAAATATGTATTATGATGAAGAAAATATGCATCATAATGAAGAAAATGAGCATTATGGTGAAGAAAATATGCATCACGATGAAGAAAATGAGAATCACGATAAAGAAAACATGATGAAGAAAATGAGCATCATGATGAAGAAAAATGAGCATCATGATGAAGAAAAATGCATCATGATGAAGAAAAAATGCATCATGATGAAGAGAATATACATCAAGATGGAGAGAATATGCATGATGATGAAGAAAATGAACATCATGATAAAGAATATGCACATCATAATAAAGGAAATGAGCATCACGAAGAAAGAAATATGCAACATGATGAAGAAAATATGCATCAAGATGAAGAAAATGAGCATCATGAAAAAAAAATATCAATCATGATGATGAAAATGAGCATCATGATAAAAAAAAAATATGCATCATGATGAATAAAAAATGCATCATGATGAAGGAAATAAGCATTACGATGAAGGAAATGAGCATCACGATGAAGGAAATGAGCATCATGATGAAGAAAATATACATCTTGATGAAGAAAATATATACATCATGATGAGGAAAATTAACATCATGATGAAGAAAATGAGCATCATAATGAAGAAAATATGCATCGTGATGAAGAAAATATGCATCATGAAGAAGAAAATGAGCATCATGATGAAGAAAATGAGCATTATGATGTAGAAAATATGCATCATGATGAAGGAAATGGGCATCATGATGAAGGAAATGAGTATCATGATGTAGAAAATATGCATCATAATGAAGAAAATGAGCATCATGATGAAGAAAATGTGCATCATATTGAAGGAAATGAGATCATAATGAAGGAAATAAGGATGATAATGAAGGAAATGAGCATAACGATGAAGAAAACGAGCATCATGATGAAGAAAATGTGCATCATGATGAAGAAAATATGCATCATGATGAAGAAAATGAGCGTAATGACGAAGAAAATATGCATCATGACAAAGAAAATGAGCATAAAGATGAATAAGATATGCATCGTGATGAAGAAAATGAGCATCATGATGAAGAGAATATCCATCATGATAAAGAAAATGAGAATCATAATGAAGAAAATGAGCACCATGATGAAAAAATATGCATCATAATGCAGAAAATACTAAGAAAATGAGCATCATGATGAAGAAAATGAGCATCACGATGAAAAAAATATGCATCATGATGAATAAAAAATGCTTCATAATGAAGGAAATGAGCATCACGATGAAGGAAATGAGCATCACGATGAAGGAAATAAGCATCATGATTAAGAAAATATATCATGATGAAAAAAATATGTATCATGAAGAAATAAATTAGCATCACGATGAAGGAAATGAATATCATGATTAAAAAAATATGTAATATGATGAAGAAAATATGCATCATGATGAAGAAAATGAGCATTATGGTGAAGAAAATATGCATCACGATGAAGAAAATGAGAATCACGATGAAGAAAACATGATGAAGAAAATGAGCATCATGATGAAGAAAAATGAGCATCATGATGAAGAAAAATGCATCATGATGAAGAAAAAATGCATCATGATGAAGAGAATATACATCAAGATGGAGAGAATATGCATGATGATGAAGAAAATGAACATCATGATAAAGAATATGCACATCATAATAAAGGAAATGAGCATCACGAAGAAAGAAATATGCAACATGATGAAGAAAATATGCATCAAGATGAAGAAAATGAGCATCATGAAAAAAAAATATCAATCATGATGATGAAAATGAGCATCATGATAAAAAAAAAATATGCATCATGATGAATAAAAAATGCATCATGATGAAGGAAATAAGCATTACGATGAAGGAAATGAGCATCACGATGAAGGAAATGAGCATCATGATGAAGAAAATATACATCTTGATGAAGAAAATATATACATCATGATGAGGAAAATTAACATCATGATGAAGAAAATGAGCATCATAATGAAGAAAATATGCATCGTGATGAAGAAAATATGCATCATGAAGAAGAAAATGAGCATCATGATGAAGAAAATGAGCATTATGATGTAGAAAATATGCATCATGATGAAGGAAATGGGCATCATGATGAAGGAAATGAGTATCATGATGTAGAAAATATGCATCATAATGAAGAAAATGAGCATCATGATGAAGAAAATGTGCATCATATTGAAGGAAATGAGATCATAATGAAGGAAATAAGGATGATAATGAAGGAAATGAGCATAACGATGAAGAAAACGAGCATCATGATGAAGAAAATGTGCGTCATGATGAAGATAATATGCGTCATGATGACGAAAATATGCATCATGATGAAGAAAATGAGCGTAATGACGAAGAAAATATGCATCATGACAAAGAAAATGAGCATAAAGATGAATAAGATATGCATCGTGATGAAGAAAATGAGCATCATGATGAAGAGAATATCCATCATGATAAAGAAAATGAGAATCATAATGAAGAAAATGAGCACCATGATGAAAAAATATGCATCATAATGCAGAAAATATTAAGAAAATGAGCATCATGATGAAGGAAATGAGCATCACGATGAAAAAAATATGCATCATGATGAATAAAAAATGCTTCATAATGAAGGAAATGAGCATCACGATGAAGGAAATGAGCATCACGATGAAGGAAATAAGCATCATGATTAAGAAAATATATATCATGATGAAAAAAATATGCATCATGATGAAATAAATTAGCATCACGATGAAGGAAATGAGCATCATGATTAAAAAAATATGTATTATGATGAAGAAAATATGCATCATAATGAAGAAAATGTGCATTATGGTGAAGAAAATATGCATCACGATGAAGAAAATGAGAATCACGATAAAGAAAACATGATGAAGAAAATGAGCATCATGATGAAGAAAAATGAGCATCATGATGAAGAAAAATGCATCATGATGAAGAAAAAATGCATCATGATGAAGAGAATATACATCAAGATGGAGAGAATATGCATGATGATGAAGAAAATGAACATCATGATAAAGAATATGCACATCATAATAAAGGAAATGAGCATCACGAAGAAAGAAATATGCAACATGATGAAGAAAATATGCATCAAGATGAAGAAAATGAGCATCATGATAAAGAAAATATCAATCATGATGATGAAAATGAGCATCATGATAAAAAAAATATGCATCATGATGAATAAAAAATGCATCAAGATGAAGGAAATGAGCATTACGATGAAGGAAATGAGCATCATGATGAAGAAAATATACATCGTGATGAAGAAAATATACATCATGATAAAGAAAAATTAACATCATGATGAAGAAAATGAGCATCATGATGAAGAAAATATGAATCGTGATGAAGAAAATATGCATCATGAATAAGAAAATGAGCATCATGATGAAGGAAATGACCATCATGATGTAGAAATTATGCATCATAATGAAGAAAATGAGCATCATGATGAAGAAAATGTGCATTATAATGAAGGAAATGAGATCATAATGAATGAAATAAGGATGATAATGAAGGAAATGAGCATAACGATGAAGAAAACGAGCATCATGATGAAGAAAATGTGCATCATGATGAAGATAATATGCATCATGATGAAGAAAATATGCATCATGATGAAGAAAATGAGCGTAATGACGAAGAAAATATGCATCATGACAAAGAAAATGAGCATAAAGATGAATAAGATATGAATCGTTATGAAGAAAATGAGCATCATGATGAAGAGAATATCCATCATGATAAAGAAAATGATAATCATGATGAAGAAAATGAGCATCATGATGAAAAAATATGCAACATAATGCAGTAAATATTAAGAAAATGAGCATCATGATGAAGGAAATGAGCACCACGATGAAAAAAATATGCATCATGATGAAGAAAAAATGCATCACAATGAAGGAAATGAGCATCACGATGAAGGAAATGAGCATCACGATGAAGGAAATGAGCATCGTGATGAAGAAAATATGTATCATGATGAAAAAAATATACATCATGATGAAGTAAATTAGCATCACGATAAAGAAAATGAACATCATGATGAAAAAATTTGTATTATGATGAAGAAAATATGCATCATGATGTAGAATATGAGCATTATGTTGAAGAAAATATGCATCACGATGAAAAAAATGAGAATCATGATGAAGAAAATGAGCATCATGATGAAGAAAAATGAGCATCATGATGAAGAAAAAATGCATCATGATGAAGAAAATATGCATCATGATGAAGAAAATATACATCATGATTAAGAGAATATGCATCATGATGAAGAAAATGAGCATCACGTTAAAGAATATGCATCACGATAAAGGAAATGAGCATCACGATGAAGTAAATATGCATCATGATGAAGAAAATATGCATCAAGATGAAGAAAATAAGCATCATGATGAAAAAAATATGAATTATTATGATAAAAATGAGCATCATGATGAAGAAAATATGCATTATGATGAATAAAAAATGCATCATGATGAAGGAAATGAGCATCACGATTAAGGAAATGAGCATCACGATGTAGGAAATGAGCATCATGATGAAGAAAATATACATCATGATGAGGAAAATGAACATCATGATTAAGGAAATGAGCTTCATGATGAAGAAAATATGCATCGTGATGAAGAAAATATGCATAATGAAGAAGAAAATGAGTATCATGATGAAGAAAATAAGCATTATGATGTAGAAAATATGCATCATGATGAAGGAAATGAGAATCATGATTTACGAAATGAGTATCGTGATATAGAAAATATGCATTATATTGAAGAAAATGAGCATCATGATGAAGAAAAAATATGCGTCATAATGAAGGAAATGAGATCATAATAAAGGAAATAAGGATGATGATGAAGGAAATGAGCATAACGATGAAGAAAACGAGCATCATGATGATGAAAATTTGCATCATGATGAAGATAATATGCATCATGATGAAGAAAATATGCATTATGATGAAGAAAATGATCGTCATGACGAAGAAAATATGCATCATGATGAAGAAAATGAGCATAAAGATGAATAAAATATGCATCGTGATGATGAACATGAGCACCATGATGAAAAGAATATGCATCATGATAAAAAAATGAGAATCATGATGAAGAAATGAGCATCATGATTAAAAAAATATGCATCATGATGTAGAAAATATTGAGAAAATGAGCATCATGATGAAGGAAATGAGCATCACGGTGAAGAAAATATGCAACATGATGGAGAAAATAGTCATCATGATGAAAAAAATATGCATCATGATGAAGAAAATAAGCATCATGATGAAGAAAATATGCATCATGATGAAGGAAATAAGCATCATGAGGAAGAAAATGAGCATCATGATGAAGGAAATGAGCATCATGAAGAAGAAAATATGCAACATGATGAAGAAAATAGGCATCATGATGAAGAAAATATGCATCATGATGAAAAAAATGAGCATCATGTCGAAGAAAGTATGCATCATGATGAAGAAAATTAGCATCACGATGATGGAAATGAGCATCATGATGAAGAAAATATGTGTCATGATGAAGAAAATTAGTATCATGATGAAGGAAATGAGCATAAAGACGAAGAAAATATGCATTGTGATGAAGAAAATGAGCATCATGGTAAAAAGAATATGCGTCATGATAAAGAAAATTAGAATCATAATGAAGAAAATGAGCATCATGATAAAAAATATGCAGCATGATGAAGAAAATATTAAGAAAATGAGCATCATGATGAAGGAAATGAGCATCAAGATGAAGAAAATATGAAACATGATGGAGAAAATAGACATCATGATGAAGAAAATGAGCATCATGATGAAGAAAATATTCATCATGATGAAAAAAATATTAAGAAAATGAGTATCACGATGAAGGAAATGAGTATCATGATGAAGAAAATGAGAATCATGATGAAGGAATTGAGCATCATGATGAAGAAAATGAGCATCATGATGAAGAAAATATGCTACATGATGAAGAAAATAGGCATCATGATGAAGAAAATATGTATCATGATGAAGAAAATGAGCATCATGTTGAAGAAAATATGCATCATGATGAAGGAAATTAACATCACGATGAAGGAAATGAGCATCATGATGAAGAAAATATGTGTCATGATCAAGAAAATTAGTATCATGATGAAGGAAATGAGCATCATGATGAAGAAAATATGCATCATGATGAAGAAAATGATCATCATGATAAAGGTAATGAGAATCATGATGAAGGAAATGAGCATCATGATGAAGAAAATATGCATCATGATGAAGAAAATGGGCATCATGATGAAGGAAATGAGCATCATTATGAAGAAAATGAGCATCATGATGAAGAAAATGAGCATCATGGTGAAGAAAATATGCATCATAATGAAGGAAATTAGCATCAAGATGAAGGAAATGAGCATCATGATGAAGAAAACATGTAACATGATGAAGAAAATATGCATCATGATGAAGGAAATTAATAACACGATGAAGGAAATTAACATTATGATGAAGGAAATATACATCACGATGAAAAAAATATGCATCATGATGAAGGAAATTAATATCACGATGAAGGAAATTAACATTATGATGAAGAAAATATACATCATGATGAAGAAAATGAGCGTCATGATGAAGAAAATATGCATCACGATGAAGAAAATGAGAATCAGAATGAAGAAAACATGATGAAAAAATGAGCATCATAATGAAAAAAATGAACATCATGATAAAGAAAATGTGCATCATGATGAAGAAAATGAGCATCATGATGAAGAAAATATGCATCATGATGAAGAAAATATGCATCATGTTGAAGAGAATATACTTCATGATAAAGAGAATATGCATCATGATGAAGAAAATGAGCATCATGATAAAGGAAATGCACATCATAATGAATGAAATGAACATCACGATGAAGGAAATCAGTTTCATGATGAAAATAATATGCATCATGATGAAGAAAATATGCACCAAGATGGTGAAAATCAGTATCATGAGGAAAAAATAAGAATCATGATGAAGAAAATGAGCATCATGATGAATAAAATATTCATCATTATGAAGAAAATGAGCATCATGATGCATATTTTCTTCATAATGATGCATATTTTCTTCATCATGATGCATATTTTATTCATCATGACGCTCGTTTCATTCATCGTGATGCTAATTTCCTTCATCATGATGCATATTTTCTTCATCATGATGCTCATTTTCTTCATCATGATGCATATTTTCTTAATCATTATGCCTATTTTCTTCATCATGTTGCTTATTTTCTTGATCATGATGCTCATTTTCTTCGTCATGATGCTAACTTTCTTCATCATGATACTCATTTTCTTCATCATTATGCATATTTTCTTCATCATGATTCATATTCTTTTCATAATAATGCTCATTTTCTTCATCATGATGCATATTTTCTTCATCATGATGCTCATTTTTTTCATCATGTTTTCTTCATCGTGATGCTCATTTTCTTCATCGTGATGCATATTTTCTTCATCACGATGCTCATTTCTTCATCATGATGCATATTTTCTTCATCATGATACATATTTTCTTCACCATGATCCCAATTTCCTTCACCGTGATGCAAATTTTATTCATCATGATGCTTATTTTTATCATGATGATGCTCATTTTCTTCATCATGATGTATATTTTCTTCATCATGATGCATATTTTCTTCATCGTGATGCTTATTTTCTTCATCATGTTGCATATTTTCTTCATCATGATGCTCATTTTCTTCATCATGATGCTCATTTCCTTCATCATGATGCTAATTTTCTTAATATTTTCTTCATCACGATGCATATTTTCTTCATCATGATGCTCATTTCCTTCATCGTGATGCTCATTTTCTTCATCGTGATGCATATTTTTTTCATCTTGATGCTCATTTTCTTAATCATAATGCATATTTTCTTCATCATGATGCATATTTTCTTATTCATGATGCTCATTTTATTCATCATGATGCACATTATCTTCATCATGATGCACATTTTCTTCTTCATGATGCTCATTTTCTTCACCGTTATGCTCATTTCCTTCATCATGATGCTCATTTTCTTCATTATGATTGTCATTTTCTTCATCATGATGCTCATTTTTCTCAACATGATGCATATTTTCTATGTCATAATGCTCATTTTCTTCATCATGATGCTCATTTTCTTATTCATGTTTCATATTTTCTTCATCACGATGCATATTTTCTTCATCATGATGCTCATGTTCTTCATCATGATGCTCATTTCCTTCATCATGATGCTCATTTTCTTCATCATGATGCATATTTTCTTAATCATGAGGCTCATTTCCTTCATCATGATGCATATTTTCTTCAACATGATGCATATTTTCTTCATCATGATGCTCATTTTCTTCATCATGATTCATATTTTCTTCATCATGATACTCATACATTTTAGTAAAAATATGAGTTTCCTTTGTCTTCGGCGACGTTCATGGATGAAAATTGTCGAATTGGCATGTGGGGAAAGTTTAGGTATTTTAGTGGACAATTGTTTAATTGATTTATGGATGAATGAAGTGGATTTTGTTATAAGTGATTGGAAGATATTTGGAGAAAAATAACGAGAGGTGCCTTAGGTTTTTGGTTGTTAAGAGTGAAGGCGTTATTGCATCCTTTAAGCGCACACGGATTTGGTTCGCGGAGTTGAGTGACTCAGTTTGTAGTTTCTTTCTGAGAGGTAAGATAATTTCAACTTATATTTTTTCCCTTCAACCTATCGCTTTCATTTCCTTTTCTTAATTTTATAATTTTTGTCATTATTCACATATCCTTTTCTATTCATGAATTTTCTGCCTAACCGAGAGAAGATTACGTTGTTGTGTGCTCCGCCCCCTATTTCTGATTGATATGTTTGTTCGATCAGTCGAATTTCTGTAGAGAATACTTTCAAGAGGAGAGACTTTTTTGTTTTGATTGTGGATTTGTAAAATGTGAATGATTTATTAGGCATGAATGTTGTTTCTTTCTATTTTTAATCTTGTGTTTAAAGTTATTGAGGAGCCATAGATTTGAAATGCATATCCTTACACATAATTTACTTATAGTTGAACATTTTTACAATTGGTTTTATTAGCAATATATGTTGGTGGTTAATTCCTTCAATTATAGGTACACGAAAAAAAATTGAGTATATCTAAGAGTTGTTTGTGTTTTTATGAAGTACTTTGTACAAATCTGATTTGAACAAATAAGTTTGGATGGTGGAGTATTATGATTGCGATACTTTATTCAAACCTACATTTTTTAGAACCACTCTTATTCTCTGACATATTCCGTGCATGTGGAATATAAAATCAGAATTGTTAGATCGAAGAATGAGCCATTGAAAGTGATGATATCAAGTGCCCTAGCTTCAGGGAAAGGGACTCAGTGTGAGATGATTACTAAGAAGGTGATTTGATTATGCATATGTTGTTGATTCTACTGAAGTTGATGCTCTGTTCTAACATCTTTGTAGGAACAATTTTATTTGCTTATAATTCAACTTCTAGATGTGATGAAAGAAATACATGTACATGAGAATACGAAGACGAACAAAATAAAGCATAAAAATATAATTCATATATGTTGTCTTAAGGAGTTGCTCAGTAATGCATTTTACACTTATAATTTGCTTAGAAAATTAAAGGGTGCATAATATACATTTTCTTTACATGCTAAATAACAATATTATTCTTATGTGTCTCTTATGATTATTTCTCAAATTCAAATGTGGCCGTCTTTGATGTGTTACTATTCATTCCATTTTATTCTTGTGTTGTACCTGAGTACCACTTTTACACTTTTTCCCCTCAATATTAGTTTGCACTGTATCAAAGAGAGTGCTCTATCTCAGTTTATTTGAGTAGAAAATGATCCTCCAAATTCCCTCAAATTTTTCACAGATTAAGGCTTCATTAGAATGGAAACTCTGACTAACTAAGGCTTTAGTAACCTGAAAAGTATAATACTTTGATTCTCTAGCTAATGCTTCTGTTATCAAATATTAAAATAAATTATATAGAGCTTTTTTTCCTTTACAGTTCATTTTATAATTCCTTACTTTGCTTCTTCAGTTTGGAGTAGTACGCATGTCAATGGGGATATTCTGCGAGCTGAAGTATCAGCTGGTACAGATATTGGTAACCAAGTGAAGGAGTACATGAATTCTGGTCATTTGGTTCCAGATGACATTGTGACATCTGTATGAATAGGATCCCTTAATTATTTCTTTTTTAAATTTGTGAAGTTGTTGCATCATCACTTGATTTTCGAGATAGTGATAGCCCAACTATCACTTAAAGATGTTTACATATAAAGGATGGCTCTTAGATGGATTCCCATGAAGTTCTGCCCAAGTATAGAGTTTGGAGAAACTGAATATAAAGTCTGATGTTTACATTATGCTCAATGTATGTGCCTTATTATATCTTCCATGATTCTAAAGTTTTATTATTCTCATATGATTTTACCATTGCTGAACTTGACTAAATCCATATACTGCTTCAGTCTTAACTGATTTGAGAAAGAAATCACCAGAAACACAACCACAATACTTTTCTTAAATCTCATTTCAAAAGATAGCAAATGTACAATTCTTTTACAAATTTAAACAGACTGCTTGACTATCAGCTCAAATCAGTTGTAGAGTCTAACAGAAAATAGTTGTTAAATATTTAGGACTGCATGTCTACTTAGTTCATTTAACATATAAAATATATAGTAGATGTTATATTAATTGTAATCTGAGAGCTTTAAACTTCGTGATTTGAGGTTCAGGCATACAGTTGCTTGAATCAAATCTGACCTTTATGAATTTTTAATGATATTGATGCTTCTTTTATGAAACACAAACAAATAAAACTTGGTTTTGGATTATGCTTTGAGAATTAACTTGGAAAGTTCTTTTCAGAATAAAGTGTCATGACTAGGGACAAGTTTTTTTTTTTACAGGTGCCTGATGACATTCTAATTGACCGATGTGTTGGGAGAAGGCTAGATCCTTTGACCAGAAAGATCAATCATATAATAGTTGTTAAATGTTTTTCACTGTTTGATTCAAATGCTTATTTTTGTAGAGACAACTAACTGAATATAGGTCCCATGAAGGGCAAGATATGTATACTGGTGAGAAGGTTGTTCTATCTTCCATCAAAGTGCTAATTTCTTGACTCCTATTATGAACTTATGTTCAAATGTTAGTAGATATATTCAAATCTTATGTATGTTGATGTCTACCTTTTATTAGTTTCGAGAACCCCTTTTCTTCATTTTTGGGTAGGTGATATTTTTCGTAATTAACGTTAACTGCCAATTGCGCGGTGAGGATGTTGGGTGGAAGTTTGGAAACTATTTTTGTAAATATTATTATACTTTATATATGAAGTGTGTCGATATTTATGTGTAGAATATTATGCAAGTTTTCTGATCAATACCAGTTATTTTTTTATTTATCGAACATAAAAAAAAATATAATTGCAGATTATATGATAGCTTTTACTATTTTTTGTGGATTGCATTATTCAATTTTAGGAATATTAATCAATTACAGAGATTCTATGTATTGTTTTCCCTTGATTCTATATTCTATATTCTCTTAATTGCAGATCATATGTTATACCATTTGTATTACCGGTCTTTTGGATTATTTGCTCATGTATATATTTTTTTATCTCATTGTGCATAATTCTTTATGAACTGTGTTTACAACAAATGAACTTATGGAATTTTATATGGATATAATTAAATTCCCATTTTGTTTAAACATATTTCGTATATTTTTGAAGACATTTGTGGAATGCTTGAAACAATATTTCGAGTGCAAAGCCTAATTAGATTAGGTGTATTTTTATATAAACAAAAATTGTTTTTTATGTTAAGAAAATATAGGGAAAATGGTTTAGTGAATCCTGTGCTTTTTCTGTTGGCGTTCGATCATTTGATAAACGTGAACTGTTAGGGTTCCATAAGATTCTATATCATCGGAACCAAGAACATAAAATCATATTACCTTTCACCTGGGTATGTTGAAGAAGAAGAAGAATTCTCACCGGCAGGATGCGAAGCCTCACCGTTTTGGGCATAACTCCCACATCCTATCTCTGATTTGAGTGATCTATACGCCAAAAAGATCCTCTTCAATGGCTTTCGAACTATTTATCACATGTCTAGTTTGGAGTTTCACCTGATTTTAGAAAAATGATGAAAGTTGACGAACAGCAGCAGCAAACAACCTCTTGATCTTCTGTTATATTTCCAAGTCCAATCTTGACATCGTGTGGGCGACGAAAATCAAGATCTTCTCAATCTGCTTTCTCCATGTTTCTGTCGTGTGTTACACACAGATTATTAGGGTTCCAGATAGCTGAGATGACTTATATATGGGCTACAGCAGGGACCAGGAGGAGAAATTAGAGTCGGGCCTCCATTGGGCTTAAGTATCCAAATTTAGCCCAAAACTTATACTTAAATCCAATAATAATAATATATTCCACTAAAATATTATCACTGCACTACCGCTCTAATCCCATAATTACGTTATGGGCTCCTTCTTATTATGAGCCCGTTAGTCTCCCCGCGTTTAAGATATACAATACCCATTAATTAATTAAGTTACTGACAACTCTATTAATTAATATCTCATCCGAGAGTAGTACCACTCAACCTCATTATCATGCCCAAATAAATCCACGTGTAGAGTTTACATGATAATTCGTATGAGCTCCTCAAGGGGACATCATCAACCTATTTAATAGGACACATATTCCTTCTACAATCAACATCACACGATAGAGACAACACTATTTCCCAACTCACCGAGTTTATTAATATAATATTTAAATCTCACACATTGATGAATCAAAGTGATATATATTTGCTTACGTTTTGAGGTTATTGCATAGGGATTAAAAGCACGAACATCCATAATAACCGAGATCAAGTTCTCTTATATAGTCAGTATAAATCGAACGATCTCAAGCGGTCCTGGTCAATACACACAAGGTGCACTAATGTGATTCTATAGTAAAAAAACTAATACCAAATCACACTACAACCATCCTGATAGAAAGTCCCCGTGTATCTCGGTTGTGAGCATCTGTTTATACTTTATAAGGAAACCGATAATATGATCTTCTGCGTGTTGTCGCACAACATATTATCTATAGTATAAAGTAAGTGGATTATTGCATCAGACATATAAATAAATTATAAGACGCATTCATTTGATCAATGATTATCATTTCAAATAAATTGTTATAACATTGTTCATACAAAAAGCTAGACGTTTAGTGTACAATCCAACTATCTCCCACTTATACTAAAAGACTATTTTGTCAACTCCACTGCCATACATCTGATTCCCACTCCCACTACATGACTATCAAAAGCTTTCGCTTTAAGGTCCTTGTAAAAGGATTTACTAGGCTATCATCCGATACAATCTTGGCGACAACAACCTTCTCCTCATCATACGATTTCTCATAACAAGTGTTACTCGAGCTCCACGTGTTTAATTATCTTATGGGCTCGTGATTCCTTCATGTTTGCAACTGCACCATTATTATTACAATAAATTGTATTAATCTTCGGCAAACTTAGAATCACATCTAAGTCCATTACGAAGTTTCTATAGACATGCAGATGGATTTGGCTGCATCATAGACTCCAATTCAACATCTTCCTATAGTGGAGTCCGAAATATATTTCTATATAACACTCCTCCATTATGGCTCTACTTCCAAAATTAAACACATAACCTTGAGGTGCATTTACTGTCATCCCTATCTGATTTGAAAAATCCATATCTATGTAACCACAAGAAACAATGAATATGTCCAGTAAGCTCACATATAATTTCTAGTCCTTTTCAGGTACATAAATATATGTCTTACCATAGTTCAACATTCTTCTTTCGGGTTACCTTGATACCCATTGTTCATGCCTTCGGCAAAATAGATATCTATTCTCGTCCATAGCATTCATTAGATTAAGCTTTCTTATTCGCCGAAGCATAAGGAACCGTCTTCATCTCCTTTATCTTCTTTTGTGTCTTAAGACATATTTCTTTAGATAAAGTCACATGCTAAAACAAGTAAGGATTGTATCATTTCATGAAGCTTGAGATAAGCACAACATCCTATCTTGTGATCTTTATTACTATGATCGCAAGGATATATCTTGCTTTTCTTAAGTCCTTTATTTCGTACTGCTTTATCAACCCTATCCATACGCCTGACAATACTCTATCAGTGTCTCCAATGAGCAATATATCATCTACGTAAAGTACAAGACATACCACCACATTTTCGTCACTCTTTTCAATACACAAGACCCATCCGAGCATTGATTAAATCCATATGACTGGATTACCTCATCCGAACAGATGTACTTTGAGTTTAAATCTTGCTTTAGTCCATTGATGGACAATTTTAAGCTCATACTCAAAATGCTCTTAGCCCTTTGCAATGAATCACTCTAGTTGCTTCATATAGATGTTTTCCTAAAGACTTCCAATCAGGAAATCTTTCTTGACATCTATTTGTTATTCCTCATATTTCATGACTAGCAACAGATAAAAGAGTCCGGATCGACATAGGCATAGCTACTGACGAACAGGTTTCCTCATAATCGAACCCTTTCTTTCTAAATATACCTTTTCGCAACAAGCTTTGCTTCCAAAGTTTTCACCTTACCGTGTGATCCTCTTTTATTTTGTATGACCGCTTCCAATGGCTTTTACACCATTTAGTGGTTCCACAGGCTCCCAGATCTAATTTAGAATCCATAGATTCTAGTTTAGAATTCATTGCAACTTATTAAGATTCAGCATTTCGATCTTGTAGTTGTTCGACGTATCCATTGGCCGATTTCATGTTTACTAGGGACCAAGTCTCATGAAACTCCCAAAACATAAATCTATCCGGTTGTTTAACAACCCTCCCACTACAACAGAGCACTACACGCAATTGTGTATCAGATGTGACACGCGATGCAGTGTACTTGTGGTATATCCTCCTGTACAATTGGTATTAATACTTTGTGTTTTCCCTCTCACTTCCTTTAGAACAACTTATACATGGATATGTGATTTATTACATAGTCCTTGTTAACAATCACCCTTCGATCTTTTGGACTAAATAAATCATCACCCTCCATTTTTTCAGGATATCCCACAAAAAGACAAACGTTATATGACATGTTGTTTTTAGGGCATACCCATAAAATGAATTTAGTAATTCCAAATAATTCATTATCTATCTATTCATTTCCATAAGAGTCTTTCTCTTATTAGGATTAGAAGACTCGTTATAAATTATTATTTGTTGCATCCATGGGATAAAACATGATTTAAGAGTTTACTAATTGTCACCAATGTACTATAACAGATTTTAGCTCCATCCTTCATTATAATGACCATGTCATTTAAATGAAATAGAGTATCCATCCGTAAAGTATAGAAAACTGAAATCAAATTCTTTCTATGAAATGTTCGTAAAGACAATTTCTCATAATCAAACATTTATTCCTATCATAAGATAAATAAACTCCCACTGCAACAACCACTACTCTTGTCGCTTTACTCATGTATACAGTAAACTCAACATCACTTAGTTATAAATATTTAGTGATTTGATGCGTGTTTTCTTTGCACGCAAAATTAATCCCCAAGTATTAAGGATAACAGTTGCAGCTTAAGCAAGCGACCAAGTGAATATCGAACCCAAAGGACAGCGTATTATAAATTTAATTATTTACTAAATTAATTAAGATGAAAATTAATAAAGTTGATGGATTAATTAATTAAACTACTAAGCAGAATTATTAAATAACAAATAAAATAAAATATCAATTGAAGAATGCGAAAGTGGATCAAGTAGGAGAATATGCAGCTCTAGGATAATCCAGTTTCACTCATTAATTTCCCTTCCGTGTGTTGATGTCCGACTCTGCCTTGTGGAATATGGACGCATCACTAAACCATACAAATCTACTCTATAGACACAAGTAAACATGTGTGTAAAACGTGTGAATAACCTTGGAGCAAGAGATATAATTTCATCCCCCTTTCTAGGTACTATCAGTATCAATTATTTCCCTGGCCAATTGCTACTCTAACCCAATATGATCTTCCTTTATAGGTACTATAAAATTATCCTCTTTATCCTACTTAATAACTTGAATTCAATTCAATTAATAAATATCCATATATGATAGTTCTAATGGAGCTTCGGAGTCCCCTCACTTAGAATCATAACCTGAAATCCTGTTCAGCGGTGAACGCACTCAATCTATAACCAATATATATATTCAGACTCTATATACCAATGGAAGATGCAAAAAAATGACTGTGAATATGGATTAAGAATGTACGATCATATAAAAAATAAATCCACAAGTAGTGTTGTACAGAGTTTACACACGAAAGTTTAATTAATTCGTAAAAACCTTCACAATCCTAGTTCTACCAAAAAATTTTGCTCGACTTGACATCTTCTGCTCGACCAAAATAATTTTGGTCGAGCAAGCCTGCGCAGTTTCACCATTTCACGCATAACTTCCACATCTGACCTCCGATTTGAGTAATTTTTGCACTCACGTCATCCTCTCTTCCTTGGCTTTCTATCCATATAAAGAACTCTCTGAAAACCCAAAATTCGTATGTATAACAAGTCACAAAAAGTGGCACAGCCGTTCTGTTCAGCACATCTTGCGCGACGTCACCACTTTGATCATAACTTTCATGTTTGGAATCCTATTGAAGTGTTTTTACACCAAAACGACCCTCTCTTTTGTAGATTTCCATCCATGTATCACACTAATAGTTTAGAACTCCACAAAAATACAGAATAACTACACAAATTGGACGTGCGTTTCAGAGCATCCTTGCACAAATTGCACCTTTTCTCCAACTTGGCACTTTTGATCCCTTTTTCTACCCAAAACACAATAAAACACCTCAAGTGCACCTTTTTCTCACATATATTGAATATAAGATACTTGTGCTAATATATGACAACAATTCCCATAAAAAGGTGTTAGATTGAACACTAAAACACGCTTATTTTCACTCTCAACATGATTGCAGTATCTACACACAACGTGTCAGTAAATGCCATCACTATTCATGTTTCAATAACTAGTAAATAAGATACTAACCTTGTTCACATTTTAATGAAAATTGATTTCCTTCGTAACTTGTTTTGTCAGAAGTTTCCCACCGAATACAGCCTCTTGTAATTCAGGTGGAACTTGCTCAAAACATCTAGGCAAATTATGGGGAATAAAATTGACCCAGGTTCCCCTTCAAATTCTACTCCAATCATTTCCAATTTTCTTCAATTCAACCCTGATCTTCCACCTTTTAACCTTACTCAAGTATCAGAAGAGTCGCATGAGACCATCATATTTCTATGAACCTCTCACCTCTCTACTAGAGACTTTTTATTAATAGGCATCACAGAACATCCTTAGTGAGAACATATTTTTATTTTCCTAAGTAGTAAAAACTAAAACCAAGATTCTTTTATAATCATCTAATTTTGGACGAGTAAATATAATTTCTTTTAGTCAACAATAAGCGAAATAAACCATTAGAAATTACTGAGAATCACTTAAATAAATACACCGATCAAATACTTCGAATTTATCCATTTATATTGATACCCTCAAAATAATATACAAATAAAATTCACCAACATCTCAAGCACCGTGAGTCTGCATGCCACGTTAATGTGGACGTATACAAACCCGAACATTTACATGAGAAGGTTTTACCCATTAATTTCATTCGTCAACCTAACCTCATGACAAAATAATTAATTGTCGGTTCCTCTTTAGCCATCCAAATAATAGCAGTGATTCCGTTGTGGAGGATTATTATTATTTACATCTAAGTGTACACCATTATTTGATCCCAAGTCCGCGGCCCAAGCTTATGTGCCTTACTGTTGGAGAAGTGCACACGCGCTCAGATAACTTCCTACAATCATCAATTATAAGTTTATACTAGTGAACTGCATATAAACTCATCCGTTAGGGAGGAAGGCACTATAGCAAACGCGCAAGTTCATATGCATCACATTACAAACAATAATTATTTAAAGATGTCTGTACCAGTGATCCGTGAATAAACTCATCTGTTAGGGAGGAAGACACTATAGCCAACGTGCAAGTTTATCCACATCATTTACAAACCAATAATGGAGGCCCGGGAATTATTTATCAATCCCCTCTCCCACTTAGTTATTTAACAACGAGGGTTTTTACATGCATATAATATTCAAAATAAAATACGCAACCTAGCATGCTCCTATTACGTCAAATAAGGCAGTAAATCACAGAGAACATGCATAACATATATAACAATAGCCAGATAATTAAATCTATTATAAACAATTATATATCAACGAATTCGATTGTTCGCCAACAAGCACGAATACGAGCAACGACGTCCAGATTATCAAAATTTTTAAAATCTCCAGATTATTAAATTTTCAAAAATATTGATATCAACAATCGATATCGACCAGATTATCAAAATCATCGATATCGACTAAATTATCAAATTTTCGAAAAACTTCCAGATTATCAAAATTTTGAAATTATCGATATCGACCGTCATATCGTCCAGATTATTAAAATCATCGATATCGATATGCAATCATGTATAACAATAATAGATAATTAAATCAATTAAGATATTTATATATCACGAATTAAAACGATACTAGAATGTTTCTATTCTAAGGTAGGAAATCAAATAGAAGATGCAACCATATATTACAACAATCAATTATGGATGTTATATATATTCTGAATTAAATCACAAAAAATAGGACGTCTTGTCCAACACTACAATGATTAAACTAATGCTTTACGCAACGAGTAGGATTGCTTGTGCCCTAAGACGTCAATCACTACAGCTGCTTTGATCTGAAACTCGTCAAAAAACTTCACCGCTGCTGTCTGTATTAGCCGTTGGTCATTGCCGTCATCGTCGCTCGTGCCGTCCACAGCCAAAAATTCATGCACCACCACGACCGCACTACAGTGCGCTCTGCCTGGTTCCTCACACACCAACACGCACACCACCGCGCGCCCCTCCGAGTACGCCACCAGGCTCTCCGCCTGGTTTCTCGCACGCCAACACACACACCACCACGCGCCCCTCCGAGAATGCCACCGGGCGCTCTGCCTGGTTTCTCAGAAACCACGCACAACGCCCGGCCAAGCGTCCATTTTCTTTCCAGCACACTCATCAATGCTCCAGCACGCCTGACCACATGCTCGGTAGCCTATCTGCTCTGTAAGATGCACCCGCCAGGCCGCACGATTTCTTGCACGCCATGCCACCTGGCAATCCCATCAACGGCCACAATGCCCACCTTCTGCATATCATCGGAGGATCCACCGAGTGCTCATCGTCTTTCACCAGGTGTGAATTTGATGAACAGGTACATTTTGAATCGTTCACCACCATCAACAATACAGGGATTATACAGAAACAATCAAATCATACCAAAATCCTAATTCTCATGTGATTCTAATTCACAATTAAATCACATATTCACATAAACACTAGCCTAACATGTCACGCTTCACCACAAAATTAAAGCTCTGATACCAATTATTGGCGATCGTTTGGTTAACGTGAATCGTTAGGTTTCCACACGATTCTATATCAGCAGAAGCAAGAATATAAAATCATATGTTCCCTTTCATCAGGGTATGTTGAAAAAGAAGAAGAAGAATTCTCACTGGCAGCTGTGCAGCCTCACCGTTTTGGGCAAAACTCTCTCATCATATCTCCGATTTGAGTGATATATGCGCCAAAATGATCTTCTCTTCAGTGGCTTTCCAACGGCATATCACAAGTCCCATTTGGTGTTCCATATGATTTTATAAAAATCATGGAAGTTGACAAATAGCAGCAGCAAACAACCTCTTGATTTTCTGATGTATTTCCAAGTCCAATCTTGACACGTGTGGCGACGATCTTCAAGATATTCTCAATCTGCTTACTTCCTATTTCTGTTGTGTGTTGGACACAGATTATTAGTGTTCCGGATAGCTGAGATGACTTATATATGGGCTACAGCAGTGACCAAGAGGAGAAATTAGATTAGGGCCTCCATTTGGCTTAAGTATCCAAATTTAGCCCAAAACTTATACTTAAGTCCAATAATAATAATATATTCCACTAAAATATCATTACTGTACTGCCGCGTTAATCCCATAATTACGTTATGGGCTTCTTCTTATTATGATCCTGTTAGTCTCCTCGCGTTTAAGATATACAATGCCCATTAATTAAGTTACTGACAACTCCATTAATTAATATCTCATCCAAGTGTAGTACCATTCAACCTCATTATCAGGCCAGAATAAATCGACCTACAGGGTTTACATGATAATCCTTACGAGCTTGTCTAAGGGACATCATCAACCTATTTAATATGACATAGATTCCTTCTACAATTAACAGCACACCATAGAGACATCACTATTTCCAACTCACCGAGTTTATTAACTTAATATTTAAATCTCACCCATTGATATCAAAGAGATATATACTGGCATACATGTCGAGGTTATTGTATAGGGATTAAGTGCACGAACATCCATAATAACTGAGATCAAATTCTCTTAATAGTCAGTATAAATCGAACGATCTCAAGCAGTCCTGCTCAATACACATAAGGTGCACTAATGTGATTCTATAGTCAATACAAACTAATACCAAATCACACTACAACCATCATGATAGAGAGTCCACGTCTATCTCGGTTGTGAGCATCTGTTTATACTTTATAAGGAAACCGATAATTTGATCTTCCACTTGTTGTCGTACAACATATTATCTACAATATAAAGTAAGTGGACTATTGCATTAGACATGTAAATAAATTATAAGACGCAATTGTTTGATCAGTGATTCTCATTTCAAATAAATTTTATAACATTGTTCATACGAAAAGCTAGACTTTTAGTATACAATCCAACATTTTCTTGGGTCAAGTTTTTAATAGTACATGATACCGAAGTTGTACTGTCACAACTTCTATCTTAAACATGCATCTAATGCAGTATTTGGTTTTTCCAGTTCATATAATTAATTTGCTTCATTTTTTTGCATCAGTTTATAAGTTATTTATTTATTTGTTAGATGTACTGAGATTAGTACATCCCACTTTTTGATCCCACTGAAATTTTCAAGTTAATTTGTTTCTAATATTACTGAAGACTATTTATTTTCAATTCAGCATTCAGATAGCTTGATTACCTTAAAAAAACTTGGTTGAAAGTATTTTGCTGGCTTCTTTTTTTGTTTTGCTAATTTAGTGTAGATGATGTTATTTCTGTTGTTGATAAAAAGAGGAAATAAGATGGATATGTTAAAACATAAAACAGTGAGTAGAAGTATTTTATTAAATTTGTGATCATTGATAAATTTTGAAGATGGATTATGATATGTGAAAAGTAATATACATACTATGTATAGTGGCAGTCAATGCTCACCATTACTAAGAAATGAGATTCAAGTTATTGCGTCGATAGACAGGCAGCGGATTCTGGATATTCAAGATCTTGGCTAGCAGGTTATTATCTCTCTCTCATACCTAGATGAAGATTATCAGGATGACACAAGGTATGCAAAATTTGAAATACGTGTTACTTTTCTGCTTAAATATCTTGCCTAACATACTTTCGTTTTGAATCTTCTTAATTTCAATTTTTACTAAAAAAATTGAGACAATGGTGAGATTAGTAAGTAGACGGATATACTAAGAAATTGGGAGAAAGCATCTTTAAGTGGAAGGGTATATTAAGAAATTACTGTTGTAATTATGTTGAATTAGGTTTGTTGTTGAGTAAAAAAAAAGTATAACTACAGCAAGTTCCTTTCTCCCTTTTTTTTTCAATTTGAACCGGTTCCTTCCTAATACATGTTGAAGAACTTAATTTATAAATTCTTCCACCTAATCCCTGCCCCAAAATTCTAAGCTACAACAAGTTTTTCACTACACTCAACAAGTACAAGGTGTGTTCTAAACTCTTTCTATTCGATTTTTTATTTTCTATCATAATGAGGTAAGTAAGTGGTATTGAGGATGCTATACATGTATCATTAACAAAATTAAATGTGATTGGTGCTTTGTTGAGTAATTTGGGATTAATTAATGTATTGTTGTTTGAAATTTGAAAAAAAAAACTCATGCATGCCAAGTGTTTGTAAAAATACCTCTATGAAAAATTTTAGGTTATATGGTGATTTTAATCAAACAATATATTTCTAGGAGTTAGAATTGGTGTACATTATTATTGGATATATTGTGATTAATTTTTTTGTAAAAATCATGTGCGTTATATTAATCATCTATCATTATTGAGCACTCTCATCTAATTAGTACATATTACATTGATGATGTTATGTCATTTTCCTTTTATTATCTTTGGATATCTTTTTTACATCATATTTGTAGTGATTGTGTGAAGTTTAATGTGTATCTTGATTGTGGATATTCTTTTCATCTAATGCATCTTTAATGTGGTGACATCAAACTATGCAATATTATTAAAGGGAAATGAAAATAAAGAGACGGGGATAAGGGATAAAGATGTTGTGGCGATGGCAAATCCAAAAAGAGCCAAACAGGCGGCCCAAAAAAAAGCTCTTAAAAAAACTTTAAAAAAAATAGTGTTAAACTAAAAATAAGTATTGTTTCTCTTTGTAAGTCTGCTCCAAGCTTGATTACTTGCGACATCCCAAATATTCGGAGGTTCAGGCTGAGTTTGTTTTGCAGTGGAACGAGTAACCGGTTTAGAAGCTAGATAGTAAGTAATGCCTTTTTTTCTTGATTTTCCCCTGGTTAATCTTTTGGCAGTTTGGAGGGTAGGAAAACCGTCTACAGAATAAATCGGATCAGATTTTTCCTCAGTTATAGGCTCCTTTATTGGGGGTGGAATGGAATCCTGTCCCACGGAGCTCTAATCCATAGATGAAATGCAATCAATATTAGAGTGAGCCATGTCCACATTATGGGGAGGGTTGGGATTAATCAAATCCTGCCCAAGTTGATAACAGTTGCCACCAAAATGGAAGACGACGAGGGCAGACCAGCAGGAGGGGAGACACACACAACATGACCTTGCAAAACAACATTAGAAAGAGTCGAAAGAGATTGGGCAGCAAGTATAACTCTCAAAGCTTCATCAATAACATGAGTAGGAGTAGTTAAATCTGCCAAAAAATTGGACTAATTACCAGCCTCAACTCTAACAGTTTCAATAACATTACTCAACAAGTTCAAAGAAGCATTCAAAGGGGACACAGCCCCAGACACAACACCACTCGGAGGCATAATATCATCAACAGACCCAGACACAACCTCATTAGGAGACACAGCCTCATCAACCAAAGAATCCAAAATAGCAAAAGAATTAGACAAAGAAACCTTGTTGGCAGGGTGAGACGAACCAACAGCCCTGGAGCCTTGACAACAAGGAGGAACAGGAGTAGACCAGAAAGAGGCCGAGAGTGATCAGTCTTGCTACACACCCATACCTGATTCAGAGCGGAAGGGGGAAGTTTCTTGCACATGAACCTCCGAATTGAAGCCTATCGAACCTGCCCTGCATCCAAAGGACGCTGAACAGCATGCGTATCAACCGGGGCATCCTGAGATTTAGGCCTCCCCTGTCTTTTAGTTTGAAGAAGATCATCAGGCCTCTCACTTCTTTCTGTTGCAATCCTGATCCAAATGGCCCAAGAGTTCCCAAATTCGAAGGAGATAGGGATTGGAGAAGAAGCTGCCTTCAAAGAAATGGATGAAGGGAGGCAGCAATCCAGCAAGTCTATTTCAACCAAAACTCCAGCAAAATGCCCCAAGAAACCCGACAGAGCACGCTCAACTATTCGAATTGGTTTGCCAATGGAGGAAGCAATGGACAAGAGGACTCGTTCAGTCCACAATTCATAAGGCAGTTCATATATTCTAGTCCAAACTTCAACCGTAGATGGCTAAGTTTTGTATGGATTGAAACCCGGTCTCCATTTTTGAACATGAATCTTCCCCGATTTCAGAGCAAAAATTCGCTCATTTAGGATGCTGAAACGTATCTCAGCATTAGGAATGTTAAGAATGAAAAACCTTTACCAAAAGGGGTAATGAACAGATCTGTAGTCTTCCACAGATTCTTCAAGCAGGCCGTCAAATCTCAAGTGAGTATTGGCTTTTGGCCTTTGTCCAACAGAAATCGAAAGATGAGAAAGAATGAGCCAACGACAACTCTATTCTAGAAATATAAATCCTCCACGTATATAGTGATATCGTTGCTGGAGCGCTGAATCGGAAAGGAGGCTATGGAATCTGGTTCGTCGCAAGCAAATTTTTCAGCAACGAAGGGTTGGCTTCAAACAAAGAAGGAGCTCTGTTAGAGGCTCCAGAAAGTGCGTCGCCTCAAACGATCTGAGTGAAAGATACGGGTGCCAATTTAGTAGACAGAGATGTGAACGGTACACCACTAGAAGAGTCACCGACGTGAACGACAGCCGCCGCTGAAGAGGTGATTTGCGAAAATGAGTCAGGGTCTGCGAAATGGTATTCCACTTGAATTTGAGCCTTTGGTCGCGCTGGTTTAGAAATCCCAGCAGAATTGGGGGAAGGATTGGCCATTGTAGGTGGTGAGAAGCTCTAGAGAGAAAGGGAAGAGATTTCTAGTGAGAGAAAAAATAAAAACATCTTTTTTTTACTATAATTCTATAATGTGGGGACATCATAATTCATTAGTAATGATGGTGTGAAGTTTAGTGTGTTGTTAAAGTATCTGAAAATGTGTTGCACATTGTAAGCCTCCTTTGTCAAGAAACATATGGTCTACCATCCACGACGCAAATCAAATTCCTCGATTGGTGAGCTCTTTTCCTTGGGCTGGTACATTTTTCTTTTCATAAACTACTTTTTTTTAATTTGATTTTCGAAGTTTGTTTTTGCTTTTTTTGTGTTTTGAGGTTTGTTTCTGTTTTGATTCCATATCTCGGTTTTGTCTCTCTTTCTCTCTGTATAATCCTTTGATTAATTTTCTTTAGTTTTATGTGTAATCAATGCTGCTCTGTTTAGATTTCTAGAGATCTGATATTTCAATGAGAATTCAAACCACTATCATTTTGTGTATATAGTTATGCATGAATCTCATCTTTTCCTTGGGCTGGTACATTTTTCCTTTCATACTCTACTTTTTTTTCAATTTGATTTTCCAAGTTTGTTTTTGCTTTTTTTTTCTTGTTTAGAGGTTTTTTCTGTTTTGATTCTGTATCACAGTTTTATCTCTCTCTCTTTGTGTATAATCCTTTGATTAATTTTCTTTAGTTTTATGTGTAATCAATGCTGCTCTGTTTGGATTTGTAGAGATCTGATATTTCAATGAGAATTCAAACCACTATCATTTTGTATATAAAGTTATGCATGAATCTCATCTTTTTTTCATGTTATTCATGTTGGCGTTTGGATCTTTTGGTTAACGTGAACCATCAGGGTTCCATGCAATTCTATCACAGCGGAAGCATAAATATAGAATTGATTACCTTTCACTAGAGTATCTTGAAGGAGAGGGATTCTCGCCGGCAGCCTGCGCAGCGTCACAGTTTTAGCCATAACTCCCTCATCCGATCTCCGATTAGAGTGATCTACATGCCAAAACGATTCTCTCTTCCGTGAATATCCACCAGTAAATCACATCCAGTTTGGACTTCTACAAGATTTTATAAAAATCGTTGAAGTTGACGGCCAGAAATAGCAAATGACCTTCTGATCTTCTGTTGTATTCCTAAGCCACGTCTCGACGTTGTGTGGGCAACGATCTATAAGACGAACTCAATCTGTAGTCAATCTCTCTCTCACCATTTTTTTCGTGTGTATTAAGATATTCGGACTGCTGAGATTGGCTGTTATATAGGCTACAACAGGGACCAGAAAGAGAAATAGGGTTTGGGCCTCCCATTGGGCTTAAGCATCCAAGTTTAGCCCAAAACCTATACTTAAGTACAATAATAATAAATCATTCCACTAAAGAAATATTATTGCACTACCACCCTAATCCCAAATTACGTTTATGGTCAAGACAGACTAATACCAAATTATACTACAATTATAACGATAGATAGTCCCCGTCTATCTCAATTGTGAATATCTGTTTATACTTTATAAGGAACCAACAATATGATCTTCCTTGTAACGCCGCACACCACATTATCTACAGTATAAAGTAAATAGACTTTTGCAACAATATTATTATTGCAAACATTTGATCATATGATTCTCATTTCAAATATTATCTAAACATTGTTAATACAAAAATCTAAGCTTTTAATACACAATTCAAAGACAATGTTAAGAGTGTATTGATATTATCAAGTGTTTGTTTATTATATAGAAATATATAGTGTGTAAGTGATAGTTGTTGGCCTTGAAACCTTTCCACTTGCTATATTTTGAAGAACAATTATTTATGCAGAGTATCATAAGCTTTTAAAAAGAATGAATTTTTTTTACCAAGTATGACATACTTCATTGTCATAACACAAAGAATATGTGTTAATGTCATATATAACACTTGGTAATGTGTTAACATATTCTATGATCTTGATTGTCCAATTATGTTCAATGAAATTTGCTGTAAAAAGACTCAACTTAGTCACTCTCAGTGTTTAATTTGATACTTTTCATTTATGATTATTAAATATGTTAAGGTTTGGAATTTGAGTTTAACCATGTAATAATTTTTCTATAAAAGCATGATAAATTGATAATGTAAGCATCACTATTATAAGTTTGGCGTAATTTATCAGGTGCCTCATCCATGCTGCAAAGTACCAAGAATTGATTATGATTTGGTTATTGATTTGATTAAGCATTAAACGATTCAACTCTCTCTAAGCTTAAGCTTTTAGATGAGGTGGTCGTTTAACACGTTATCAGAGCTCATGGTTTATAAAGGTCCAGGGTTCAAACCTCACCGCCACCCATTTATGAAAAAATTTCACATGCAAGGCTAGAGGTAAAAATTCCTCGCCTGCATGTGATGGGGCGTGTTTGAGTGATTTGATTAAGTATTAAACAATTTAACTCTCTATCAGCTTAAGCTAGTAGATAAGGTGGTCGTTTAACAGTTATTTTTAAAGCCTATGCTCATGGTTCATATAGTGTACTTCTAAGAGTTGTATTCCTCCATTAGCTAACTAATGCGCGTTTTCTTTGTACGCAAGGCAATTAAGGATATCAGTTGTAGCTTAAGCAAGTGCCCAAATTAAATATCGAACCCAAAGGACGGCGTATTATCAATTTAATTATTATCTAAATTAATTAAGACGAAAGGCAATTAAGTTTGAGATTTAATTATTGAACTACTAAGCAGAATTATCAAAATAACAAATAAAATAAAATATCACTGGAAGAATATGAAAGTGGATCAAATAGGAGAATATGCAGCTCTAGGATAATCCAGTTTCATTCATTAATCTCTCTTTCGTGTATAAGTGTCTGACTCCACCTTGTGGATTATCGACGCATCACTAAACCATGAAAAGCACTCTATAGACACAAGCAAACATGCGTGTAACACATCTCAATAACCTTGGAGCAAGAGATATAACTTCACCCCCTTTCTAGTTAATATCAGTATCAATTATTTCCCCCTAGAATTGGTACTCTAACCCGATATGATCTTCCTTTATAGGTACTATAAAATTAACCTTTTCATCCTACTTACTATCCTGAATTTAATTCAATTAATAAGTATTTATATAAGATAGTTCTAATGAAGTTTCGAAATCCTCAGACATAGAATCATAACATGTAATCCTACTCAGCAGAGAACGCACTCAATCAATAACCAAGATATGTATTCAGACTCTACATAACAGTTAATGATGCAAAAAATGACTCTGAGTATGAATTAAAAATGCATAATCTTATATAAAATAAATCCATAAGTAGTGTTCTACGGAGTATACACACGAAAGTTCAATTAACTTGTAAAACCTTGATAAACCCTAGATCTACCAAAATAGTTCTAGCCCGTGATGTTGCGAAGCACAATCATGGGGGTTGGATATATCTTACCCATAGTCTAGAAAATACAAGATAAATTTGGAAACGAAGGAAACCCTAGATGTGGGCGTCGTCGCGTCCTTCTCCGTCTTGAATCCTCCTCTTGGTTCTCCTCTTGATTCCATAAACGAATCTTCAAAGTGATAGATGGATGGAGGAAAAGATGTGGATGATGGTTGGGGGGTGATCCCCCCTTGTGGGGTGTAGGATGATTGTGTTGTCTCTCCAATCCAATCTCAATGATTAATGATGTGATCTACATCCTATTTTATACTTATAAGCTCTCCTTATGGACCTTGGATGGGTTTTTTCTTGGAAAACACGAAAATACACGCACAGGGGATAAAAATCCTGTCGAAAATAGATCTGCGCATCCCCATTCGACAAAATTGGTTCTGGTCGAACGTGAGGTCGAACGGATCTCCTTGGTCGAATGGGAGGTCAAGCTGCATGCGCAATCTCACCGTTTCGGGTATAACTTCCACATCCGAGCTCCGATTTGAGTAATTCTTGCACTCACGCTATCCTCTCTTCCTTGGCTTTCTATCCTATTAAGAAATCACATATACTCTAACATTTGAATGTGTAACAAGTCATGCAAAGAGGCATAGCCGTTTTGTTCTGCACAGCTTGCGCGACGTCACCATTTGGATCATAACTTTCTCTTTTCAATTCCGATTGAGGTGATCCTTATGATAAAACGATCCTCTCTTCTGTGGCTTTTCAATCATATATCACACTTCCAATTCAGAGCTCCATGCAAACACAGAAAAATTACACATATTGGATGTGCGTTTTTTCAACATTCCTACACAAGTTGCACATTTTCTCCAACTTTGCACTTTTGATAATTTTTCCACCTAAAACACAACAAAACACCTCAAATGCACCTTTTTCTCACATATATCAAATATAAGACAATGTTTCTAATATATAACAACAATACTCATCAAAGAGGTGTTAAATTGGACTCTCAAACACGCTTATTTTCACTCTCATCAATTCCCTAAACTTACTCGTTGCTCGTCCCGAGGCAACAGAACAAAAATAAAAAGAGAGAGAGAGAGTATGAAAATTAGTGGGGAAAAAAATACTATGACGAATACAACATTCACAATACCATTGTCCTCGACTTAGGTCATGCAATTTCATTACATGTAATAATCAATTCATAGCATACAAGATAAGACAATCACCACCAATTCAAATGCTTCATTGACATGTTCTCACGGGAAGTATATATCACTCGCACTCAAGTGTAAAAGATATACACTTATGTGTTAGGTGTTTACACTCATATTCAATTCAAGTGTATGCGTAACCATAAGCTTGCCAAAAGTCTCAAACTCTCCACCACTAAAAGTATGATTCGATAATGGGATCAAAAAGGACTTTTTCTTTGGATGTAATGTTGGCTCTTTGGTTAAGGTAGGGAATATATAGACAATGTGACTCAAATAGTGGAGAACTAAAGCTAATTGATCACTTCAACTTTCATCCTCTCTTTCTTTTCAATGCAGACGATTTTCATTCTTCACCTTCAGGCATAACATTTTTTCTTTCTTTTTCTTCTTTTCCTCTCCTATTTTTCCTTGAGGTACTTGTTTCAGGAACTATCTCACACATCCTCCATAGGGTACTAGATTTAAGCACTACCTTAGGTTATTTGACTCCATGGAGTACTAGACTTAAGCACTACTCCATGGTTTTCTTTAGATACAATAGCTCAGTCAATGTTTTCAACACCAATTTCATTCCTTCCCAAATTGTTAACAAGCTCCATCAACACACTTTGAAAAGCCATTAATTGTCATCATGAAAGAATCAAGGCTCAGAAATTTCAGATGCTCAAAGTGGTTATTTCTCGTAGGCTGCCAATGAATGAGGTTTTTAGGCTCAACGGGGCTAACTACGGATAAACATCATTTGGTAGGGAATTATTTGGTTAAGTGACTTATAAATTCAAGGATAGTCTTAGATCATCTCCCATCATCTAAGACACATGTAGTTTCAAGTAAGACAAGTGGCAAGTTCTAGAATACGCACACAAGAATGATACTTACCAGAAAGAAATATCATGTGATTATGTACAAGATCAACGAGGCTCAAAATCTCACATGGGTTTTTAACAAGTAACAGAGCACCTTTCATGATAAGAAATATCCCACAAGTACACATAAAACTTCATACCACAATATAACTAAAGTACACTTCCTTCATTAATTTCAAGAGCATATGAATTTTAGGCACAATTTAAAAATATAAGCTCACGTGGATCACAATCATAAACTCAATCCTTCTACTCCTATGAATTAAAATCACACATAAAAATTAGAATAAGAAAATGAGAGCACCTGATTTTTCATCCTTCAAAACGTTCATGAGCTCCTCGAGTTATTCAACTCGATTAGGTCAAAGCCTCAGCGTAGAAATTATCATGCCACCTAGTTACCTTTTTTATCATCAAAGATCAAACATAGTCATCATCACAGGATTCATCAATAATAAAATAGGAGAACTATAAGAAAGACTCAATTGACTATTTAATCGACTCCACACACTAGGCACACCAACACAACACACTAAACATTAGGTAAGTTGCAAAAAATCGACATACCAACACCGGTTAAAATATTAATATGCCACAAAAAATCAACTCCCTAACAAATAAACAACAAACGAAAGGAAAAATTATACCCTTAGTGCTCATAAGACGAGGTAAGTACATCACACACCCCCAAACTTAGTAAAAATATAAGTCAAAACCAAGTTTGAAAAGAGATGTAATTGCCGAAACATGAGCACTTCAAATATAATAACTCCTCTCTCACACAAAAGAAATAATAAAGTAATAAAATAGAAGGGCAAGCCCCCAACAGGCACTCATGTTTAACGTCAGAGACTCACGATGGATGCAGCCTTTTGAACTACTGGATCGGAGGACGGTCTTCTCGCATCCTCACCTTCAAGTACTTTTTTCCCTCTTCTTGTCTACACTCAACACCTCACCTTTCTTGGTCACAAAAATATGATCCTTAGAATTTCCTTCCTCCCATGGCTGTATAGACACCTTCTTGTCATTCTTCCATTTGAATTCAAAATCATCTGCTTAGAAAATTAAGATTAAACAAGTTAGAAACCACATCTATGCTCTTGCATGATTGAGTCTCCATGGGCATCTTCATTGCTTGATTAAGAGAGAAAACCACATCTTCATTATCCATCTGCAGTCTAAGCTTCTCGGCTCTGAACCTCTTTGCTCTTTCCCACTTCTTCTCAACTATTAAGTTAGTATTCTGCTCTTGTAATGGTATTGAAGTGTTCTGAACAACAGGTATAGCGTTCTGCACAAAAACGGGGTCGATTGCCACAGTTCGACCTTAGTTTGACCATATTGCTCTGGTCGAAACTGAGTATGGTCGAATGGACTGTCTGTAAATGGGTTCAGACTGTCTAAGTCTAGTTCGCCCAGACTTTGACCAGATAGGTCTGATCGAACGGAATAAGTATGGTCGAACCGGGTGTTTGTAATCTGAACTTGATTTTTCTGCTCAACAGGTGTTTGTTCCTGTTGGGGTTTGATCATTTGGTTAACGTGAACCGTTAGGGTTCTATACAATTATAACAGTTAGAAGAGCAAAAAAACAAGAAATGAATTACCTTTCACCAGGGTATGTTGCAGAAGAAGGATTCTCGCTGGTAGCCTACGCAGGCTCACCGTTTTGGGCATATCTCTCCGATCTGATCTCCGATTTGAGTAAAGTACACGCCAAACCGATCCTCTCTTCCATAGCTTTCGGTCAATATATGACACGTTGAAATTTGATGTCAGTACGATTTTATAAAAATCATACAAGTTGGCGGACAGCAGCAGCAAACAACCTTCCGGTCTTATGCTGAATTCTCAAGTTCAATCTCGACGCCGTGTGGGCGACGATCCTCAAGATCTTCTCAATCTGTTGTTATGTCTATCCTCTTCACGTGTTAGGCATGTCTCATCTTAGGGTTAGAACAGTTGAGATGACTTATATATGGGCTACAGTAGGGACCAGGAGGCGAAATTAGAGTTGAGCCTCCATTGGGCTTAAGTATCTAAGCATAGCCCAAAGTTTATACTTAAGTCCAATAATAATAATATATTCTACTAAAATATTATTACTGCACTACCGTTCTAATCCCAAAATTTCGTTTTGGGCTACTTCTTATTATGAGCCCATTAGTCTCCTCATGTTTAAGATATACAATGTCCATTAATTAATTGAGTTACTGACAACTCCATTAATTAATATCTCATCCGAGAGTGGTACCACTCAACATCATTATCATGCTGGAATAAATCTACCTGCAGGGTTTACATGATAATCCTTATGAGCTCCTCAAGGGGACATCTTCAACCTATGACGGACACGGATTCCTTCTACAATCAACAGCACATCATAGAGACAACACTATTTCTCAACTTACTGAGTTTGTTGATTTAATTACATGTAAATCTCACCCATTGATTAATAAAAAAAATACATACTGCCCTACGTGTCGAGGTTATTGTATAGGGATTAAGAGGACGAACATCTATAATAACTGAGATAAAGTTCTCCTATATAGTCAGTACAAGTCGAACGATCTCAAGTGGTCCTACTAAATACATACAAAGTGCACTAATGTGATTCTTTAGCCAAGACAAGCTAATACCAAACAACACTACAACCATCCCGATAGATAGTCCCCGTCTATCTCGGTTGTGAGCATCTGTTTATACTTTATAAGGAAATCGATAATATGATCTTCCGCGTGTTGTCGCACAACATATCATCTACAGTATAAAGTAAGTGGACTATTGCATCGGACATATAAATAAATCATAAGACGCAATCATTTTATCATATGATTCTCATTTCAAATAAATTGTTATAACATTGTTCATACTAAAGTTAGACTTTTAGTATAGAATCCAACAATCTCCCACTTATACTAAAAGACTATGTTGTCATGTCTTCTGCCATACATCTGATTCTCACTCCCACTACACGACCATCAAAAGCTCTCGCCTTAAGGTCCTCGTAAAATAATTTACTATGTTATCATCCGATGCAATCTAGGCGACAACAACCTTCCCCTCAGCATATGATTTCTCGTAACAGGTGGTACTCGCGCTCCAGTGTTTAATTGCATATGGACTCGTGATTCATTCAAGTTTTCAACTGCACCATTATCATCAAAATAAACTGTGATAACCTTGGGCAAACTTAGAAGCACTTTGAAGTCCATTATGAAGTTTCTAGAGTCATACAGATACTTTGGCCGCCTCACAGGCTCAACTTTATCATCTTTCCATGATGGATTCTGGAGTCCGAAATATATTTCTATATAACACTCCTCCATATTATAACTCAACTTCCTAAAATTAAACACATAACCTTCGAGGTGGATTTACTGCCGTCCCTATCTGATTTGAATAATCTGAATCTACGTAACCTATAAGAAGCAATGAATCTATTCGGTAAGTCCACATATAATTTTTACCTTTTCAGGTACTTCAAAATTATGTGTTACCACAGTTTAATATTCTTATTTCAGGTTACCTTTGATACCCACTGTCTATGCGTTCAGCAAAACAGATATTCATTCTTGTGCATATCATTCCTTATATTAAGCTTCCTTATTCGCCGAAGCATAAGGAACCGCTTTTATCACCTTTATCTTCTTTTTGCATCTCAAGACACATTTCCTTAGATAAACTCACATGCTAAAACGAATAAGGATTGTATCAATTCATGAAGCTTCAGACAAGCATAACATCCTTTCTTGTGATCCGTATTACCGTTATCAAAAGGATATTATTTTGCTTTTCTTAAGTCGTTCATCTCATACCGCTTAATTAACCATACCCATACGCCCGACAATACTCTTTCATTGTCTCCAATGAGCAAGATACTATCTACGTATAGTACAAGTAATACCACTATATTTTCATCACTCTTTTCAATACACAAACCCCATCCCAACATTGATTAAATCCATGTCGCTGGATTTACCTCATCAAAACGGATGTTTCATGATCTTGAAGCTTGCTTTAGTCCATCGATTGAAACCTTTAAGCTTACTATCAAAATGCTCTTAGCCCTTTGCAATGAATCACTCTGGTTACTTCACATAGATGTTTTCCTTAAGACTTCCAATCAGGAAGCTGTCTTGACATCTATTTGCTATCCCTCATATTTCATATGAGTAGCAATAAATAAAAGAGTTCGGATCAATATAGGCGGCGAACAGGTTTTGTCATATTCGAACCCTTTCTTTCTAAGTATACCTTTTCGCATCAAGCTTTGCTTCCAAGGCTTTCACCTTACCGTATGATCCTCTTTTATTTCGTATGACCACTTCCAATGGCTTATACACCATTTAGTGGTCTTACAAGCTCCCGATCTAATTACCATAGATTCTAGTTCATAATTCATTACATCTTGTTAAGATATTGCATTTTTATCTTGTAGTAGGCGTTGCAGTTTACCTTGTGGTATATCCTCTTGTACAATTGGTACTAATACTTTGTGTTTTTTCTCTCACTTCCTTTAGAACAACTTAGTAGGTTTGTGATTTATTACGTAGTCCTTTTCCAAAATCTAGTGTTTGTGTTAACAATCACCTTTCGATATTTTGGACTAAATAAATCAACACCCTCTATTTTTCTAGAATATCCCACAAATAGGCAAACGTTATACGACATGTTGTTTCTATGGCATATCCATAAAATGAATTTAGTAATTCCAAATAACTCATCATCTATCTAATCATATCCATAAGAGTCTCTCTTATTAGGATTAAAAAGTGCATTAGTAATTACTTTTTATTGCATCCATGGGATAAACATGATTTAAGAGTTTACAAATTGTCACCAACATACCACAACAGATTATAGCCCCATCCCTCATCACTATGACCCTGTCATTTAAATGAAATGAAGTATCCATCCGTAAATACATAGATACTAAAATGAAATTCTTTCTATGAAAATGTACGTAAAGATAATTTCTCAAAATCAAACGTTTTTATTCCTATCATAAGATAAATAAACAACTCCCACTGCAACAGCCACTACTCTCGTAGTATTACCCATGTATATTATAATCTCATCATCAATAAGTTACAAGCTTTTAGTGATTCCGTTATCTACACACAATGTGTCAGTAGATGTCATCACTAATCATGCTTAAAACTAGTGAATGAGATACTAACCTTGTTCACATCTTGATCAAATTGGATTTTCTTCGCCACATGTTTTGTCAAAAGTTCCCCACCATATACATCTCGTATTTCAGGTAGAACTTGCTCAAAACATCGAGGCAAATTATGAAAATTAAATTGATCTAGGTTTCCCTTTCAATTTCTATTCCAAGCATTCCCAATTCATTCATCAATTAATCCATGACCTCGTGCCTTTCTAACTTACTCAAGTATCTGAAGAGTCGCATGAGACCATTATATTTCTATGAACCTCTCACCTCTCCACTAGAGACTTTAATAGGCGTCATAAGACATCCTTAGAGAGAACACATATATTTTCCTAAGCAGTAAAAATTTAAAACCAAGATTCTTTTCTAATCATCTAATTTTGGACTAGTAAATATGTTTCTTTTAGTAAACAATAGGTGAAATAAACTATTTGAAAATACAGAGAATCACAAATAAATACACCGATCAAATTTTCGAATATATCCATTTATATTAATTCCCCCAAAATAATATAAAAATAAAATTCACCGACATCTCAAGCACCGTGAGTCTGCAAGCCAAGATAGTGTGGACATTTACAAACCCGAACATTTACAAGAGAAGATTTTACCCATTAATTTCATTTGTCAACCTAACCTCATGACAAAATAATTAATAGTCGGTTCCTCTTTAGCCATGCAAATAAAAGCAGTGACTCCGTTGGAGAGGATACTTATTATTTACACCTAAGTGTACACCATTATTTGATCCCAAGTCTGCAGCCCAAGCTTGTGTGTCTTACAGATGGAGAAGTACACACGCGCTCGGATAACTTCCTACAATCATCAATTACAAGTTTGTACAGTGATTCGCAAATAAACTCATCTGATGGGGAGAAAGGTCTATGCCAACACGCAAGTTCATGTGCATCACATTACAAACAATAATTATTTAATGAAGTCTGTACCAGTGATCCGTGAATAAACTCATTCGATGGGGAGGAAGGTTTATGCCAGCATGCAAGTTTACTCACATCACTTACAAACCAATAATGGAGGCCGCGGGAATAAGTTACCAATCCCCTCTCCCACTTAGTAATTTAACACCACTGGTTTTTCCATGCATATAATATTCAAAATAAAATATGCAACCTAGCATGCTCCTATTATGGCACATAAGGCAATAAATCTCAGAGAATCATGCATAACATATATAAAATAATTAAATAATTAAATAAATTATTAACAGTTATATCAGCGAATTCGATTGTTCGCCACCAAGCATAAAAGCGAGCAGCTGCGACTATGTGGGGTTCGACCTCCCCGGTGAGGTCGCAGGGATCGACTTGACTGGACATGTCGCGTGGCTTGGGGCAGCGCCCCGAAACCAAAACTGAAAATTCGCACAGAAATTTAGCTCGACTCGAGCAGCTCTCGACGTCTAATCTCGACGTCGTGTGGGTGACGATCCTCGAGAACTTCTCAATCTGTTGTTCCATCTACCCCTTCACTTGTTAGGCATGTCTCATCTTAGGGTTAGAACAGTTGAGATGACTTATATATGGGCTATAGCAGGGACCAGGAGGAGAAATTAGAGTTGGGCCTCCAATGGGCATAAGCATCCAAGCTTAGCTCAAAGCTTATACTTAAGTCCAATAATAATAATATATTCCACTAAAATATTATTACTTCACTACCATTCTAATTCCAAAATTACGTTTTGGGCTCCTTCTTATTATGAGCACGTTAGTCTCCCCATGTTTAAGATATACAATGTCCATTAATTAATTAAGTTACTGACAACTCCATTAATTAATATCTCATCCGAGAGTAGTACCACTCAACCTCATTATCATGTAGAAATAAATCCACCTGCAGAGTTTACATGATAATCCTTATGAGCTCCTCAATGGGACATCATCAACCTATGATAGACACGGATTCCTTCTACAATCAACAGCACACCATAGAGACAGCACTATTTCCCAAAACATCGAGTTTGTTGATTTAATTACATGTAAATCTCACCCATTGATGAATCAAAGAAATACATATTGCCCTACATGTCGAGGTTATTATATAGGGATTAAGACCACGAACATCCATAATAACTGAGATCAAGTTCTCCTATATAGTTAGTGCAAGTCGAACGATCTCAAGC
This sequence comes from Pogostemon cablin, assembly GCA_023678885.1. Lineage (NCBI taxonomy): Eukaryota > Viridiplantae > Streptophyta > Magnoliopsida > Lamiales > Lamiaceae > Pogostemon > Pogostemon cablin. The sequence goes on from CM043006.1 coordinate 3,311,726, forward strand.
GGTCCTGCTCAATACACACAAAGTGCACTAATGTGATTCTATAGCCAAGACAAGGTAACACCGAACCACACTACAACCATCCCAGCCGTGCCATTCGCTTGATGTTGTGCACAACACCATGTGCCTTGACGAGCGCTCCTCGCTTGATGCTGTGCACAACACCATGTGCCTTGATGAGCGCTCCTCGCTCGGGCTGTCGCTTGTCCAAGGGCCAACTTGCACGGAACCAAGTTCAGTGTTCCCAACACGCAATACCAAACTACACCAACTGTCGTTCAGGGTTCGCAACTGTAGACACCTTAGAATCCAATCTTTACTGTTCAGAATCTACTGCTGTGAGTTCTGAACATGCTGTCCATATTACAGGTCGATCCAACGGTAGGTTTGTGATAAACGACTCTTTTCCCTCGACTGCGCAGAACAGAATCGCCCAAAAACCTGCTTCTGTTTTCGGCGTATTCCCGACAACACAAAGCTCCAAATACGATCTGCACCGTTCAGAATGTACATCCAAAAATCCGAACGTGCTGACCAAAATTCAGCTTGATCTGATGGTTGAAACTCTGGTTATTGCCTCTGCAATATCACTGCGCTGGTTTTTCTCTCAAAAACGTGAATCTATTTTTGCCACTTTTTCTTCCTTCCATGTGAAATTGACGAACAGTTTTCGTCTAATCCTCTCACACTCAACCATCGAAAAAATAGGTATGATACAGGGTATATATCACATAGGGATATTCATGGTTTAGCAGTAAAACCAAAACCCTAAACATGTGATCCTAATTTCAAAAAACAAACCACATAAACCCTAGCCTAACGTGTCACGCTTCACCATGAAACCGAAGCTCTGATACCAATTGTTGACGCTTGGATAGTTTGATTAACATGACGCGTTAGGGATCCATGCATTTCTAATATCAGCGGAAGCAATAAATCATAGAAACGATTACCATTCACCAGGGTATGTAGAAGATGAAGGATTCTCGCTGGCAGACTGTGCAGTCCCACGAGAATGGCCATAACTTCCTCGTCTGATGTTGAAATTGAATGTTCTTTGAGCTCAGACAATCCTCTCTTCAACGGGTTTCCGTCAGTATATTGATCATCGCATTTTGACCACTGTACGATTTTATATAAATTTCTCAAGGTGGCAGACAGCAGCAGCAAACTACCTTCTGATCTTCTGCCGTACGTCTCAAGTCCGATCTCGACGTTGTGTGGGCGACGATCTACGAGACCTCCTCAATCTGCTCTCAACCCTCATCACACGTGAATAATAAATTAGATTAGGGTTCCAGATAAGCTGAGGTGACTTATATACATGGGCTACAGCAGGGACCAGGAGGAGAAATTGGGTTGGGCCTCCATTGGGCTTAAGTATCAGAGCTTAGCCCAAAGCTTATAATTAAGTCCAATAATAATAATATATTCCACAAAAATATTATTACTGCACTGTCTTTCCAATCCTAAAATTACGTTTTGGGCTCCTTCTTATTATGAGCCCGTTAGTCTCCCCATATTTAAGATATGCAATGTCCATTAATTAATTTAAGTTACTGACAACTCAATTAATTAATATCTCATTCAAGAGTAGTACCACTCAACCTCATTATCATGCCGGAATAAATTTCACCTGCATGGTTTACATGATAATCCTTATGAGCTCCTCAAGGGGACATCATCAACCTATGACGGACACGGATTCCTTCTACAATCAACAGCACACCATAGAGACAACATTACTTCCCAACTCACCGAGTTTGTTGATTTAATTACATGTAAATCTCACTCATTGATGAATCAAAGAAATACATACTGCCCTACGTGTCGAAGTTATTGTATAGGGATTAAGAGCACGAACTTCCATAATAACTGAGATCAAGTTCTCCTATAAGTCAGTATAAGTCGAACGATCTCAACCGGTCCTGCTCAATACACGCAAGTGTACTAATGTGATTCTATAGCCAAGACAAGCTAATACCAAACCACACTAAAACCATCTCGATAGAGAGTCCCCGTCTATCTTGATTATGAGCATCTGTTTATATTTTATAGGGGAACCAATAATATGATCTTCCGCGTGTTGTCGAACAATATATCATCTACAGTATAAACTAAGTGGACTATTGCATATGACATATAAATAAATTATAAGACGCAATCATTTGATCATATGATTCTAATTTCAAATAAATTGTTATAACATAGTTTGACCAAAGGGGTCTAGTCGAATGGAGCTGCGTTGGTCGTACGACGAATCACAAAATAGAGCATCGTTTATCTATTTTTCCGCAACTCGTTCAACCACCGTATCCGTTTGGTCGAATGCCTAAGCTTGGTCGAACGGGAGCCCTGTCTTCTTCATTTTTGTCCACCGGCATCGGACCATCGTACTGCATCCCAGACTCAATGTGATGGCATTATTCTCCAACGTTTGTGTCAATTGATTCACATTTGCGGCCATATGACCCATTATAAAGGTAAGGTCCTTCCACTGCTTAGATAAATCTGCATGATTAGCATTCATACTCGCTTGGATGCGGTCAATCCTTGCATCACTCCTTGCCATGTATCGATTGAAGGTATCTTCAACACTTCTCACTTCGTGCTGCTTCATACTAGGCCTCCTTTATGTCAACTCTATAATCTGCTTCTGCTAGGACTCTTGTAGCTTGTTGATGTTAGCTACACTAGAAATGATCTCATCATCCCTATTCAGCTTCTCCACTTGATGTTCAACTTGAGCTGCCTTGCCAAGTACATATGATCCTCTTGTTGGATTATATTAAAAGTGTAGCTTTTTGTTGAATAATGTTATAACAATTAATTTGAAATGAGAATCATACGATCAAATGATTGCGTCTTATAATTTATTTATATGCACGATGCAATAGTCCACTTACTTTATACTGTAGATAATATGTTGTGCGACAACACGCGGAAGATCATACTATAGGTTTCCTTATAAAGTATAAACAGATGCTCACAACCGAGATAGACGGGGACTCTCTATCGGGATGGTTGTAGTGTGGTTTGGTATTAGCTTGTCTTGGCTATAGAATCACATTAGTGCACTTGTGTGTATTGAGCAGGACCGCTTAAGATCGTTCGACTTATACTGACTTATAGGAGAACTTGATCTCAGTTATTATGGAAGTTCGTGCTCTTAATCCCTATACATTAACCTCGACACGTAGGGCAGTATGTATTTCTTTGATTCATCAATGAGTGAGATTTACATGTAATTAAATCAACAAACTCGGTGAGTTGGGAAGTAATGTTGTCTCTATGGTGTGCTGTTGATTGTAAAAGGAATCTGTGTCCGTCATAGGTTGATGATGTCTCCTTGAGGAGCTCATAAGGATTATCATGTAAACCCTGCAGGTGGAATTTATTCTGGCATGATAATGAGGTTGAGTGGTACTACTCTTGGATGAGATATTAATTAATTGAGTTGTCAGTAACTTTAAATAATTAATGCACATTGCAAATCTTAAACATGGGGAGACTAACAGGCTCATAATAAGAAGGAGCCCAAAACATAATTTTGGGATTGGAAAGGCAGTGCAGTAATAATATTTTTGTGGAATATATTATTATTATTGGACTTAATTATAAGCTTTGGGCTAAGTTTGGATACTTAAGCCCAATGGAGGCCCAACCCAATTTCTCCTCCTGGTCCCTGCTGTAGCTCATGTATATAAGTCACCTCAACTTATCTGGAACCCTAATCTAATTTATTATTCATGTGTGATGAGGGTTGAGAGCAGATTGAGGAGGTCTCGTAGATCGTCGCTCATACGACATCGAGATCGGACTTGGGACATACGGCAGAAGATCAGAAGGTAGTTTGCTGCTGCTGTCTGCCACCTAGCGAAATTTATATAAAATCATATAGTACTCAGAATTCAATGATCAATATACTGACGGAAAGCCGTTGAAGAGAGGATTGTCTAAGCACAAAGATCATTCAATTTCGACATCAGACGAGGAAGTTATGGCCATTCTCATGGGACTGCACAGTCTACCAGCGAGAATCCTTCATCTTCTACATACCCTGGTGAACGGTAATCGTTTCTATGATTTATTGCTTCCGCTGATATTAGAAATGCATGGATCCCTAACGGGTCACGTTAATCAAGTGATCCAAGCGCCAACACCTCTTACTCTCTCCATAGGCCAGTCACGTGAATTCATAGAGATGTCTTCAAATAATTTTTCTGCTTCAAGTGCTGTCTTACATAACAGCGCTCCTCCTGATGATGCATCAATAAGAATAAGTGACTTACAATCCAATCCATAGTAGTAGATGCTTATGTACTCGGCCTTAGACATTCCATGCTGTGGGCACCTCCTGAGCATATAATTAAACCTATCCCATGCCTCATGAAATTTCTCACCCTGATTCATAACAAATTGGGTGACGTCTTGCTTCATTCTCAACACCTTTGAGAGTGGCATATATCTCTCTAAGAACTTCTGCTGCAGCTGCTCCCTTGTAGTGCAATCTGTGGCATCAAGAGTCTCATACCAAGCTTCTGCCTTATCAATCAAAGAGAACTTGAATATGGCGATCCGTCTAGCATTATCATGATCTCCAGCACCCTTTTGAGTGTTTGCATAACCAATAAATCTTTTGAGGTGCTGATATGGATCTTCAAAGCAACCTCCAGAAAAGGGATTCTTCTCTACCATGTTAATAAGAGCGGGATGTATTTCAAAATCATCTTCCCCCCTTGCTCCTATCAACCCCATGTTACCAATTCCATACTTCGTGAAAATTTCACGTATTGCAACATTATTCAGATTCTGCCTTGCTACGGCCATGTTCAGCACTGTGTGTTATTCCTTACTTTCTTTCCTTTCCTTTTCCTAGTGCACAAGTACCTCAGAAAAATTTAAAGTTAGAAAGAAATAAATAATCACAAATAAAAGTTTTAATCAACTAGAAATAATAAACTAATAATAATAGCCGTCCACGCCAACGGCGCCAAAAATGTGATGCTCATTTTCTTTGCATGCAAAATTAATCCCCAAGTATTAAGGATATCAGTTGCAGTTTAAGCAAGCGACCAAGTTAAATATCGAACCCAAAGGATGGCGTATTATCAATTTAACTATTATCTAAATTAATTAAGACAAAAGGCAATTAAGTTTGAGATTTAATTATTAAACTACTAAGCAGAATTATTAAACAACAAATAAAATAAAATATCACTTGAAGAATACGAAAGGGGATCAAGTAAGATAATAGGTAGCTCTAGGATAATCCAGTTTCACTTATTAATCTCCCTTTTGTGTATCAATGTCCGACTCTACCTCCTGGATCATGGACGCATCACTAAACCATGCATCTCACTCTATAGACACAAAGAAACATGCGTGTAACACGTGTGAATAACCTTGGAGCAAGAAATATAACTTCACCCCCCTTTTCTAGGTATTATCAGTAATAATTATTTCCCCCTAGAATTGGTACTCTAACCCGATATGATCTCCCTTTATAGGTACTATAAAATTAACCTCTTTATCCTACTTACTAACCTGAATTCAGTTCAATTAATATTTATATAAGATAGTTCTAATGAAGCTTCGGAGTTCCCTCACTTAGAATCATAACATGTAATCCTGCTCAGCAGTAAACGCACTCAATCAATAACCAATATATGTATTCAGACTCTACATAACAGTTAATGATGAGTAAAACGACTCTGAGTATGAATTAAAAATGCATAATATTATATAAAATAAATCCACAAGTAGTATTGTACGGAGTATACACACGAAAGTTCAATTAAGTTGTAAAACCTTCATAAACCCTAGATCTACCAAATAGGTCTAGCTCATGATGTTGCGAAGCACAATCATGGGGGTTGGATAGATCTTACACATAGTTCAGAAAATACAAGATAAATTAGGAAACGAAGGAAACCCTAGATGTGGGCGTTATCGCGTCCTTCTCCATCATGATTCCTCCTCTTGGTTCTCATCTTGATTCCACAAACGAATCTTCAAAGTGATGGATGGATGGAGGAAAAGATGTGGATGATGGTTGGGGCGTGATCCCCCCTTGTGGGGTATAGGATGATTGTGTTGTCTCTCCAATCCAAACTTAATGATTAATGATGTGATCTACATCCCCTTTTATACTTTTAAACTCTCCTTATGGACCTTGGATGGACTTTTTCTTAAAAAACATGAAAATACATGAACAGGGGGTAAAAATCCCATCAAAAACAGATCTGCATGTCCCCATTCGACCAAAGTGGATCTGGTCGAATGGGAGGTCGAACGGATCTCCTTGGTCGAACGGGAGGTCAAGCTACATGCGCAATCTCACCGTTTCGCGTATAAATTCCACATCCGAGCTCTGATTTGAGTGATTCTTGCGCTCACGCGATCCTCTCTTCCTTGTCATTCTATCTCTTTAAAGAACTCATAGAGACTCATTTGAATGTGTAAAAATTCATGCAAAGAGGCACAGCCATTCTATTCGGCACAGCTTGCGCGACGTCACCTTTTGGATCATAACTTTCTTGTTTAAATTCCGATTGAGGTGTTCCTTATACCAAAACAATCCTCTCTTCTGTGGCTTTCTAACTATATATCACACTTTCAATTAAGATCTCCACAAAAATACATAAATATTACACAAGTTGGATGTGCATTTTTCAGCATTCCTACACAAGTTGCACCTTTTCTCCAACTTTGCACTTTTGATCTTTTTTCCACCTAAAACATAATAAAATACCTCAAGTGCACCTTTTTCTCACATATATCGAATATAAGACATTTGTGCTAATATATAACAACAATACTAATCAAAAAGGTATTAAATTGGATACTCAAACACGCTTATTTTCACTCTCATCATTAACCACTATCTTAATCGCACACATATTGTTAGGTACCCAATATTTTACTTATTGTAATTACTTTTTTACTACACCAGAGATGATTTTCGCTTGTGTTTATGTATATTGATAGTTGTATGATATTCACATAAATATATTCAATAAAAAGTTTGACTTTTTAATATTCACTTTAGACACTCCTTCGCGGTCTTTTACAAAGGAAATGTGGCTGTGGTAGGAGTAAACTGTGTTGAAGGTAAGTGATTCATCTTCCTGTACATTGAATTATCAAAGTTTATAAGGTTGTTTTTATGAAAGTGAATTATAACTAGCTGGATGAAATCTTACTCACACAACCGATTGAATGGACATATTTTGTTCTATGATTACTATAGAAAGCCATGAAAGAAAATCAGATGTTCTTTAATGTGTGTGGAGAGTTTAAGTAAAGTCAAAATTATATTTATAGTGTATAAGGCTTTCACAAGGTAGTATTATGATAAATTATGTATAAATACATTTATAAATAGGTATGTAAGCTTATTTCTCCTACGATGAATTATGCCTAACTGGTATAATTGTAGTATAATATTACGAAGTAGAATTATCATGTAATGAAACAAATTTTGAGACACTATAGATCTGTCAAAGTCAAATTTATTTAATTTGGTTGGAGATAGAGCAATGTATTAAGGGGTATATAATGTCTCTTTAATTTACAATTACACCTAATATGCAATTTTACTTGGAAATCGATTACATGCTTACAGATTAATAAAGAAAATAAATTATCACCCAGATTCTAATTGATGACATGCTTATATATTAATAAAGAAAATTTTATTTACACACAATAGTCAAACATAACTAAACAACATGTGAGTTGCTCTCTGCAGAATCTAAAAATATTTTAGTGTAAAGTCTGTGAGAGTACATTGTTGACGGTTTGTATTTAAGTTGTCAATTATGTTAAAAGAGAATTTCTTAATTGAAATTTTGGTCCTTTCCATCAAATAGTCCTGATCCTTAAAGTTTCTGAATTTGTTATATGGAACAATTGCGTAAGTATTAAATTTTTGTCCAACCTATGAAATTGTTTATATTCCATGGTTCTCAAGTATAATCCTATTAGAGTCATGTATTTATATCACAAATCTGGAAATAAAAATCATTGAGCATCATATCACAGTTATGCATTTTGTTTCTGTTATCTTTGTTAGACTTATCTTAAGTTCATAGCGTTCTCTCTTTTGGGGATTCATTGTGAGATCATTCAAAATTAAATGGATTATTTCAAAGATGTTATAGATGTAGTCCAATTTTATGTTAATTTTAATGCTTAGTTTTTGTTTTTGATTTTATTCAGCACCTTTTTCTTAATCATTTATAGGATTTAGAGGAGATCCCTTCACATTGTCTGTTGTATATTTAGAAAAAAAATTACAAGAATTTTTTTTAATCCAAAAATTCCGACAAAGTATGCTTTATTTTATATCTGTACATGCATGTGATTATGTTGGTGCGTATTTCTTATTGAATGACGTGTGCTGATTTGATTTATTTAATTTGAATCATAATATGGAAGAGGAGTTGATGAGAGTGAGATATATACTCAGTGAAGGGGATGCAGCAACAGTTCTTCCCGGTAAATCTCATGGTTGGTTGTTTTTGTTCTTTTACTTATCTTTTTTCTATTTTCTCCCAATTGTGCTTTATTTTTATGTTCATATAGATGAGAAATGTTGGGTCTAATTGTTTCTCTATGAATTTATGGAGTTTTTGAGGATGTTTTTAGGGCCTATTAACATGAGGGCATAGGAAGGATGTGCAGTTGAAAGCGTAGGACGAATAAAATAATATCAAGTATCATTTTATGACCATTTGGTGAAATTAATTTATGTAGCGTTTAATGAACTGTGCTTTTTTTACTAAACATTTTTCCAGCAATTCTAATTCATCTAAGATGTATCTTGATCATCATGTATCCTTGCCTTACTTTTTATGTTTCATTGCTTATCTTTGTCTCTCACCTACTCTTTTTTTATAAAATATTTCTCATAACATTTATGTTGGTCAATATAGACATTGTAGTCAAAGTTAAACATCAGTTGTCACGATTAGTATTCTTGATTGAAATGTGTTTCCCGTTTGAATATTGTTCTCTAACCTTAATGGTTTTATTTTTGCCATATTTGGTTCGTGCAGATTCATTGGAGATATATGGCAGGTGAATTATTGGTTGGCTTTACTGTTTTTTAAAAATATGTATGTACGTAGTTCAAGTTTTCGCCCGATTCACCAAGAAATATTTTGGTTGCTTTTGGCGGATCGCTTATTACTCGGTTGGATCAGGTTCACCCCAGTCCGTAAAGGAGAATATTATTAAGTTTTGATTGAAGATTCGCTGTGTCAAGCACAAGTCAAAACTTGTGAGAGTTCATTGATTGCATGCTTAATTTGTCAAAGGGAATAAGCTATGGCGCCTGCAAGAAAGCATTCTATCTTATTCGTTCTCGAAGTTGGATGGAAATTTTATTTTATTTTCTTGTTTTTGAGTTTATGCAAAATTGTTGATATTATATCTATTGTAATAGACATTTAATTTTTCATTCTTGATTTACTATGCGTTGGGTTGTCAACATGCTCTTTTATTTTTGTTTGTATAGATGACAGGAGGAAAAAAATGAATAAAATAGGTTGTTTGACTGTGATCAGTGGTCCTCTTATCTCAATTTATATTCAGTGCTCCTCTAGCTCGAATAAATTCTCTGGCTTTTTGTGACTTGCTTTGTAGAATCTTCAAGGTATGCAATTGCTCTCGGGATCTTTTAACCTATGATATTTACTATTATTACATCTACATTTTTGTTTCTGGGGATCATGCTAAAATAAAATGGCATCTAGTGCTTTTACAGTTTATCTGATAATATATTAGTATACTCCAAGCTCATCCAACATTTAGCTGTTTATAAAGGATATAGAGGTCTGTAATATTTCTGATTAGTTTACTAATCGTGGCAACTGATGTTTTCGACTTCTGTGAATTTTCCTTTTTTCCTCTGTGAATTTTCGTACATACTAAAATACTTCTTTTTCCTCTATGAATTTTCCTGATTGTATCTAATATATTTAGTCTCATTTGCATTAGTTTGTGAACCATTTGCATCATATTTCAGATATGTTTTTCCATCATGTATTTTGATATCAATTAACTTTGAAATTCTGTCTTATGATGATTAAATACCTAAGGAAAATATGCAGATCTACTCTTTAACATTATAAATTGTCAAAATGCTACACTAAGCATGAGATACCTAAGGAAAAATTAGGCACTAAAGAGTGGTTTCTTCCTAATGTATTTAGGAAGTTGGACAAGAATAGGCAGCATGTCATCAAACTTATTTTTAAGAGGGAGAGATTTGCAACTATTTTATTAATGAGAGTCATTGAGGCCACTTATTTTGTTCCTGTTAATGCAACTATTCCCAAAGAGACTACCTATTATCACTGAATATTAGTTTGTACATGAGCATATATGTGAAGACTACTCTTTTTTCTCACAAATTTGCAACAATTCTGTTGCGAATTGTAGGAGGGGCTTAATCATCAGTTTTGATTTTCCTTCAGGTAAACCTTTGCCAATGTGCCAAGTAAAAAAAAAGTGATATATTTCGGTATGTTCAAATTTACCATTACCTTCTGTTTGTCATCATGTTGCTGTTTTGTTTTTTAGGAATTGAAAGTAATAGTTTAAAACTGAATATCATATCATAATTAATGTAAAGTAAGTGTTTGTTTAAGTATCTCATAAGATATCATTTTCTCATTTTTCTTGCATCTCTTGCAGTTCCCATTGTTGTCAGGTTTTAGATTAAATTGTTAAGACGTTGTATGTTGCTCGATTTCATTCTACAATATGAAGTAAGATCGGTTGAAATGTTGTTTTCTTGAATTATTATGTAAAATGTAATTGCAATGATGCAAATGATGTTAACAATAAACTGTTTTTGGATGATGCCTTCAGAAAAATTCAGTTAAGACGAGCTTAAATTGTGCTTTTAGTTATTCAATGCAAAAGGGTGTTGTTTAACCAATCTCGGCTATTTTTTTTTTTTGCCTCATGTCATTTTTGACTTTATAAAATTGGGGCTAACAATCAGATTGTGGAAGTTAAAGAGGATGCAGGAACCTTGGCTATGAAAGATATGTTGCCTGAGAAGCTGCTTTGTTGTTGGAACAACTGAAACATCTTTTAGTATGCAATCTTGCTATCAAATTTGTGAGAAGAGACTAGCTGCTGCAAATTTGTATGACTTTAAATGTGAGTAATAATATTCTCGGCTAAAATTGATTTTAGATAAAAAAAAATTTAGTGCAAATTAAATTGTCTTGATGGCCTTGATTGTTATTTTAAGTAAAATATTTTTCTACACCACACAGACACTAATCCTTAGAAATATATTAAGACTCTCCAAGGTTTAACATTCATGTCTAACTTTGGAGCTTATAAAGGAGCCACATAATATTTTACTTGAGTTTTTATGTCAAGAGATTGCATCCCTGCTACTTTGGAGTTTATAATGAGCCACGTGATATTTTACTTGACGTTTTATGTTAAGAGATTGTATCCAAAGCAAGAGTGAGTGAAGGATGACAGTGATTATTGATGCTTTGAACTATATATAAAAAAAAAGTATAAAAACCACATTAGAACATACAAATAAGAAAACATTTAAAGAATATTTAAGTATATTTTCAAAAAAATTTAGGATGAACATTGTCTTCGTACTCAATCAAGTTGTCGCGTAAAAAGGGAAATACACTCATGCAATGGGATAAATTAAATAAATACAGCTTTTTTAGAGAGATGAAGAAAGTACAACTTTTATGACTCAAAAGAATAAGTTATGAGATTTTTATATTATAATTTTTCTCTAAAAAAATTGTTTATTTAATTTTCAACAGAGAAGCTACTTATGTTATTTAGATTTAAGAAAACTTGCAAGTTAGAAGAACCATCACTTAAATAAAAAAAATAAAAATTATTGACAATGCCTTTATTATTTATTCATTAAAGAATTCAAAATTTAGTTGCTCAAATTTTTTATTGATTGTTTGGGAGAGATAGTGAATTTCTTAAACGACATAAAAATAGTCAATTGTTTGAATTTAAAAATGATTTTTTTGTTTCCTTAATCCCATGTATAATCAATTTTTAGCATAAATATTTATTATTATTATTATTATTGAAATACTAATACATTATCCATTCAAATAATAGACTGATGCTTAAACAAAATAATGTTGGGTTATACATTATAAAGAATAAATCAAAATACTATAATTTATTTAGTTGGTTTAATATACCATATAAGAATAAAATTTATAGTTTGAGAACAAAAAAATTATATTGAGCTCAATATTATGGGTATTGAAATAACTACATTTCGTGTAACTTTTTTTTTGTTACTTTTTTGCTTTTTATTTTAAGTTGTTCCATTTCAAGGGTGAAATTATGACTTTTCCTCTTTGGTTTTGGTTTATTCTAACCTGGTGGTTTAGGGCATACTGTAGTTTGAGGGTTTATAATTTATCGTTAGGGTATAGTGTTCGTTTCCAGTGTAAAATTATGATTTTACCCATGTGGGTTTTGATATATTTTTACCCAGTGATTTATGGCATATTTATCGGTAGGGAGCATTTGTTCCAAGAGTAAATTATAATTTTACCTTGTGATTTTTTTGGCATATTCTTACCCAATGGGTTTTGAGATAATATTTTCCGAGGATTTACCATTTATCGGTAGGGTGTAGCTTTTGTTCCAAGGGTAAAGTTATATTTTTACCCCTGTGGTTTTTTTGTATATTCTTACACAGTGGTTTATGACATACTATTTCCAGAGGGTTTACCATTTATTGGTAAGGTATAATGTTCGTTCCATGTGTAAAACTAAGACTCTACCCCTGTTGTTTATGGTACTAAGGTTATATTTTTTATTCGAATAAACCAAGGTTATTTGTATTCGAATAAGGCGTGGTTATAACTCAAAAATATATAAATTCAAATAAAAATATATCGATAATTTTTTTAAATGATTAACATAAGAAATATCAACTTAAAAATAAAAAGTGAATAATCGTATTATATTTTCTACCGTGCAATGCACAATACAGGTTAAAAGGTAATTCTATCTACCTACAAATTAGAAGTGATGTGTAAAAGGTAAAAAAATAATGTATTTTAGAATTAGTTTTGTTAACAAAATATGACATAGTGTAAAAGTACTCATTCCGTCCCCTCAAAGAGGGCTTTTTGCTCCTTAATATTTTGCTAAAGATAGCATGGCTGAGTCAATATTGTGAAGATTATAGCACAAATGTCCAAATTTATAATAAACTCGCATTAATGAATCTGTCCCTTTTATGAGGAAAACTTAAAATAAAATACTCCCTCGGTCCTAGGCAAAGGTATCAATTTTTTTTTTTGTGCATAGATTAATGAATATTTTTATTTTATGTGTAGTTGGTAGTTGTATTAGTAGTGAGTGGTGTGTCATATGTGGGGCCCTTTACTATAAGGGAAAAATGAGGACCTTTGAGTGGGACACTCAATATAATAAAATGAGTACCTTTCGGTCGAACAGATGGAGTATTAGAGACATGGTCGTGATAACTCTTTTTACTAATATAATTTTATTCAATTTAAGCCTTCATTTACTATTTGAATATTTCATTCTCTTTGAATATAATATTTTTAAATATATATGACTTGAAATACATATAGGAATTGTATAGTTTTTGCAAATACAGAAAATTGAAAATGTTTAAAGTTTTGTGCTAAGAATAAATCGAATAACTACATTCAGAAAACTCAAGGTTCTATGAATAAATAGATCTAAATTAAAGGACTGGAATATACAATATCCAATCTTGGAATGAATTTTTTCTTCAGATGTTCAACATTATATTAGTTTACAAATTTGGTCCAGTAACTTTTAAATTAAACAAACTTTGCTCCAATAATGAAAAAATTAATTATTTGAATTGAATTTGTATCAAATATAATATTATACATATTTGTTATACCTATTCCCGTGTAACATATAGTACAAATATTCTCTAATCATTTGTGTCGTATTTAATGGATATACTATGATAGTCGTGAATATCATTATTTATTTATTTTTACTTTCATATTCATCATTTTAACGCACGAGTTTACTTCGTCATTTTTACTATAAATTATTTATATCAGAAGTTTTTTAACTTTCAAGTTCCTACCTCTTAATAGAAATTTCATTTACAATGTCATGTAACCAAAAGTTTCATACGATACAACTTTAAAAAGTTAATTAATTAAACGACTATCAAATTTGTAATTTGTACTCACAATCATTTTTGGTACCCACAATTCTTTACAAATAAAATGCTCAGTAAAAATAATCATTTGTTTTAAATCCTTTAAATTAAAAAATATATATTATTGTCATAACTAGAGCTGGAGAAAAATACCGAAATTTCGGTATATCGCCCTTACCATATCAAAAAATATCAAATTTATCGAAATTTTAGGTATGCCGAAATTTTTGGTAATGTATGATACCGTATTGAAATTTTTGATACGATAACAATATATAAATTGTCAATACCACAATATTTTGATATGTACTAAAATACCGTAAAATATTCAATTTTTTGGTAATACTATACGTATACATACATACATATAATATAGTATGTCATTATAATTATTACTTATTTCTATATTATAATTTTTTTAAGTAAATTATAAATATTATATCTATACTAATTATTATATATAATTATAATTATTATAATCCTAATAAATATATTTCTATATATTTAAAATATATTTAAAAAATTTCAATTGTGTATGTGGTATAATCACATTCGTTCTTAAATAGCTAGAACTGGGGATAGTTAATACTCTTACCATTTAATATGTTTTGTTAATATTAAGATTTGAATTGTATTGCTTTACACTATTTAATTTGGTCATTTGCGGATTGTCGTTTTTTTATATTATGATTTTATTACTATTAGGATTAGTTTTATTATTATTTTTTATTTTTTTATATAGTTTTTAATTAGGTATACTAAATTTTAGGTGAATAATGGTATACTAAACTATCTATATAAGACAGTATATACCGATATTTTAGGTATGATACGGTATACCGAAATATCAGTAAGTAATAGGTATACTATTTTCCTATAGCGAAATATTAGTATACTGAAGTATGATATACCGAAAATTTAGGTAAGATAATGATATAATTTTTTTATGCAGAAACTTTTAAGTAGGGTATTTTATATGACTAAAAATCTCTGGTTTACTATACCGCCCACCCGTAGTCATAACGTCTCCCGTGCAACGCACGGGTTAAATGCTAGTTTTTATGTGACATCTCCTGAAAAATCCATTTATAAATTGATACGGTGGTGATGTGAAGAAATCTAATTTTCTGCCCCTAGAGTTTATACTTTGATTTAAGGTATAGTTTTTCTCATCTTTTTTACGTATCACTATTACAACGAAGTGACTCAAATAGTGCTACACCAAAATTTCACAAAAGATACAGACGCGAACTTCCAGTCAACTTGGTGATATTTAAATAATATTAAATAAAATTTTGATCAATTGATCTTTAATTTTTATAATTTAATAATTTTATATATGTTCTTAAAATTTTTGAATTTTAAAATTTTAAATTAATATTTAAAAGAATTAGTGATTAGTAATTTTTATTCATAATATTCTTTGAATTAATTCAAGTCATGAGAATTTTCTACATTATTAATAGAAAATTATACACGTTAAAATTTTATTAATAGAAAACTGAAGGCGCTAAACTTTCTCATTCCAAATTTTTGTGTAAAACTAATAAGGAATAATAATATTTTAAAATAAATAATATTAGGATTAATGAAAAATAATAGTTACGCAACATATTATTTAATAAATAAGTTGTTGTATAAATAAATAATAATAATATTTTAAATAAAATATAATAGTAATAATTTTATATTCTCAGAACGTTTTGTGTAATAATTCTAAGGCAAAGACATGTGATTGACCGTGTTACCGAATAAGATTCCCTGAGACGGATCCTATAATTATCCGAATAGATTATCTTTCATAATTTTTATGCGCGTTGTTTGTTAGATGCTAAACGTCATTGACTATTGACTAATGGCATAATAGTCAGAAACTGTTGTCTAATTATTAAAATCTCTCGCTTGAGACTTAGCTTTCCATTAATTTTATACTAGTATTTTTTAATGAAATAAGTTTTCCCCTAAATTTTTCTTAATTTGAATATGTTACAAATTAAATTTATTTTTATTAATTTGAATATTGTAAATTTATTAAAAAAATAATCGTAAAATTATAAAAAAAAGTAATAGCATTTTTAATAAAATATAATATATGATCAAAGAAAAATGATATTCATTCAACAAAAATATTTAATTGATAATTAATAATAGAATATAAAAAGTGATATAAGATCAAAGAAAAGTAATAATCGTTCAGTATAGCCGTTTTCGTTAATAATTAATCATAGAAAGTACTCTATAAAAAGTGCTAACGAGTTAATAAAAAGTGATAAATTTTTTGATAAAAAGTAATAATTGAACAATCAAAAGTGATAACAATCCAATTGAACTATTTCGTTAATAATTAATAGAATATAAAAAAATGATAACATTTTCAATAAAAAAATGATAATTAATCAATGAAAAGTAATAACTGATCAATTGAACTATTTCATGAATAATAAATTATATAGATAAAAATTAATAATTTTTTTTAATAAAAGTGACATTTCATCAATAAAAAGTGATAACTATTCAATTGCTATATTATGAACAAATTTGTTAAATAGTAATAAATTTTTTAATAAAAGTGATACTTGAGAAATAAAAAATAACAATCATTCAAATAAATTATTTTATGAATAACTTATAAAAATGAATAAAAGGTGATAACATTTACTGTATTAAAAATTATATATATCTTATTATAAAAAATGATGAAATTTTTATATTACAAAATAAAATTAAAAAAATATTAATAAAATAATCAATTTAAATTTTGTTAAGAAAATGAAAAATCAGGAGTAAATATTGTTAAGCCAAACACGCGCAGCTGTCATGCGGCAATCCTCCTCTTTTGAATCGTTAATCACGCGCATGTTCTTATATAATGGATTATGGATAGTCTGTCTACCGGAATAAGATCTGTGAGATAGTCTCATACAAGACATACCATAATTCTAATTAGGTCAAATTATTATTGTGATATAAAAAAATTCTAATTAAAATCAAGGGTTACTTACTATTGGATATATAAAATAATACGTAATTCCTGTAAATTACATGACTCAAAGACTAATACTCATAACCACATAATTATGATTGTGATATCATAAATACACTTATGTGTTTGCATAATTTGTTTAGCACAATTTTGTTTTTGCATATTTTGCTTTGAATTTTTTTTCACATTTTGTTTGCACATGTCCGGTAGAGGTCCTGAGGTTATCCGGCGGTGTTCCGGCGACCGGCGTTCACTCAATTTTGTTTTGCACAATTTTATTTTGCATAATTTCTTTTGCACATTTTGTTTGCACAATTTCTTTTGCACATTTTCTTTTGCACATTTTGTTTTTGTACAATTTTATTTGCATATTTCTTTTGCATATTTTGTTTGTATTTTTTTTCACATTTTTTCTCTGTACATGTATCTTAAACAATACTTTAACACATTTAAACCTTCCTCATAAGTAAAAAAAAAAGTTGATGCCATATTATGAACTAAATGTTCGCATCCTCTTTAATCAGCAACCAAATATTCCTTTTTTCCAAGAAATTGGTTCCAGTTCCACCTTTGCATCAACACACTTTTTATATTTACTGGTAGGTAAAAAAAATTAATTTGGAAGAAATCTACCAGCTATTTCAAAGTTATGTAGCATGAAATCAATTGGCTACTTTGGAGATCTGTGTATTAAATATCCCGATTTATTCCATAAGTACACAACAGTACAATTCTAATTAATATTTTATTTTATTTCCATAAATATATTGAAGTTAACTAATAAAATAACAGAAAAGCCTTACGACAGCGTTTCATTGATGGAATTGAGATTCCGCAGCTTCTCAATGGCGTCATTTTCTTTCCATCGACGAGCCGTCAGAGTTCACGCTCTCCTCGCCAGTTTTCAGCACCGATGGCCGCCCACGTCGCAGCTTACCGTCGACCATGATAAGGCCATCCACAGTCGGATCTGTTGCTGGAGCGCCACCACGACCGACCAGACCTTTCGCTGGTGCTCACTGCCCGTTGTCGTTCCTCTCTACCGCACCAGTCTGCTTCACCCTGCCGCGGTCGGATCTGATTTCAGTCGACATCCTCACATCGGCGCCCGTCGCGGCTTATCGCTGATGAAGATGCGAACACTGCCGAAAATCGCTCCAGTCGAGCCACAGTCTCTTCCAGCCTCTCATCGATCGTTGGAGTTTCGAGCCATTCGAGCCCATCATCAGGTTTGTTTCCACGCCATTGACTCTTGATGACTACCACCACCACGACCATTCTCCTTACAGTCGTTGCCTCACGCCTCCAGTTGCCATTGCTCGTCGATAGCAGGTGAACGCGAGCCCTTGCGGAACCACCTCGTCATCCCCATCTGCTGAAAGCTTTTCTCACATCCTCTAGAAGAAACGCCTTCATTGGAGAATACAGTTGTGCTAATAGAATCTTGTATAATCACACAGTTTTTATTTTGTAGGTCGAGAGAGTAAATGTTGATTTAGTTGAGGGTAATTTTGTCTCTTTATGTAGTAATTTGTGTTTTTTATTTTTTAATGTATCTCATAGTTATTAAGCTCCAAAGTGTGTATCGAAGAGTAATAAAGCCTAAAATGAAATATTCTAGTTAATACTTAATTCTATTGTGAAATAGTTATTATTTGAGATGAATTAATTCATTGTTAAATATAATTATCATATAAGTAAAATATGATCAATAATTAATTAAAATATGTTTTTAAGATGTTATAATATAATTAATTATAAATATATTTAAATTATCAATAAGTATATTTTAATAATTGATCGACTTATCTCACAACTTATCTTATATATACCAATCTAAAAAAGAGTACCCCAATATTCTAACATTTATAGTTTCAAAATTTTCAATTATAATTTAAATGAAATTTTAATTTGTTGGATAATTTTAGAGTCAAAGTAGGATTGCACTTGGGATATCAATTCACCTAATTAATAAGAACGGTTACTTCAAAATACAGATCAACTAGGGGTGTCCCGGCAGCACGTTTTGGGCCGACTCATACCTAGTCCGTAATATAAATGGGGCGGCCCGGCTCGTACCCGTAAAGTAGGTCTTGCATGATACCGTTTCACGTGAGACCATTTTTCACCTTTTGAAATAGTTATCACTTTCGTTATAAAATATTATCACTCTCGCTATAAAATGTTATCACTTTTTATTTATACTATAAATTATTTATGAAATAGCATTATCACTTTTCTATATAAAAGTTATCACTTTTTGACCGTCTCATGTTAGTGCTTACATGTGAAAATCTCACACAAGTCTTTACCTTATTTATTTGGGAAGGTCTTGCGTGAGACCGTCTCACGTGAGATCATTTTACACTTTTTAAAAATATTATCACTTTCGCTATAAAATGTTATCATACATAAATTGTTCATAAATAACATTATCACTTTTAATTAATTTAGTATCACTTTTTCAATATAAATGTTATTACTTTCTGACTGTCTTACGTAAGCACTTACGAGAGACGGTCTCACACAAGTCTTTGCCAATTTATTTTATGGACTATATTATTTTATTATAATTATTTTATATTTTATACATATAAATTATTTATAATTATATGTTGGATAGGTCTTGGTTGAGACTGTCTCACGAATCATAAGACAGATTATCCATTAATACAAGACAAAGACTTGTGTGAGACCGTTTTATATGTGAGACGGTCAGAAAGTAATAATAAATTAATGAAAAGTTATAATGTTATTTCATGAACAATTTATAGTATAAATAAAAATGATAACAATTTATAGCGAAAGTGATAACGTTTTATAGTGAAAGTAATAACTATTTTTAAAAGTAAAAAATGATTTCACATGAAACGGTCTCACGCAAGCCCTACCCGATATCCAAATGAATATATTTCATTTTTAATTAAATAAAACACCGGCTGGGGAATTAGCTAAGGAATCGACTATTTACACCCCAAATTTTTTTTTCTAAATACACCCCAGATACTAAAATAAATTAATACAATAAGACTAAATTACCCCGAAACAATTATTATATTAAAACAACACAAGTTAATTACCGTGAGTATCGTCTTCCTCAAATCATCTCTTCAAATCATTTTCTGTAATTTGCCTCTTAAAACGGAATTCAATTAAATAGTTCATGATAATTAAAATACTAAGTACAAACCCCTACCCGCCCCCATCGCACAAATTCATGGTCCCTTGGAACACATCGGGTCTTCACACGCACAGGACTCCCTTTGTCAGCCTCAAGAATTCCTTCTTCTACGCCGTGTAAATTGGCCCCATAAGGAACGAGAATTGGGTACTCAAATCCACCATTGTTTGCCCCGCTCCGATGTGATCGGGCTCGTATATGGACTTGGGCAACACCAGGACCGTACCCCAAACTTGAATGCCGTCTAGCTGGAGCGCGTACATGAACCGATTGAACAATGGAATCGGCATCTGAATTAATCGAGTGTAGGTCGTTGGTTTAATGAATAGTGCGCAGCTCAGGAGTAATTCTCTAAAGAGAAGATGGAAACAATCCATGGCGACCTGACTGGATTTGTCATTAAGTTATGTCAGCAGATTATTCATTTTAATATAAATCACAGTAAACATTAGAAAGGAAAGGGAAATCAATTTCTTTTTTAAAAGGGCAAACATGTCATTATAGGGGTATATTAAGTAGAAATGGAAAAATTCATGTACATTTAATGGGGTATATTAAGTAAATGGGGGTGTATTTAGAAAATTTTGGGTTGTAAATAGCCGCATACATTAGCTAATTAAAGTATTAAACAGTTAACATTCTATCGGCCCTGTTCACCGTAATTTTAGTTTTTTTTCACTTTTAATAAAAAATATTTACTACCTTCTTCTTATAATAATAATAACAATAATAACAATTATTATTGTTGTTATTATTATTATTATTAGTTCATTAAATTGTTCCACGGTTATATTATCAGTTTATTTTAATCTAGCATCACTATATATTGAAAATATTATCACTTTTTATTCATCCTACGAATGGTTCATACAGTAACTTTTTATTTATCATGTATCAGGCATCACTATAATTGAACGGTTATCACTTTTTTTTATCATGTATCACTTTTTATTAAATATGTTATCACTTTTTATTCAATTCGTGAAATAATTTAGTTAGACGGATATAACTTTTCTTTGATTAGATATAACTTTATTGAAATGTTATCACTTGTTATTATCCCGTAAATTATTCTTGAAATACCATTTTTTAATTAATTATCAATTTTTTATGAAAGATGTTATTATTTTTCTATTAAAATATATCACTTTTCATTTATGCTATAAATTATTTATAAAATATAGTTCACAATAAAGTTATCATTTTTCATCAATTAAGCATCACATTGTATAAATTTATAAATTTTAAATTAAAAAAAAAATTAAATGAATAATAAATTTTAAATTAATAAAAATTTAAATAATAAAATATATGAATTGAAAGAAAAGGCATGTTATAAATAAATATGTATATATAATATAAAAGACCTAATTAATTTAGTTTCATAAAAATATTAATTTTATAATTTGACTACAACCAAACAAGACCTTTTAAAATATATTTAATGGGTTATTGGATTATCCATCTCACATAAGGGAATTCATGAGAAGGTCTCACCCAAACCTTTGTCTTATATGTTATATGGTTAGATGTATTTAACTGTAGATGGCATATGACTCAAATTAGTTGCATATCTCTCTACAGCTTACGCAACTGGATAATTATTCACACGAAACATATGCATTGCTATTACTTCTTTTATTTTTCAGTTTTTGAATGTGGATTTTGAGGACTCTGAAATAACTAAAATTTATCTTCTATTTAGGAATGGAGACTGATAGATTGAATTATGAAGGGACCAAGGTGAGGTTATACTCCAACATCTTAAAAGAAAGGATTGTTTGCTTCTTTGGAGTATTTTCATTAAGAAAAAATGTATTGCATATTCATGAATAGAGACATCATATCTACCTTAGATATTTTCTGGAACTATATAGAACTGTTTATCATTTAATTTTGAATTTTTCTATGCTCTACTGGGAGTAGGAGATACATTTACAGCAGCTGAATCGATTGGTTGGAAAGTTATACATGAATAAGATATGTTGTGAGATTGTTGAAGTTAAGAAAGAAAATACAAAAGCATCGTCTGGTAAGATTGCCTATTTGAAAGTGATAAACCAACTTACCTCAATTGTAATGATCTTATTTACAATTTCTTCTATACAACCAACCTCGATTGTGGATGCTGAATATATTAGAATCAGCTAACTCGGAAATCAGAAATAAATTTATTGAGTGGTTAGTCAGCAAGAAACACAGACCTTTTGCTTTTCATATGACACCTATTTTTAATTATTTACTTGAATATAACACTCATGGTATATCAAAGGTGAATACTCTAGATCTTCATTTTACATATTTTCTTAGTAATGTTAGCTCAAAGGTAAGCTCCACTTTCCTTTTGATTGTAAGATGCAACTAATAATGACATAAGAATCATTATCATAGGTGAGGTTCTTGAATCATATAGGTTGCGTATATTGATTGTGTTCATGCTCAGATATGTTGTTTTGATATCAAGCAATATAGATGCATCACGTTAGGATTGTATTAGTGACGTTGTTGACATGTTTTATATCATGTATGATAACATTAAAAAAAATTAACACTCAAGTGAACATAATGCCTTATTGAGATATATATTTTTTGCTCTAAAATTAGTGAAAGGCTCGGTAATTTCAGTATTTTTAGGATTTTGCTGATGATAATGGTTGGTGGTTCTGTAATGAATCAAATCTTTATTTGGCCCTTTTTCAATTTCCACTTTACGATTTCCTTTGCAGCGATATTTAATGGGTATCACCTCTTTTTCAGAAAACATGAAGAGGACAGAGTCCTTACAGAACATGCACAAATGTTAGCAGATATGAAGTTTGCTTATGTTAAATCCTGTTAGGTCTATGGTGCGCAGAAAATGTCAATCAATAACAGAGACATGAGCTGTTATATGAATATTGAAAATCTTATGATATTGTAACTTGCATTATAAATTAATTTTAATTTTATACGATGATTTCTTATTGCCAAAATTTTAAATATCTTCTAATGCACCTTTTAGGTATCCATTCCTTCCTAATGCTTATATAGATGCTCGGGAAGAGACAATTGACAAGAAAATTGAGAAGAATTATTATTCTATCTTGGTCAAGGGAGGGGAGAAGTTGGCTAAGGTATAAGAATTTATGATATTGAAGTTCTATAATAATACATCTCAGGTTATGGGAAATTATTAATATGATTCATGCTATGTTTTGTTGTGTTTCTCTACAGTCGTTATCCTTATTTTTATGTCTGTTTTCACAACCTTGGCAAGTGCATCATTCAATACAATAGATGTTAGTAGACGAGTAAGGCGAGAGGAATATTTAATTCTTAAGTATTTCACAATTTTAATTTATTTATCACTTTCCCTATTTGTTTAATTTATTAATAGTACTTTTCTTATTATTAATTGGTATTATCAATTAGGCAATTCCAAGTAAATGAAATACTTGCTAAAGGATTTTGGAAGAGATGTAAGAGATGTGAGTTGCCAGAGGCAATGAAGATGGGTGTTCATGAGGAAACAATTGCAGGCTACTCATGTTGTAAGAAGCAAGTTGATCAAGGTAATTATATTTGATTCAGTTGCATTTTTCGTGGAATAGGTGATTGTTTAGCTTTATAGGAGTCTATTTTCATTTTTAATAAGTTGCTATTATAGAATCCAAATTTTGCTATTATTATGTATTGAAAAGTTTGCTAAGTTACAAGAATCTACTTCCCATTTTTCAATCAAATGAAATTATACAGATGAAATCATGCTATTATTGTATCTAGAAAATCTTTATTATGTATTGTTTAACTTTAAATCTATATCTATGCTTATGAAAGGAATGCTGAAACTTCCCTTAGAGTGGGGAAATACTTATGTTGGCCTATTGAGTTTTAGTGTGAGATAACCTAACAAACCTAAGA
This sequence comes from Pogostemon cablin, assembly GCA_023678885.1. Taxonomy (NCBI): domain Eukaryota; kingdom Viridiplantae; phylum Streptophyta; class Magnoliopsida; order Lamiales; family Lamiaceae; genus Pogostemon; species Pogostemon cablin. Next base: position 3,336,002 of record CM043006.1, read on the forward strand.
TATGTTTGACTAAGAGGCATTTAGAATTTTTACAAATCAAGTTGCAGTAAATCAGACCAGCAATGTGGTCTGCTGCACCAGTAGCCTTCATTTGTGGATGTAATGGTAATTTTAAATAGTTTATTTGTTATTTACATGAAAATAAAAATATTTGAATTTGTTACTTTCACATTGATACGATGTCTTGGGGGTTTTAGGCATTGTTTTAATTGAAATATTGTTAGGCACTTCAAATTTGGTGGGCGTTTCCCACAAAGCAGGAATTGGAACCTTTAAATCATCAGGGTGTGCATTATTTGAGAACATATATTGTATACCATTGCATTGTATGACGCACGTGTCAGTTAATAACTGTCAAACTCGAACCACAATTGTTAGGTTTATGTTGATTCATGGGCTTATTAAATCCTTTGAATCCTGTTTCTTTCCGCACTTTTATTCCTCAATGTCCCACTTATTTTTTACAGTATTCATCTATGTCTTCGTATAGCTCCTTTTATAGCTATCTTGATGTACATACTTCACGTTTAGAACATGTTTATTTGTGTGTATATATAGCTGTAGAATATTGATAAATTGTATCATTCCTCAGTGTTTAATGAATTGGTTGTAAAATTTGAATTTGTTAGCTGAAAATGAAAAGTGGACCTCTTTGTGGACTTTTTTCCAATGCAAATGAATATTTGCAACACCTTAGTGTCTGGAAAACACTTAAAAATTTTGTAGGTAAATCGCTGCTCATTTTTTATGCTATGTGCTATTGCGAGTGAAAAAATATCACTCTTTCTAAGGCTCTTAGATGTCGGGAGTATCTCGCAGATTGCAACAAGTAAACGTGTGAACGGATCCTAAAGTTTGGTTGCATCATAAGACCTCAGTGCAATACTGTTATGATGTATAATGCAGTCATGAAAGGTATTCTATTTCCTATAGTATCGATAAATCTGTTTGTTTGTTTATTAGATAAATTGGGTTAATTGCGAATATGTACATATGTATACATGAAAGCAAAGAGAAAACGAAGTGGTTCTATCTTTTATTTATAGGTTAGTCTAATTAAAATGAGTTATTCATTAATTGGTAATATGTGTGTTGATAGTTTAGTTTGAATATTCACCCAACACTATTAGAATATTTGACAAGAATCGGTTGCCTACAGTTGGACTTTTTCATTTAATTTATTTTGGTGTTTTGAATGAGTTAGATTTATGTGAATATTTGGTGACTGATTATTGATTATAGAATTACAATGAAGTATTGATTATTTGTTTGAATTACTTGGATTTGTTGTTCTTAGAAATTTTCTATTTCTTAATTATTAGTTTTTAACCACTTAATTCTTTTAGATGATGTTTCTCACTTGACTAATGATGCATGCTGCGTAGATGTTATGTTATTCAACAGTGGATTTCTTTCCTCAAGTTTTGAAATTTTTACTTTTGGCTGTCTAGGGGTAATTTATTTCATAATATAAAATATTTTTCTTTTATCTAAAAAGTTATCAGTCATGTTCATTAGGAAGCAGACTATATCAAAGATTCTCTTTTAGTTCAAGTAAACAATACGAAGGTCGATTGAATTTTCTTCATTTTATGTTGGTTTATCTCCTCTTTATTCATACTAGCTTTTTTATTCATAACACCCTCAGGTCATAAGGATGATCTTGGGAATCAAGGACCTCAACTGTAGACATGGAATAAATGTGGAATAATCCTGACATACACAAGAAATGGAACCACTTTTCTTATCTTTCTCAGGTAGAACTAAGGGTGAGTTTCCCGATGTTCATTTTCAACATTTCTTGAATAATTGATGACTGGAGCAAATGAAGAATGATCTCACCCTTCTCTTTATCTATGTTTTTAAAAAATTTTAGCTGAGTTGTTGCATATAATATATGTATTATGAATTCCGGTGCATTTGAATCGTCATTTTGCTCCTTATCAAACTATGTAAAGATATATGTATTAGACACCCAGAATTCAAGAGCACAAGAAAATTATTCAATGGATCTAAATAACGACAATATTCTGCAATATTTCATTACTTGATAGTGTATCATCTTTGCATTCATAATATTTGGTTATGTGTTTGTGTGTGTGTGGGGGATATAAAATGTATACATGTATATACATTTCAATGTGATTGAATAATAAATTCTGAAGTGTTAGTAGTTGAGGATTAGATTCAAATACTCCAACATTAGATCTTTATATATATATATATATATATATATATATATATATTCCTTCATTTGGCAGTTCATGCGTTATTTTTCTTAATTAGTTATGTATTGAAATTACATAATGTTTAATACTGCTTTAAATTTATTACTAAGATGTTTAATAATGTTGATGCCCTTAGATTGGTATGACTGAATGAAATTATGGTGGAATGAAATGAACTTATGAATGAAATATAAATGGAAAAAGAATGAGTAAAAAATTATATTTATCATGATTGGTATCGTTCAGGAAAAGCTCAAGTAATAAAAATTATATTCCTTAATTAGTTTCGATTTCATTAATTGTATTTTTATAATATTAAATTTAGTATTTAATTTATATAAAAATATTAAATTAATTAAACTTAATGTAGTTTTATATATTTTAATAATATAAAAATATTATATTATATTAAAAATAAAATAAAATATTAATATTTTTAAAATATAAATAAAATCTAAATAAAATATAAATGAATAAATATATTAAAAATATTAAATTATGTATAAAAATTATATTTATATTATATGTATATATTCAATTTAATTAACAATACTAATTTATATATATAATTTACTAATTTTTATTTTGAATAAACATTGAAATAATTATATACATTTATATTCAAAATTTTGAGAATTTAATTTAATTTTATATTTTATTACTAAATGAGTATATAAAAATATTAATTTTTTATTTAGATTTTAAATGATTTAATTTTTTATTTTAATTAAATAATTTAATACGAAGATTTTAAATAAATATTATATTAAACAGAAAATTATTAACATATTTATAATTTTTGTAATTATATATGTTTTATAAATTAATAGAATATTAATTTTAGTAATATTATATATAGAAAGCAAGGAATGAAATGGGCAATACCATGGGGTGGTAGGAATGTCCATTCCTTAAAATGAGGGATACACATTCCTTATGGAATCAGGATTCCTTATCATAAATTATACTAATCGTATGAATATGAATAGAATTAGGAATGATGATTCCATTCAATTTTCATTCTCACATACCAATCATGCCTTTATAGCATTACAGCACAAAAAATATCTCAACTCATATATCTTTCAATGGGAGCTATACTTTTTTTAAAATTTATTATTTATTATATAGGAGTTTAATTAGTTAAGTTTTTAAAGCTTTGTTTATTTAATTTCTTTGTTAAGCACAAAAATTTATTATGTTGATTTAATTATATTATTTGTAAATATTTATATTTAACCTATTAATTTTTATAAAAATTATGTCAATGTTACATTAAAGTTTCGACTTTAAATTGATTAACCAATCCTTTTTTAAAGTCTTCACTTTCATTTTTCATAATGTAACAAAATTTCAAATTCAATTTTTATTATTGTAGACCTAAACATTTTCGTATACATAATATTATATTTATATTAATAAGAGATTTATCATATTAGTCTTAATACATTAAAAATTAAACCAAAAATAATATATGGGATTGCACTCAAATATCTTACCTTAAATGCAATTAAATAACTTTAATATAATTCTCAAAAACCAAAGCTCATTCTTTTAAACTTTTTATAAATTACAAACAAATACATTATTTTTGTCATAACATCTCCCCGTGCATCACATGGGTTAAAACGCTAGTAACCATAACTCTCCACCACGCCCTTCAGACTACACAATCTTAACCCATCACCTTCCGCTATCCATCTTTACCCTTCACCCGCCTTTCATCTATCACACTCAATCACGGTGTTTGCTACTTGAGAAGGAGAATGTGAGAGGATCATCAAGACGGACGAAAAGAGAAGATGGAGAATTATTCCAAATAAGGGTTTTTCTTCCTTCTTTAATTTCGTATTGTTGATTTATAGACTCATGGGTAAGTTTCATTCCATAGACATGGTTGCTGCTTGTAACAACATAGGCTAGTACTTTCTTGGATAGTTCTAGGTTATGAAGGTTTAAATTTCTTGAATTGATGACCTAGATTAGGTTAAGGATTTCTGCAGTATACTTATTCCTCTATTAATGTTTTGATTTGAGACTTATATTTTTGTGTTATATGGTTTGCCCTCATTCATGACATGTCATTGTCTTATGCATATTTACGTTTGTTGCTTGTGCCATAATGGGATTAATTTTGTCAACCTGTTATGGATAAAGGGGATCTAACCATATAACCTTTATTCATTAGCATAATTAATATTAGACACTTAATATATCTATTAATTACCATTTTAGAGGATTTGGTTTTTTAGATTATTAGGTGGGAATTGGGGATTAGTTCTTAAGTACTTATAAAGGGAAGTCTAGTATTCTAGCCTTTAATAGAATTTTACATGAAGTACCTAAAAATGGAGTAGGAATTATTTTTCTGCATCTGAGGATTTGAACCAGATTTATATGTTAAGTTTACTTTACAAAAGGGATTTAACATAATTAAATGATTGCTTTCATAAAATCTGCAGGAATTCTAACCGATTGTCTAGTGATTTAATTTGACCAATTTAAACTGGATTTCCTAGAGCTATCTTGTCTTCTCTCTTGAAACATTTGTGATTGTTTGTTGTTTTTATTTTTATTTATTTTATTTAGTATTTATTTTTCTGCATAATTAGTTTAATATAATTTCCAAAATCAGAAAAGGTTACTTTATCTTAATTATTAGTGGTGCAAATTATGTTTATGTGGTAATTTGTTTAGCTCTAATCCCTTGGGTTCCATAATTTACTTTGTCACAAGCTGAGCTACACTTGGGGACACACAAAAAGGTGAACAAGCAAATTACGCCATTGCCGGGGATTAGATTGTTTAAATATGACACCATTAAATTATTTGTTATCACTTTTAATTAGAATTTTTTATTGGTTTATTTTTATTTTCATTTATTTATTTGAACATATTCTGACTCTTAATCATTTTTGAGGTACAAGTGATGGAATTCTATGTAAATTAGAATGTTATGGTTCCTCCTCCATATTACATGGATGAGAGGTATTATAGTTATGATTTTCAAATGAATCAAGTTCCTTCTCAATACTATAATCAAGTCAAATATAAAGATGAATGGTCTTGTGCTTACAATGAAAATTCATATCACCTTATCAAGAGAACACTTATTCCACTTCAATCAAAATTTTCCATGAATTCGAGAATTGGTTTGAAGAGATAAAGAAGGAACAAGAGGAGAGACAAAAGAGTTTGGATTTGCTTATGCTCCATCTACGTCAACAAGAGGAAATAGTAGAGGCTGAAGAAGGGTTTGAGGAAAAACTGTTGTTCCATTGCACAGTGGAATGCAGTCCGCAGGTCCTAAGTTGTTGTTTGAAGAGTACAAAAGCATTGATGTAGTGAAGGAAATCGCTAAGGAGAGCTTACCCATTAACCCGTCTAAGGATCCATTAGAAACAAGCCTAAGCGAATTTCTTACTCTTCGTACTATTATTACTAATGATTTTTTTAATGAGCTTTCTCTTGAATTCCTTGAATTCCTACATGAATCAAATAATTGTAGAGACTTAAAAGGAGAAGAAGGTATAGTTGAGGAACTAAAGTGGAAGGAGCGATTCCTTCCACTCGAGGAGGAAGTTACAGAGCACTTAAAAGAGAAAAAGGTAGAGGAAAAAGATAAAGAAGAAAAGCAAAGTCAAGAAGCAACCGAAGATGACTTGAAGAATTAAATGAGCATTTCTAATCCTTTAAATTCTTTAAGTTGAATTGAATTTGATGATACTGTTTTTATTGATTTTGTTTTACCTTATGATTCCTCTGATATTCTTAGGAACAAGGTGTTAGAAGAGAAATTGGGAATTTTTGTTAGAAGAGGGAATAAGTGGTGGAGTAGAATGGAGAGGTTGATGAGATATGATTAAAACATGATTGGAAAAGTAAAGATAAATTTTAAGAATGTCAATGAGACCATCCCTCGCCACAAGTACATAATTGATGAAGAAGCTCAAAGATTAGAGTACGATGGCAAGATGAAAGATATCCATGGCCATTCCGATGATCCTATTGATTTTCGTCGAGCTCATCGACGTTAAACAAGAGCGCTTGGTGGGAGGCAACCCATCATTTTAGTTCTTTTATTTTATTTTGTTTGTTTTGTCTTGTGTTATGTGATTTATACTCCAGGTGCGTGCTTACACTTAAGATAATTACATCCTTTGAAACTTAGATTCAACTCACGTTTTCATCTAAGTTTGGGGGGGGGGGGGGGGGCGTGTGATGTTCTTCCCTTTTTCCATCCGCGCCTAGGTATGTTCACTCTATGTATGATGCTTGGAGGTTGATTTTTTTTAGAATTTTCAAAATTTATTTTGATCTTTCGATTTTTTTTTTGCAATTTTCCAAGTGTCTTATGTGTCTTGTGTGTTTATGAGATTTGGTGTGATTTTATTTTTGGATTGAATTTTGAGTTCTCCTATGATTTTACTGATGAATTGTGTTTGAGTGGTGTTGAAAGAGAAGTGAGTTCTATCTGAGGCCTAAGCTTGACCGAGTTGAATAACTCAAGGAGCTTGCAAGAGGTGGAGGAGATAAATCAGGTGCCTTCGTTATCTTATTTTGATTTTTATGTGATAAATTGTATTGAGTTTATTGTCTAGTAGTTGAGGTATTATGTTTGAGTTTCTGGTTATGTGCTTAGTTTGATCTTATTTGTTAGATTTCTGACAGAAATTCATATGCTCTTGAAATTAATGAAGGAAGTGTACTTAAGTTATATTGTGGTATGAAGTTTTATGTGTACTTGTAAGATATTACTTACAATGAAGAGTGCTCTGTTACTTGTTAAAAACCTATGTGAAATTTTGAGACTTTAGATCATGTACATAATCACATGATATTTTTTTCTGGTGAGTATTATTCTAGTGTTTGTATTCTAGAACTTGCCTTTTGTCTTGCTTGAGACCACATGTTATGTTAGATGATGAGAGATGATTTAAGACCATCCTTGATTTTGATGAGTCACTTAGACAAATAATTATCTACCATATGATTGTTTATCTGTAGTTAGTCTCGTTGAGCCTAAATATCTCAATTTTTGGCAACCTATGAGAAATAACTACTTTGAGTATCTTAATGATTTTTTTAGCCTTGATTGTCCGTCATGAAGAGAATTAATGGATTTTCAAAGTGTGTTGATGGAGCTTGATAACAACATGGGAATGAATGAAATTGGTGTTGAAAGAGTGATTGGGCTTAAAATGCATCTAGAGAAAATCATGGAGTAGTGCTTAAATCTAGTACTCCATTGAAACAAATACCCTAGGGTAGTTCTTGAATCTAGTACCCTATGGATAGGGCTGGATGGTATGGTATACCAAAAATATTTAGGCACACCGTATACCGCATCAAAATTTTTGGTATTGAAAAATGTATAACGATATCGTACCAAAAGTTTCATTATACCTAAATTCAATATACTAAAATATCGGTATGGTATTAATCAATACCGAATACTGAAACATTTCTTCTTACTGATATACCAAGGCATACCATACATACCAAAAAAATTCAAAAAAATATTACATCATACAAAAAAATAAAAATAAATACAACTGCAGTATCCAAAAAAATATATAAATAAATAAATACAATTCTAACAACATAAAAATAATTTTTAATCCTGTTCCAACACACAAAATAATTTAATTGATAACAAAGAAGATAGAGAAAGGGGTAAACTGCAAAACGAAGTGAGAGTCATGGAGGCTGGGTACTACACATGAGATTTCACACCTTAATTTTTGCAATGATTTTGACTCTAAATTCTTGGCCTTTGAGATACACTTCAATTTTGATTTGGGGAAGAAATGGTTAAGCAAGAGCGGGGGCAGAGATGAAAAATGGAGAAAAGAGGGTTAACAGCGGAGAACGAGATGAAGATTGAAAAATAGATCGTTAGCTGTGGGGATTACTAATGGAGAAGAGACGAGGGTTTGGGGTGACTGCTATGGAACTTCTCAGTTCTCGCCCTTCTAATTGGAGACGAGGGTTGGGGCGGCAGCTAGGGCACTTCTCGCCCTTCTAATCCATTCTGAGTTGGCAAATGGTAATGGATACGCAATTTTATTCAGATGAATATTAAATTAACTTAAATTATATATATAACTACTTATTTCTATTATTAATATTAATAATAAATATGAAGATAAACGGTATACCGATATATACCGGTACATATCGGTATATACCGATATATTATCGGTATTTCGGTATATACCGAAATACTGATTTTTTAAAAATATCATACCGGTACCGAATCAAAAAAATCGATAGGGTATCATACCGTACCAAATTTTTTGGTATGCTGAAATTTTCGATAAGTTTGGTATTTTACGGAATGATAAATGCGGTATATCGATTTTTGGGTATTTTCGTCCATCCCTACCTATGAAGGATGCGAGAGGTACTGCCCAAAATTAGTACCTCAAGAAAAAGAAGAAGAGGGAAAAAAGTGAAAAATGTATATGTTGTGCGTGGAAGAGAAAAATTAAAGAGTTAAGGAAGATGATGTGCTTAATTGAAGTGAGTAAAAAGAATGAAGATCATGATAGATCGCAACTTGATTGATCCGAGTTTTGAGTCACTTATCCATATATTTCCTACCTTAACTAAAGAGCCAACATTACATCTAAATAAAAGTCTTTTTTGATCCCATTGTCGAATCATACTTTAAGTGGTGGAGAGTTTGAGACATTTGACAAGCTTATGGTTATGCATGCACTTGAATTGAGTTTGAGCGTAAACACCGTACCCCAATATAAGTGTACATCTGTTACACTTGATTGCGAGTGATATACTTCCAGTGAGAATAAGTCAATGGAGCATTTTAATTGGTAGTAATTGTCTTAACTTGTATGCTATAAATGAATTATTGCATGTAATGAGAGTGCATGACCGGAGTTAAAGACAATTTTAGGTGGAATGGTCTAGTTGTCATATCCTCTGTTTTCCCTTAGATTTACACACTATTTTTCTTCTTTGTTCGATTTCTTCATTTGAGGACGAACAACATCTTAAGTTTGGGGGGGTTTAGTGTGAAGATCTGCATATTTTAGGGTCCGATTTAACACAATCTTGTGGAATTTATGTTCGTATTTTAGTACTAAATGGTTAATATTTATATACTTTAGATATTGGTGCATTAAGGTGTTATTTCAGGTTTTTAGGTGGAAAATTGATTAAAAGTGCAAAGTTGGAATGAAGAGTGAAATCGTGAAAGACTGCTGAAAAACGCATGTCCGATTTGCATAATTTTTCTGTATTTTTTTAGAAGTTTAAATTGATCATGTGATATATTATTGGAAAGATACAGAAGAGAAGGTCATTTTGGCTCAAGAAATACCTTAATTGGAGGTCCAATAAGGGAGTTATGATCAAAACGGTGAAGTCATGCGAGCTGTGCCGGCCATGCTCGACTCGTGCAAATTTTGCACGACTCGTCCCACTTTTGAATGACTCATGCCATTCAGATGTTAGACTTTTTATATGTTCTTTATATGGATAGAAATTCAAGGAATAGAGGATCGCGTGAGAGTAAAAATATAATATCTTAGCTCAACTAGATTTTTTTTAGAAAGCCCAAAACCTATTTATTTATTTTTATGGCCCAAAAGGCCAGCCCTATCTTAGCCCAACTAGATTTTTTTAGAAAGCCCAAACTTATTTATTTATTTATTTTGTGGCCCAAAATTTCAGCCCACTTAAATGGTCTGATATATAATTATTAAGGCTAATGTAAAAAAAAAGAGAGAAGAACGGGAGAAGAAAAACAAAAGAGGGAAAAGAAGAGATTGACGAGGAGAAACCCATGTTGATCAAATTCTCCCTTACAACCCTCATCCTAGGTGGTTTCTAAGTTGTTTTGAGGTAAGTGGTGTGTGAATTAAGCTTCCTTCTTCTATGGTTTTGTAATTTTGTGGGAGTTTTTCTTTTTGGTATGTGGGTAATTCGCAGACTTTTCGAACTGATTTTGACATGGCTATTGCCCTCGAAAGTTTGCAAACTTAATTTCTGTACGTAACTGAACTCGTTAGCTTTCCGTAGCCACTTGAAACGCCTCAATCCGATTATTTTACAATTAGTTATGATTTTTCTCGTAAACTGCCGCTAGCTGGAAAATTTCAGAATTTTTATGTCGAATTCAAACTTATTTTCTATCGTTTAGTTTACTTAATGTATTGAAACGGGTTATGTGGGATTGGGAACTGATGTTAAGGAGTTACATGCTATTTTTATTTAATATCGACTCGTTTGAACTCGATTAGAATTTATTTTTAGCAATGAAAGGGATGTTACCGCTAATAGTTAGTTATATTTAATTTGTCTTTAATTGCTCATCTCCTTTCTAGGTAAAGAACCATCGACGAAGGGCAAGGGACCGACTTCAGATTTCGGAGAGAGTTAATCACTTCCTTGTGAGTTGATAATTTGGGAACGTCTTCTCCTGTGGGAAGTGTGGACCCTCGATAAATGTGCATTTATTTTAGTTTTAGTTAATTGATAAGAAAATTATTTTGTATTGTGTTATGTGGTAAAGAGCCTTATTGGCTCGATTGCTCTGGTTAGAGTCCTGTTAGCCATTTTATGGGTATTATTGGTTTTAACTTATGTTGAAGAGCCTTGCCGGCTAGATATCTGATAGCATTTATTGTGAATTATTTGAGAATTGATTTCTGGTTATTCTTGTGTGCTATTAAGACTCTAACTTGAGTCGTTATTCATCTTATGATGCATATACATATGTATGCCTGGTACCAAGGTTAAGTAGCCCGAATTGGTCACGGTTCGGGTGAGTTGGAGCGACATTGATTAAGTATCCCGAATCGTCGCGGTTCAGGTGAGTTAGAGTGACAACCAAGTTGCCTGTTGCTTGGCAAAGCTGGGTGAGTTAGATCTAACGAGGCACCTGTCCATTTGCCAAATACTGATACTCTGAAGGGTGATCGTTAGATGGATCAGTCTATTACAGGCTCTGTCAACGTCACCGGTGTGGGACATGTTGTTTAAACTAATTGTGTTATTCGTAAATGTGCACTAAGGTTTTTATTTTCATTAATATGTATACTGAGCGAGAAATAGTTATTGTGGGACGAAATGTTGAATTTTATGTTATAAACCGCGAGTGGAATACATGCTTCGTATAAGGATCGGGGTGACCGGCTTATCCTCGGGTTGTACCCGTTGTTATCAGTTGTTCAGTTCTACAGGTACTTGATAGCAAGCCTTACGTTTTCTATTAACTTTGTGGAGTGAAGTGCACCCATTCCGCGAAATTTATGGTTAACGTGGCGGTTGTCGCTTTCTATCTAGGGTCGGGGCGTGATAAAAAATTACCTCAATTGGAGCTTGTATGAAGAAGTTATGGTCAAAACCGTGAGATCGCGTAATCTGCCGACGAGTGGCATCACCTGGCGCCCAATTATCGGCCCGTTTGTGGTTTTTGATATGAAAAAGCCATATTTTGAGGCATAGTCCGAATTTTAGTAGACCTCAACTATAAAAGGAGCACTTGGGGAGTTCCAAAATAACCATAACTTCCACCACACCCTTTGGACTACACAATCTTAACCCATCACCTTCCGCCATCCATCTCTACCCTTCACCCGCCTTTCACCTATCACATTCAATCACGGTGTTTGCTACTTGAGAAGGAGAACGTGAGAGGATCATCAAGACGGAAAGAGAAGATGGAGAATTATTCCAAACAAGGGTTTTTCTTCGTTCTTTAATTTTTATTGTTGATTTATAGACTCTTGGGTAAGTTTCATTCAACAAACATGGTTGTTGCTTGTAACAACAAAGGCTAGTACATTCTTGGATAGTTCTAGGTTATGATGGTTTGAATTTCTTGAATTGATGACCTAGATTAGGTTGTGGATTTTTGCAGTATACATATTCCTTTATAAATGCTTTGATTTGAAACTTACATTTTTATCTTATATGGTTTGCCCTCATTCATGATATGTCATTGTCTTATACATATTTATGCTTGTTGCTTGTGCCATAAAGGGATTAATTTTGTCAACCTGTTATGGGTAAAGGAGATCTAACCATATAACATTTATTCATTAGAATAATTAATATTGGACTCTTAATATAACTATTTATTACCATTCTAGAGGTTTTGATTTTTTAGATTATTAGGTGGGAATTGGGGATTAGTTATTAAGTACCTATAAAGGGAAGTCTAGTGCTCTAACCTTTAATAGAATTTTGCATGAAGTACCTAAAAAGGGAGTAGGAATTATATTTCTTCATCTAAGGGTTTGAAGTAGATTTATGTATTAAGTTTACTTTACAAAAGGGATTTAACATAATTAAGTGATTGCTTTCATAAAATCTGCAAGAATTCTAACTGATTGTCTAGTGATTCAATTTGACCAATTTAAACTGGATTTCCTAGAGCTATCTTGTCTTCTCTCTTGAAACACTTGTGATTGTTTGTGGTTTTTATTTTTATTTATTTTATTTAGTATTTATTTTTCTACATAATTTGTTTAATATAATTTCCAAAATCAGAAAAGGTTACTTTATCTTAATTATTAGTGGTGCAAATTATGTTTATGTGGTAATTTGTTTATCTCTAATCCCTTGGGTGGTTCGATATTTTACTTGGTCACACGCTGAGCTACAATTGATTCCTTACACTTAGGGACACACAAAAAGGTGAACAAGAAAAAATGAATAATTATTTCTTATTGAGAATTTTAATTATATCAGCATGCATGTAAAGAAAACGATTATGGGTACGAACCTCCCATTTCATACTCGTTGAATTAATAAACTATTAAGAATTGTATCGTTTGAAATCCTTATTTACACGACACTTGTAATAAAGTTCCTACCAGTAAGTAGGAGTGTGAAAGTTTAAAAATTTTTTGAAGTAATTAATTTAAAGTTTTCTATGACCAAGCAAACTCTACACAAAATGTTAATATAGAGTAAATTAAATAATTTATTTATTGTACATGCCATCATTATAAGAGAATAAATAAAGGTGAATATCATTTGTTGATAAATACTTACTTCAAAATCAATTAATGCCTGAAAAAAATTTGTTAAACTTCATCAATTTCATGCGTCACCGCTCAAGTATAATAGAAAATAAACCCAAGTGAAGATAAATTTTAATATAAATCCAACAATAAAGATTCAACAATATCCATATATTTACCAAATAAAAGCCAATATATCATGGACCACTTTTGCTCTATGTTGTCAGTATACTACACAGGTCATTGCTAGGTGTTTTCATTTCAAATTTCAGACGATAAGTTGAGAATTAAAATCAGTATCCGAACAGGCGATAAAAATATCTAACTCATTAGTGAGATGTAGCTAAACACCTTGTAAAATACCCATGCGTGCACGAATATCGTTGTTTTAGAGTTATTACATATTTTTAAGTGAAATATTTATATAAATATATAATGACTAAATTGTCTTCTATTTCAAAATCTAACATCGATTTTGCAGTTTGCTTTTGCATTAGTGGATAGGCTGTCTTTCTTTCTTGGTGACATAGCAGCCTAAGATTATTTTAAGCACTTTCCTTTTTTACTCCCATCTATCCCCCTCCCTATCAAAATCTCTTATGGCGATTTGTTCAATTATCTTTCTTTTTAGAAAAACTTTTTAATTTCTTTGCATGATTTCGATCTCGATCTGGGTTGGGATCGCCGACTATGGCAAAGCGAGACTCTATTCGTGTGCGTTGTTCTTCAATTGGGGGTTTTTAAGGAGAATTTACAATCGGAGACCATGGCAAACTTGATTTCGATCTCCATCTGGATTGGGATTGACGATTATGGCGAAGCGAGATTCGATCGATTCGTGGAGGTTATTCTTTAATTGGGGTCCTTTTAAAAGAAATTTTAATTGAAAACTATGACGAATGTGATTTCAATCTCGACCTGGGTTGGTATAGCCGATTAGGGCGGATCGATATTCGATTCATGTGGGATTATTCTTCAATTGAGGGTTTTTTTCTTGCGTTATCTTAAAGCTTTACGTTTTAAAAACTTCATTTTATTTCTCTAATTAGGTTGGAGATTCTAAGATCGTATTCGGGAGATCAACTATGGTCGAGGAACTGGGTCAAAGCCGTTCAATTATCGGCTGAACATAATGCAAATTTGGAATTCGTTCTGAAAGAGGTAAATTCGTTGGACCCACTCAGATTAGGTGAGTTCTTTAATTTGCAGTTTGGGTGAGTTCTTTAATTTGCATATTAAATTTGGAGCATTTAAATATTTATACTCTTTCATCAAATTTTTAGTGCAGTATCTATTTTTTGGTTGATTAATTCTAACCGGAAATAAGAATTTGCATATTTAAAAATATAAAAATTATACCAACTTTAAATATTTATCTTATTTCATCAAATTTTTAATTATACTATGATTAGATTTTGACCATTTCGTTTTTTATACTAAATTTATATTATAGTATAATTTATCACCTTTAATCTTCTACTTACAACTTTAGATATTACGATCATTTCATATTTTATACTTTTTCCCTTCAAAATAATAAAGTTCTATCTTAAATTTTGAGTGCATAATAAATTGGATTTAAAACATATATGATAATAATATATTAAAAAGATATATAGAAGATTATCACTATATAAGGAAAATTATGATCGTAATTAAAAATTTCAAATTTTGGTATGTAAATGGCGTATGATGATATATTAATCTCACATATCATAATTTATATTATAATATAATTTACCACCTTTAATCTTCTACTTACAACTTTAGTTATTGTGATCATTTCATATTATTTATGGGGCGTCCTCACCATTCAACTATATAAGGAGCCCTCCTCCATTCATTCCAGACATACTAAAACATCTGAAGACGCAGACGCTTCTAAAGATATCAAGAATAAGAGTAGTGCTCCCTTGAGATCTTCAAGCATATTCAAGTCAAGAACAGCCTCCAATTAGAGATTAAGGCGTCAAGCCCCTCCGATCCGGCGTTCTTCTAGCCAACAACCTCTGATAAGAGATTAAGGCGACAAGTCCCTCCGATCCAGTGTTCTTCCAGCCAACAGCCTCCAATCAGAGATTAAGGTGTCAAGCCCCTCTGATCTGCGTTCTTCCAGCCATCCGCCTCCGATCAGAGATCAGCGTGTCAAGCCCCTTCGATCCGTCGTTCTTCCAGCCATCCAACTCCGATCAGAGATCAAGGTACTAAGCTCCTCCGATCTGATGTTCTTCCAGCCAACTGCCTCCGATCAGAGATCAAGGTGCTAAGCCCCTTCGATCCGGCGTTCTTCCAGCTAACCGCCTCCGATCAGAGATCAATGTACCAAATCCCTCCGATCCGGCATTCTTCTAGTCAACGACTTTCTCCACAGAGAGCTCTCCAGTCAATGTTCAATCTGAATAAAGGCTCAATGCCTCTGGATCAACATTACAAGACTACACATCCGAGCTCGGTCAAGCTTCATCTGAAGATCCGGCTCAACACACACGCTCTCAACACAGTCAGCATACACAACAGTCAAAGTCAAGTCAAGTCAGCACAAGTCTACAAGTCAAAGTCAAGCCAATCCAAATTGGTTCGAGAGAAGAATCAGAGGATTGATTGAGATTGTAACCCGCTTAAATACTCTTTCAAATTAAATCCATCTGAAATTATCTTTGTACTCTAATTTCTATTTATTTGTAGGCACTTGAATTTTATTGCATATTAAAGGAAAATATGTGGCAAATTAATGCAATAATTATCAATTAATTATTTATTTATTAAGCGGTTTAAATAAAACTATTCCTAAAATAAATGAGTAAATAATTGATAATTAGGCCAGATCCAGTCAAATAAGTCTGACTTAAAGCCTAAGCAAGTGAAAGACCCAAGCCTGTAGAATCAGGTCAAATCAGTCCGGGACCAATCAGACTGCGAGTTATTTATAGGGCGTCCTCACCCATCACCTATATAAGGACCCCTCATCCATTCATTCAAGAGACACTGAAACATCTGAAGACGCAGATGCTTCTAAAGAGATCAAAAATACAAACAGTGCTCCCTTGAGATCTTCAAGCATCTTCAAGTCAAGAACAGCCTCCGATTAGAGATTAAGGCGTCAAGCACCTCCGATCCGACGTTCTTCCAGCCAACAACCTCTGATAAGAGATTAAGGCTTCAAGCCCCTCTGATCCGGCGTTCTTCCAGCCAACAGCCTCCGATCAGAGATTAAGGTGTCAAGCCCCTCCGATCTGGCATTCTTTCAGCCAACAGCCTCCGATCAAAGATCAAGGTTCTAATCCCCTCAGATCTAGTGTTGGTCAGAAACAACACTCGACCTGAGATCAAGGTGCGAAGCCCCTCAGATTTGATGTTTCTTCTAGTCAGACTCACCAGCAGTCTTCCTGAAGTCAACGGAGTTCTACTAAATTGAACGACATTCTTCATAAGAAGTCTTCAAGTCAATGTTCAATCTGAACAAAGGCTCGATGCTTCCGGATCAACATCATAAAAATTCACATCCGAGCTTGAACAAGCTTCAACCGAAGATCCGGTTCAACATACTGTCAACATACAATAGTCAAAGTCAAGTCAAGTCAGCACAAGCCAACAAGTCAAAGTCAAGCTAATCCAAATTGGTTGAGAGAAGAATTAAAGGATTGATTGAGATTGTAACCTGCTTAAATACTCTTTCAAATTAAATTCATCTGAAATTATCTTTGTACTCTAATTTGTATTTATTTTTTCATAAATACAAAATTTATTATTACAAATTTTGGCACGCCAGTGGGACAGCCTCTATCTCTTATCTCTTCTCTCTTCAAGCTCGAAGATACAAAATAATGACTCCTTATAGGATCGCGATCAAAAGGTCATCTACCTCAAGCCTTCAGAGCTGCAAGCTGTGAAGACTCAAATGATGATTCTATTAAAGATTGCGATAAGAAGGCCTATTGCATCAAAACCTCCAGAGTTGCAAATTGACAAGGTTGGAGACTTTACAAGAAGTATGCCCAAAGGCTCCTCAAAGACAAACCATGTGGTGGAATTACTCTCAACAAGCCATTGCAGGGCGATAAAGATGGTGATGATGTTTCTGCCTACTAATTTCCTCGATCACGCCAAGCTCACCATCTGCCTCAATTGAGGCTACAGTGATGACGACAAGTGCTATGACCATTGAGGATCAATTCGCAAGTATGATAAAAGCCATTGAAGGACTTAACAAGCACATGGAAGCTCAAGATTTAAAAATCCCCGAACTTACGAAGAAAATGGAGAATGTGGAGATAAGCAATACAAATAAGAAACAAGTTGAGGATGAGCACGAGGAGAAAAACTCGACGAAACATCATTCACCTGAAGAAAAGCCAGCTGAGGATAAGATACAAGTTTCAACTGGCAGAACGCTTCCTATCAACCAACTAAAGAATATCGTGATAAATACGATAAAAGATAAGTTTGAAAGGAGCTCCAAATCTTCTTCAACCTACGCCAAGCCATATACAAAGAGGATTGGTAACTTGAGGATGCCAACTAACTATGAACCTCCCAAGTTTCAACAATTTGATGGCAAAGGCAATCCAAGATAACATGTGGCGCACTTCGTCGAGACATGCAATGATGCTGGGACCTACGGGGATCATATGGTGAGGCAATTCGTCCGATCTCTGAAAGGAAATGCCTTTGATTGGTTCATTGACTTGGAAGTTAACTCCATTGACAGCTAGGGGCAAATGGAAAAAGTGTTCCACTACCGTTTCTATAGCACACGAAGAATTGTTAGCATGATGTTGCTTACAAATACTCGTCAAAGTGATAAAGAATACGTCATCGATTACATCAATAGATGGAGGAGCCTAAGACTCAATTGCAAAGAAAAACTGTCAGAAACTTCAGCTATTAAAATTTGTATTTAAGGGATGCAATGGAATCTTCGCTATATACTCCAAGGAATTCATCCTAAAACTTTTGAAGAGTTAGCTACAAGAGCTCACGACATGGAGTTAAGCCTGACATCAAATGACATCGAATGGCCCTCTATTCAAGACTCTTACGAGTTTGAATACATGTCCTTCGATGAGCCCTTGGAAGAGAAACCACAAACAAAGGCTGCAGATTTTATAAAGATTAATAGAAATGAAGTTGAAACATGAGAAAATAGTGCATCCCAAGATTGGGGGCAATGAACACTTGACAAACTTAAACACAAAGCTCCTTGACAAGAGCTAAAATTATCTGCATTACGCTCCTTGATACGAGATTAAACTATCTAAAATTTTCCAAGTTAAATCTCCCTGACGCGAACGACAACTGTCAACATCATGCTCCATGAAATGAGCAAAAACTTTCTATATCACGCTCCTTGACATGAGCTAAAACTGTCTACAAGTCATGTTCCTTGATACGAGCTTAAACTATATAAAAAGCCTCAAGTCATGCTCCTTGATACGAGCTTAAACTATCAAACACAAATCAAATTCAAGGCTCCTCAATACGAGCAAAAACTATCCATACTATTCTCCTTGATATGAGTATAAACTGTTGACACATCAAATCATATCTCCTTGAGTAGAGACAAAACTCTCTACATGTTCGATACTCCTTGATATGAGTATAAAATATCTACACATAAAATAAAATCTCCTTGGGAAGAGAATAAACTCTCTACGCATAAAGCTCCTCGGCATGAGCAAAAACTGTTCACATAATACTCCTCGACACGAGTGAAAAATGTCCACCCAAGGCTCCTTGACACGAGTATAAATTGTCTACAAGTTCAAATTCAAGACTCATTGACACGAGTATAAAATGTTAACAAATTCAAGTTCAATGCTCCATAACGCACGTGCCTAAACTGCAAGTTACTCTTGGCCCACAAGAGTATAAAATGTGTACGGCACCCCCATTCAAACCAAATCATGTTCCTTGAACTACGTTATGACTTGATCCTCTTCAAAGAGGTACGTATGCAACTTAGTAATCTGATGAGTTCAGTCGTAATTCAGGCAATTCATATCAAGTTGGTGAGACAAACAATAAAATTCAATCATGTTGATCAAGAATGGATTATCGTAATTTGTTCACTTCAACACAAAGGCGTCCGTGAACAAAATGCGAGGGGGCATCTGTAGACACTTGAATTTTATTGTCTATTAAAGGAAAATATGTGGTAAATTATTGCAATAATTATCAATTAATTATTTATTTATTAAGGAATTTAAATAAAGTTATTCCTAAAATAAATGAGTAAATAATCGATAATTAGGCCAGATCCAGTCAAATAAGTCTGACTTAAAGCCTAAGCAAATGAAAGGCCCAAGCCCACAGAATCAGGTCAAATTAGGCCTGGACCAATCAGACTATGAGTTATTTATGGGGCGTCCTCACCCTTCACCTATATAAGGAACACTCCTCCATTTATTCCAGACACACTAAAACATCTGAAGAGGCAGATGCTTCTGAAGAGATCAAGAATAAGAGCAGTGCTCCCTTGAGATCTTCAAGCATCCTCAAGTCAAGAACGGCCTGCGATCCAAGATCAAGGTGCTAAGCCCATTCGATCCGGCGTTCTTCTAGTCATCCATCTCCGATCAGAGATCAAGGTGCCAACCCTCTCTGATTCGACGTTCTTCCAGCCATCTGCCTCAGATCAGAGATCAAAGTACAAAGCCCCTTCGACTGGTGTTCTTCCAACCATCCGCCTCCAATCAGAGATCAAGGTGCTAAGCCCCTCTGATCCAATGTTCTTCCAGCCAACTGTCTCCGATCAGAGATCAAGGTGCTAAGCCCCTCCGATCCGACGTTCTTCCAGCCAACCACCTCCGATCAGAGATCAAGGTGCAAAACCCCTCTGATCTTGCGTTCTTCTAGTCAACAACTTTCTCCACATAAATCTCTCCAGTCAACGTTCTTTCTGAACAAAGGCTCAACACCTCCGGATCAACGTTAGAAGACTACACATCCGAGCTCGGACAAGCTTCATCTGAAGATCCGGCTCAACAGACACATTGTCTACACAGTCAGCGTACACAACAGTCAAAGTCAAGTCAAGTCAGCACAAGTCAACAAGTCTAAGTCAAGCCAATCCAAATTGGTTCGAGAGAAGATTCAGAGGATTGATTGAGATTGTAACCAGCTTAAATACTCTTTCAAATTAAATTAATATGAAATTATCTTTGTACTCCAAATTGTATTTATTTTTTCGTAAATATAAAATTTGTTGTTACAGGGTCCTCACTTACTATGAGATACATGAAATAATGCATAATTGCTATTAACTACATGACTCAAAGAACTAATACTTATAATTACACAATTATATATTGTGATACCATAAATACCCTTGTGTTTTTGCACAATTTTGTTTTGCACAATTTTGTTTTGTGTACAATTTCTTTTGCGTATTTATTTTTGAACATTTTTATGCACATTTTTTTCTACGCATTTTGTTTTTGAACATTTTTTCTAAAAAATCCTACTTGAAAACTCATAAGTCATGTATCACCACTCAATCACATAATGGGCTAATGGACGATCAGTCTCATATAAGAGAATTCTTGAGACATTCTCATTCAAGTCTTTGCCAATGAAATATATTTTTTTGTTAATATTATTAAATAGACATTAAAATTTTAATAAATATAAGAGATTTAATAAACTGATTATATATTTTACTACTTACTCTATTAAAGATAAGGGCAATAACTTAGGGGGAGTGAAGTGTAGTTCACATTAGAAAAATTTAAAGAATACATACATACAACTTATTTGTCATATTTCAAAATGTTATGAACTCACTAATTTTGTGAACCAAAGCATTCTATTACAGTTAAAACTGGAAAGGTTTTTTTATTTATTAAGGCAGACCAAGATGAATAAATTGAATGAACTTCCCATGGAAATCCTAATGAAGAATTCAATACTTACATATCATGAATGATGGATGAAATATGAACTGTTTAACAAACTTCTCAAATTATATAAAAAAACACTTTATCCATGAGAAATATAAATGAATTAACACAACCAAAATCAGTTGTATGTAACACTAATACCCAAGGGGCACTTATTTTGCACAAATTGCCCATCCCCACCCCCACCAGCACCACCCACCCCTCAAAATCATCCTTTCAATACTCGTCATCAGTGATGAGTAGTAAACTGGCCGGTTCAGCCTTGGCAGCATACCCATATTTGGAAGTGCTATACTTTTTACGCACATCAGTCAGCTTCCCACTTCCTGCTCTTTGATAAAAACTTGTCACCAGTCATGCGCATTCCAAGAGATATTCTTGATTATAACCTGAGTGCTTCTCACTTATCTTACTCCACTTCTTACAACTGCTGAGACTACATTCAGCTGTCAAAATTACAGCAGCTGCTAACAGGGAAGGTGGGAAGCGGACCATCTCATATTCTACGAGGCAGAGCTCGATTATGAAGAAGGATAGCAGCTCAAGCCTCTTGTCGAATTGAGCAGCCTTCAAGACTTACTCATGAATACATATGGAGTTGGAAGCAAGAGACTGAAATGAAAAGTGTTGACCATCAACTTCTATGGAGTCGGAAGCAAGAGATTGAATTGCAAGGTGTTGACCATCAACTTCTCCATATCTAGGACTTCTTATCTGCAATAAGCTCAGTCAGAGATCTGTATAACATCCTCCACGACAGGGACAGACACTTCTTCGTATTTGTAGGCTATAAACATAGCAGTGACACCTACTAGCTTTAACTTATTTCTAACCACTGACTGAAGAGTTAAGAATCTATCGATGAGATTTATAGTTAAGTATAACGTCTCCTCCATCAATTCAAACTTGTAATCGAGGTTCATTACAAGTCCATCAGCCCAACAAAATTTATAAATTAGAAATCTAATGAAACACATCCTCTCTCATCAGGTCTTATCCCCTCTTGTCTTTCCACTCCACTGATCTCATAGCTTCCATGGCTGCTTCCTCAGCCACCTCCCTCTTCGCCACCTTATCCACTATTACCCTCAATCCTCACTGCTGGACAAGCTCAATTTTCTCATCTCACCACCCCCATTTCTCTAGCTCAAAATCCTCCTTCTCTCTCATCTCAAAAACCACAAATGAGATCCTTCCTCTAAAAGCCATAAATTATAACTCAGAATTTCAATATTTCTAGTACATTTAACAACAAGTTACTCATGATTCATCAATAATTATGGATTTGAAAGCACAAAAGAGTGGCAACAGCTAAAAGCACAAAAAATCAGTCCAAAGCCTCAGAAAAAAATATCAACCAAATGAAATTACTAATTCATACCTGATGGTAAGATGGAGGGGACAAGCTTATGATATGTACGAAGCAAATAAGCAGAGGAAGCTTTGTCGAAGGAAAACAACATGGAGGCCATAGCGAACCCAGCGGTAGCTGAGCACGAAACCGATAAACATGGAGGCCAGATAACAGAGCACCGCACTGATGAACATGGAGGCCAGAGCCAATGACGGAAAAGATTGGAAATTGCCTTAGGCTTGGCAGTGATGGCAACTAGAAGGTCGCGTCTGAGATGGTCGTGTACCATCGGATGGTCAAGCGGGCCAGCCGCTGCTACCCTTGAAGTGGACAGTGATGGCTGGTAGAGGAATCCTCGGTGGTTAATTTGTCGCGAGTGGCCGTTGATGGAATGGCAACGGCTGTGAAACACATCGAAGGTGTGAAGTCGCGTTGGCGGAGAGATTCTTCTGGTGTTGAGAAGAGAACAATCGGGTTAGCTTTTCCACACTCTAGAGTCCAGAAGCAGCTTTTGCGGCGGCGATGTGAAGGTGGTGGCTCTGCAGTTCATCATCAGCTCCACCGCCATCGCCGGTGGAATTCTAGGGATTTAAATTTTCCCCTTTTGTTGTTTATGAATATAGCTAAAGGCAGTAGAGAAGGAAAAAGAGATGGATTGAGGTATAAGATTGATATATAAGGAGGAGAGAGAGAATCGGCAGTGATAGGGATGGGGAAAGATCATGAAAGATGTAGCGCGATGGTAAGATGTTGAATGTGGTGACCATGAATTGAAGAAATCCCAGATCGGGTTTCTTCGGGCATTTGAGAGTCAAGTCCACATGAGATTTGGAATGTGAGTTTGAGTTGGAGGGTAACTTTGTCCATCCCTTGTTAAATTGTGTATCTGATTGTATTTTCTTTTTTTCAATGTATCTCATAGAAAATAAACTTAAAAGTGTGTATCTGAGAGTAACAAATCCTTATTTTTATTATAAATTATTTGTAAGAAGAATTCTTTCTTTACGATTCTTTTTCTGGAAAAATACAATTTTGACAAATGAGTGATGTATTAAATTAAAATCCAAAAAAACATACACAAAAGACCAAAAAGATGTAATAGAGAAACAAGATAAAAGTTATCTAAATCTAAAGAACTCGCAGTTCATATCTCGAAACAGTTGACTAGAGAGAGCAGAAGAAGCCTTAGAATGCCAGGTTGGTTCTCCTCCAATGTTTGAAATAAGGTCTGCTACTGCATTGCCTTCCCAGAATATGTGAGATACCATAAAAGCCATATTTCTGATAATGTATTTTGCCCTTCTCAACCTAGAGTAAACCCGCCAGGGAAGCACAGGTGAAGGATGAATGAAAGCATGAACAACGTAGGTGGAGTTAGTTTCCAACCAATGTCCGAAGAGTATTCGATGGCCAAACAAGCAGCTACCAATTCTTCCTCCAGCGTGAATCCCATTCCAAAACCGCTGGTGTATCCACCCCATGTTGAACTCCCGACTATTTCGGAACACTCCTTCTCCGAAGATGCAGCCTGGTGAGCCAGCAGTATACCCATCTGTATTAACTTTCACCCATCCAGGTATCGGAGGTTTCCACTTGATGGTGATAATTTGAGGTGCCTTACGACGTTTTCCCACAATCCCAAAATATTTCAGCATGATCAAGTCTTCCACCGTGTTAGTCATTGTGCCCATATCAAATAATTTTCCTTCTCGAATAAGAGACATAAGTCTAACCATGATACTTGAAACTCTGATGTCCTTATCCACCAACTTTATTTCATCCCCATCCTGCTTAATATCGTAACCCTGGTGCTAGGGCTCATTGCGTTCTTGCCATATTATCAAGACAAAAGTGATAATCGTCAGTCCATAATGATGTAATTTGCTTGCTACTCTTTATCCCCATTGCTGTTGGCGTTCGATCGTTTGGTTAACGTGACCCGTTATGGTTCCATACATTTCTAACAATCAGCGAAAACAATTAAACAAGAAACGTATTACCTTTCACCATGGTATGTTGAAGACGATGAATTCTCGCCACTAGCCTATGCAGCCTCACCATTTTGGGCATAACTCTCTCATCCAATGTCACATTTGAGTGATCTACGTGCCAAAACGATACTATCTTCCATGGCTTTCCATCAGTATATCACACATCCAATTCTGAAGTCTGTACAATTTATAAAAATCGTAGAAGGTGGCAAACAGCAGCAGCAAATAACCTTCCAATCTTCTGTTGTATTCCCAAGTCCAATCTCGACGTCGTATGGGCGACGATCTTCGAGATCTTCTCAATTTGCTGTTCCCTAACCCCCTTCATAGTGTTAGACATGAATTATCAATTGATTAGGATTTTCGTACACCTGAGATGACTTATATATGGGCTACAGCAGGGACCAGGAGGAGCAATTAGAGTTGGGCCTCAATTGGGTTTAATTATCCAATCTTAGTCCAAAGCTTATACTTAAGTCCAATAATAATAATATATACCACTAAAATATTATTACTGCACTACCGTTATAATCCCATAATTACGTTATGGGCTTCTTCTTATTATGAGCTCGTTAGTCTCCCCATGTTTAAGATATATAATGTCCATTAATTAATTAAGTTACTGACAACTCCATTAATTAATATCTAATCCGAGAGTAGTATCACTCAACCTCATTATCATGCCAGAATAAATCCACCTGCAGGGTTTACATGATAATCCTTATGAACTCCTCAAGGGGACATCATCAACCCATGACGGACACAGATTCATTCTACAATCAACAGCACACCATAGAGACAACACTATTTTCCAACTCACCGAGTTTGTTGATTTAATTACATGTAAATCTCACTCATTGATGAATCAAAGAAATAAAAACTTCCTTACGTGTCGAGGTTATTTTATAGGGATTAAGAGCACGAACATCCATAATAACTAAGATCAAGTTCTTCTATAAGTCAGTATAAGTGGAAGATCTCAAGTGGTCCTGCTCAATACACAAAGTGAACTAATGTGATTCTATAGCCAAGACAAGCTAATACCAAACCACACTACAACCATCCCGATAGAGAGTCCCCGTCCATCTCGGTTGTGAGCATCTGTTTATACTTTATAAGGAGACCGATAATATGATCTTCCGCGTGTTGTCGCACAACGTATTATCTACAATATAAAGTAAGTGGACTATTACATCGTGCAAACTATAAATAAATTATAAGACGCAATCATTTGATCATATGATTCTCATTTCAAATAAAATGTTATAACATTGTTCATACTTAAGCTAGACTTTTAGTATACAATCCAACAATCTCCCACTTATACTAAAAGACTATGCTGTCATATCTTCCGCCATACATCTGAATCCCACTCCCACTATACGACCATCAAAAGCTCTCACCTTAAGGTCCTTATAAATGGATTTACTTGGTTATCATCCGATGCAATATAGGCGACAACAACCCTCCCCTCATCATACAATTTCTCGTAACAGGTGGTACTCGCGCTCCATGTGTTTAATTGTCTTATGGGCTCGTGATTCTTTCAAGTTTGCAACTGCACCATTATTATCAAAATAAATTGTGATATCCTTGGGCAAACTTAGAAACACTTCAAAGTCCATCATGAAGTTTCTAGAGTCAGACAGATACTTTGGCTGCCTCATAGGCTCCAATTTATCATCTTTCCATGATGAAGTCCAGAGTCTGAAATATATTTCTATATAACACTCCTCCACATTATGACTCAACTTCTTAAAACTAAGCACATAACCTTTTGAGGTAGATTTACTGCCATCCCTATCTGATTTGAAAAATCCAAATCTACATAACCCTTAAGAAGCAGTGAATCTGTTCGGTAAGTCCACATATAATTCCTGGTCCTTTTTTGGTACCTTAGTATATGTATTGCCACAATTCAACATTCTTATTTCGAGTTACCTTGATATCTATTGTTCATGCATTTAGCAAAACAGACATCCATTCTCGTCCATAGCATTACTTAGATTTAGCTTCCTTATTCGCCGAAGTATAAGGAACCGCTTTCATCACATTTATCTTCTTTTGTGTCTCAAGACACATTTCCTTAGATAAAGTCACATGCTAAAACAAGCAAAGATCGTATCATTTCATGAAGCTTGAGACAAGCATAACATTATTTCTTGTGATCCGTATTACCGTGATCAAAAGGATATTTTTTCTTCTCTTAAGTCCTTCATCACATACCGCTTTATCAACCATACCCCATACGCCTGATAATACTCTTTCATTGTCTCCAATGAGCAAGATACTATCTACGTATAGTACAAGAAATACATGTCACTGGATTTACCTCATCAAAATGAATGTTTCATGATCTTGAAGCTTACTTTAGTACATCGATGGATACTTTTAAGCTTACTATCATAATGTTCTTAGCCCTTTGCAATGAATTACTCTGGTTGCTTCACATAGATGTTTTCCTCCAGACTTCCAATTAGGAAAGTTCTCTTGATATCTATTTGTTATTCCTCATATTTCATATGAGTAGGAACAGGTAAAAGAGTCCGGATCAACATAAGCATAGCTATCGGCGAACAGGTTTCCTCATAATCGAACCCTTTCTTTCTGAGTATACCTTTTCGCAACAAGCTTTGCTTCCAAGGTTTTCAACTTACCATATAATTCTCTTTTATTTCGTATGACCTATTCCAATGGCTTTTACACCATATAATGTTTCTACAAGCTCCCAGATCTAATTTAGAATTCATCGATTCTATTTCAACATCATTGCACTTGCTAAGATATCGCATTTCGATCTTGTAGTACTTCGTCGTATCCGTGGGTCTATTCCATGTTTGCTAGGGACCAAGTCTCACGACTCTCCCAAAACATATATCTTACAGGTTGTCGAACAACCCTCCCACTACGACAAGACACTACACACAATTGTGTATCAGACGCGACACGCGTTGCAGTTTACCTTATGGTATATCCTCTTGTACACTTGGTATTAATACTTTGTGTTTTTCTTCTCACTTCCTTTAGAACAATTTATACATGGGTTTATGATTTAATACATAGTCTTTTTCCAAAAATCTAGTGTTTATGTTAACAATCACCCTTCGATCTTTTGGACTAAATAAATCATCACCCTTCATTTTTCTAGGATATCCCATAAACAGGCAAACATTCATTCGAATTACTGTTTCTAGGGTATATCCATAAAATGAATTTAGTAATTCGAAATAACTCATCATCTATCTAATCATTTCCATAAGAGCCTTTCTCTTATTAAGATCAGAAGATGGCTTATTAATTATTATTTGTTACATCCGTGGGATAAACATGATTTAAGAGTGAACAACAACAGAAAACGTACGTCATTTAAATAAAATGGAGTATCCATCCGTAAATGAATAGAAACTGAAATGAAATTCTTTCTATGAAAACGTACGTCAAGATAATTTCTCAAAATCAAACGTTTATTCATATCGTAAGATAAATAAACAACTCCCACCGCAATAGTCACTACTCTCGTAGTATTACCCATGTCCATAATAATCTCATCATCACTTAGCTACACGCTTTTAGTGATTCCGGTATCTACACACAACGTGTGAGTAGATGCCATCAGTAATCATGCTTCAACAACCAGTGAATGAGATACTAACTTTGTTCACATCTTGATGAAATTGGATTTCCTTTGCCACATGTTTTGTCAGAAATTCCCCACCATATACAACCTCTCGTATTTCAGGTAGAACTTGCTCAAAACATCCAGGCAAACAATGAAGAATAAATTGATCTATGTTTCCCTTTCAATTTCTATTCCAAACTCTTCAAATTCATTCATCAACTTATCTATGACCTCTTGCTTTTATAACTTACTCAAGTATCTGAAGAATCGCATAAGACTATCATATTTCTATGAACCTCTCACCTCTTCACTAGAGACTTTAATAGGCATCATGGGACATCCTTAGTGAGAACACATATTTATATTTTCCTAAGCAGTAAAATACGAAACCAAGTTTCTTTTCTACTCATCTAATTTTGGATAAGTAAATATGTTTTCTTTCAGTATACAATAAGTGAGATAAAACCATTTTGAAAATTCAGAGAATCATAAATAAATACACCGATCAAATCTTCGAATTTTATCCTTTTATATTGATTCCCTCAAAATAATATAAAAATAAAATTCACCGACATCTCAAGCACCGTGAGTCTGCAAGTCACGTTAGTGTGGACGTTTACAAACCCGAACATTTAAAAGAGAAGGTTTTACCCATTAATTTCATTCGTCAACCCAACCTCATGACAAAATAATTAATAGTCGGTTCCTCTTTAGCCATGCAAATAATAGCAGTGACTCCGTTAGGGAGGATACTAATTATTTACATCTAAGTGTACACCATTATTTGATCTCAAGTCCATTGCGCGAGCTTATGTGCCTTACAGTTAGAGAAGTACACACGCGCTCGGATAACTTCCTACAATCATCGATTATATGTTTGTACCAGTGAGCCGCACATAAACTCATCCGTTAGGGAGGAATGTCTATGCCAACACGCAAGTTCATGTGCCACATTACAAACAATAATTATTTAATGAAGTCTGTACCAGTGATTCGTGAATAAACTTATCCGTTAGGTAGGAAGGCCTATTGCCAACACACAAGTATACTTACATCACTTACAAACAAATAATGGAGGCCGCAGGAATTAATTACTAATCCCCTCTTTCACTTAGTTATTTAACACCGATGGTTTTTACATGTATACAATATTCAGAATAATATACGCAACCTAGCATGCTCCTATTACATCACATAAGACAGTAAATCAAATAGAACATGCATCCAATCCAAATATATAACAATAATTCGCAAATTAAAACAATTATTGGCAATTATATATAAGGAAAAAAAATTAGAATTGGCCAAGAATAAAAGGGATTTGACTTGGTCAATAAGCAAGCAATAAGGCATGTGGCAAGTTGTCTTGGCCCAAGTCATCACCCTTCATGGATCACAACTGCTTGGAGAACACGATCACAACAAAACCATTCTAGCCTTGCTGACTGCCCATCAATCGCCGGGAAAACAAGAAAGGAGTTGTTCAATCCATGAGGCTACCCACCGGAAAACACGATGAAAAATAATGTCCGTCCGTCATTCAGCTTTTCTTCCAGCAATGGTGTCCGGTGCCGTCGCCCATCTATAAACTGACCTGCTGGCAGCCTATCAAGCAGTAACCGGTAACATCAGGCGCTGCCCATCCGGCTGTATATGAAGAGGAAGTGATCGTTGCCCCCCGCTGCCAGTAGCTCCACCGGCATCAGCAACCGGTCGTCACTTCATCTTCCCTTGCCTTCGCCGACAACCCACAGTCAACGCCAGCATGATTGCTCCGCCCGCTAGTTTGCACGCCGCCAGGCCAGTCCATGTCACAGCGGTTATATCAGGTGCCAACGATACATACATCAGCCATGGAATTGGTTAACCAGCATCCATCGACTGCTCCAACTGCTGTCCGCTGATGAAGGTGACTAGTCGGCGTTTCGACAATAACCGCTCGCCGGACTCGACACGCCTCTGCCCAACAGCAATAGCCTACCGCGCCGCCGTATCGTGCTTGCCTTGCACGCCAAGGGACTCGCCCAGAAACATGCCATTCCCGATCGAACATCGAAAACCCGACTGGATACCTGCATCCTCGCCCCGAAAATACTGCAGGCTCAACCAGAAAACTCACAATTTGCCAGGTCCGATCAGAACCTCCGCACTGCAACGATACGCTGCCAGCCATCATGGATCGTGTCTTACAGCATTGCTGTCACTCGACATAGTGGTCAGATTGTTAGAAACATGCTTCCCAGCCGTGTCGAGAAGGTTGCACCGCCGTCGCGCCCGCCATACTCAGCGCCAACCACCAGCAACTACCGCCGTCTGTCTGCTTTCTAGCCTTTGCCTCCAGCCATCAGCGTGTGTCTACCTTCCCGTCCGACGTTGCCAACACATAGCGCCGCAAGCTTGATCTACCCTCGTCGATCCATCGACGCCGTGTTGGGCAAGTCACGCCAACTACCACGATTCCTTGCTGATCTTTGTCTATCCAGTGCCATCGTCCTTCCCCAGCGTTACTCGCGTACCATCGCCAACGAAGTGCATCGTAAATTGCAATTAGGGTTCTCAATAAATCACAAAAAGTTTCTCATGGAATATCCATCGATTACTCAATAAACCAATTATCCTTTCAATCAACATGCGATCTTTATTCAAGAATAAATCACATTATTCACATAAACCATAGCCTAACGTGTCACGCTTTACCACGAAACCTCGCTCTGATACCAATTGTTGGCGTTCAATCGTTTAGTTAACGTGACCCGTTATGGTTCCATACATTTCTAACAAGCAGCAGAAGCAAGTAAACAAGAAACTTATTACCTTTCACCATGGTATGTCGAAGACGATGAATTCTCGCCACTAGCCTGCGCAGCCTCACCGTTTTGGGCATAACTCTCTCATCCGATGTCGGATTTGAGTGATCTATGCGCCAAAACGATCCTCTCTTCCGTGGCTTTCCCTCAATATATCACACGTCCAATTCTGAAATCTGTACGATTTTATGAAAATCGTAGAAAGTAGCGGACAGCAGCAGCAAACAACCTTCCAGTCTTCTGCCGTATGTGTGGGCGAGGATCTTCGAGATCTTCTTAATCTGCTGTTCCCTAACCCCCCCCCCCTTCACAGTGTTAGGCGTGAATTATCAATTGATTAGAGTTTCCGGACAATTGAGATAACTTATATATGTGCTACAGCAGGGACCAGGAGGAGAAATTAGAGTTGTACCTCAATTGGGTTTAATTATCCAAGCTTAGCCCAAAGCTTATACTTTAGTCCAATAATAACAATATATACCACTAAAATATTATTAATGCACTACCGTTCTAATTCCATAATTATATTATGGGCTCCTTCTTATTATGAGCTCGTTAGTCTCCACGTGTTTAAGATATACAATGTCCATTAATTAATTAAGTTACTAACAACTCCATTAATTAATATCTCATCCGAGTGTAGTACCACTCAACCTCATTATCATACCGGAATAAATCCACCTGCAGGGTTTACATGATAATCCTTATGAGCTCCTCAAGGGGACATCATCAACCCATGACGGACACGGATTCCTTCTACAATCAACAGCACACCATGGAGACAATACTATTTCCCAACTCACCGAGATTGTTGATTTAATTACATGTAAATCTCACCCACTGATGAATCAAAGAAATACAAACTGCCCTACGTGTCGAGGTTATTGTATAGTGATTAAGAGCACGGACATTCATAATAACTGAGATCAAGTTCTTCTATGAGTCAGTATAAGTTGAATGATCTCAAGTGGTCCTGCTCAATACACAAAGTGCACTAATGTGATTCTATAACCAAGACAAGCTAATACCAAACCACACTAAAACCATCCCGATAGAGAGTCCCCGTCTATCTCGGTTGTGAGCATCTGTTTATACTTTATTACGAGACCGATTATATGATCTTCCGTGTGTTGTCGCGCAATATATTATCTACAGTATAAAGTAAGTGGACTATTGCATCGTGCAAATTATAAATAAATTATAAGACACAATCATTTGATCATATGACTCTTATTTCAAATAAAATGTTATAACATTGTTCATACTAAAGCTAGACTTTTAGTATACAATCCAACAATTGCTTGTAAGAGGAATCCAACAAATTGCTTATCCACATGCAGCACAAGGCTGAAAGAGAACCCTGCCAACAATTTAGAGAACACCTGCAAAGATACTGAACAAGTTAGAAATAAACGATCAGCTGTCTCATCATGTTTTTTACAAAGATAGCATCGTGAGGGCCCTGTAAACCGTCATTCCCTTATTATATTCCAAGTCGGAGCTATGCCTTTGATAACTTTCCAGAGAGCCAACGATCTCTTTTTTAGGATAAACCTATTCCAATTCCAAGAACCCCGTGCCTGTTCAATGAAGGACTGTTGGGTATGCATATATGATATTTGGGATGTAACTTTCCCTTGCAAAGACTTGCTCTAACCCTTCAATCCACCACATCAGGCGCCATCCTTGTTTCCAATATGGCATTGACAATATTGAAAATGTCGATGTGAAATTTTCCGTAAAGTGACAATTGCCATCATAAAGATAATTTCCTATCCTTTGATCAAAATGGTGGAGATGCTCATGAGGAATACCAACCAAATCCGCTATAGGAGAGCCAATCCAATTGTCTAACCAAAATCTCACCTTACAGTCATACCCCACAATCCATATCTCATCTTCCATTAGTCTTTTCATATGTTCAACACACGACCTCCTAATGGAAGATTAGATGTATCCTGATTTGATGCTATAACCCCCAAACCATCTGTCCTTAATACAAGCCAACGGCCCTTTGCTTTGCAGAATGTCCCAAGCAAGCTTCATTAAATAAGCTTCATTAGTCGTCCTAGTATTTCTCATTCCAGTCCTCCTTTCGAAACCGGGCTACAAACTCTCTTCCAACCCATAGTGAAACGATGCTGTTTAGACACATCTCCTGACAAGATAAAATTCCAGTAAGAGGATTCTATCTTCTTGATAAGATGCCTTGGCCACTTGTACACCATCATAATGTGTACTGTCGATGCTATGATAATAGAATTCACCAAGCAAATCCTCCCCGCCATTGACAACATACTCCCTTTCCACCTTTTAAATTTTGCAAGAATTTTATTCGTGGCTTGTGTGAAGTATTCCTTTTAGGTGCCCCAATAAATATTGGTGCTCCTAAATACATGAAGGGAAATGTACATTCTTGCATACCGAGTGAGGTCATCACTCTTGCCTGATCACATGTTTAACATGCTTCCCAAAAAACACCTTGGACTTCAAAGAGCTGAAGACCTAGCCCGACAGAGTTGCATAATTCTGCAGGACCGCCCTAAGCCCCTCAACCAAATTATCATTACCCTTGCAAAACAACACAATACCATCAACATAGAATAAATAAGTGGGAATGGATGTGGACCTATTTGCCTGTGCAAGAGAGATATTGCCAGCTGCTATTTCTTTCTCAATCCATTTACCAAGTACCTCTTCTGCCACACAGAATAGAAGGGGTGAGAGGGGGTCTCCTTGACGTACTCCCTTTCCACATAAAAAACCCTCCGATTTTCCATTAATGATAACAGAAATCCTTGCTGAATGAAAAATGACATGTATCCAGTTGATGAAAACCATGTCAAAACCCATTTTCTCCAGCACATATGCATGACGAAGTCCCATCTCAAGGTATCAAAAGCCTTCTTTATATCAATTTTAAAACCAATACTACCAACAGAGTTACTAAGACTATTAAAACTTTCTGAAGCCACCGCAATACCGTGATGAATGCTCCATCCCAGAATAAAACCAAACTAATAGCTGCTAAGATTCTCACTCAACATAGGCCCCAGTCTATTCGAAAGGATTTTAGTGATGATCTTGAAAAGAAAATTGTATAGATTAATCGGCCTAAAGTCCTCCACTCTCATCGCACCTTCGATCTTTAGAACCAGAACAATGAAATTACAATTTACTCCCAAAGGCATATTTCCCGTAGAGAAAAAATATTGGATTACTATGCAAAGATTTTCTCCAATGAAGTGCCAACATCTTTGGTAGAATGATCCTCCAAAACCATCCGGCCCTGGTGAATTGTCTCCAGAAAGCTCCATGACTGCTCCTTTGATTTCATCCATCAGAGGAACAGCCGTCAGCCCAGCATTATCTGCGGCACTAACAAATCTATTTATAAAGTCCAAATGTTCAAAATCTTGAACCTCTTCTGGCATTTCGAAAAGACGGGAATAGTATCCCACCACATGCCGGGAGATTTGGGCGATGTCCTCCGTGATGACCCCATCTACTTCCACAGATGTGATAGATGTTTTAGATCACTGAATACGCTGGAATCTATGGAAGAATTCCTTGTTTCTATCATCATCCTTCAGCCAATTATTTCTATTTTTCTAAGCATAAAATTGGTGTTTGCTTTCCAATCTTTTATTCAATTCAATATGGGCTTCAACCTCTTCACAAAATAATTTTTCGCTATCCCCCTCTTCCCCGATTCTAATCTGAACACTATTAAGTGCTTCCATGGCCATATCAACCGAATCGAAAATGTTTCCAACTCCTAATGATTCCATTTTTTATGTTAAACTTCAATCTTTTCAATTTCGCAGAAAAAAGACTCAAGGGGTTTCGTCTAGGGATGGCATTTTTCCATGGAGTTTCAGCTATGATAAAGAAACTCATGTCCGAAAGCCACATGGTTTGGAAACAAAACGGCTGAGGCACAATCTCATTCATCTTACTTGAAAGTAAAATAGGCGCATGATTCGAGCCATGTCTGGCTAGTGCCAATCCTGTCACTACATCCCATTTATCCATATAAACATTGTCCACTAGGATTCTATCGATCCTAGAAGCTCTCATGCTCCTGGTAGCTGAACGACATACCCATGTAAATTTAGCACCTTGTAGCTCAACATCATGCAGACCCGTAGTATCCAGAAAAGATCTATATTCCACTAGCCCTAGATTATCCCTTCATGAACTATGTAATCGTTCATGTGACCCCAAGCTTGCATTGAAATCCTCAATAAGCATCATATTACTTGCAAGATTAGAAGTGATATCATACTACAATTCTCTACGAATTTTGTGGTCTGTATGACCATGAACAAAGCCAAACCTATAGTCACCAGCGTTATGGATGAAATTGAAAATCATTACCTGAGAGGAGGAGAAAATCTGTCGGACCTAGGAGACATATGAAGAATTGTAGAAAACCCAAATATTAGTGC
This sequence comes from Pogostemon cablin, assembly GCA_023678885.1. NCBI lineage: Eukaryota > Viridiplantae > Streptophyta > Magnoliopsida > Lamiales > Lamiaceae > Pogostemon > Pogostemon cablin. The sequence continues at coordinate 3,371,347 of CM043006.1, forward strand.
GAAGACCATCCCTCTGATTGTGTCCCGCAAAATGAAATCCCATATTCCTCTAAACATGATTATGAATAGAAGAAAAAAGAACTTTGGGCTCTTGCCAGCCATAAAGGTTGATTTTTCCTATAGAGTTCTCGAAGAGCCGTCTGGGCAGAGGCCTTCCCTATTTCCCTTACATTACAAAAGAGAACAATCATTTAAAACGTGGTGTTCGACCATGCTTCAGCGGCAAAGAATCCCAATCCTGGTAGTAGATGCATGCATGTTTTTAGAATTATTTTTGGTAGGTTCCACATGCTTTATCCCCGGGCTACCAGGCATGCGAGACCTAATAACTGGGGGATCCGTCCTGCTAAAAAACGTGGCACTGTTAGCAGTGCCCCTAACTGATTTCTTGGCAACCACTATCTATTTTCCCGTAGGAGAAATAGAGGAAGCTTTAAGCTCTGGGCTGCGAACAGCAAGTAGGATAGGTTCTGCTATGATCAACGCAAGGGAGTGGTCCTGTAAGTCTTCAATTTCATCTTCCTGGTCGTCTCCATCACTATCAGGGTCCTGATCATCAAGATCACAGCCCTGATCCTTCCAATCATCTTCTTTATCTATGTCGAAGCCCTCATCCCGACCCTTCTTCTGATTATCATCCTGTATCCGGTTCTTATAATTACTTATCTCCATTTCATCTAATGTCTCCTTCTGATATTCTAGGGCTTTTTTAAACTCAGCATCTTGCATATCCGAAGCTTCCTCTTTCATTTCTTTATTGAGATTATCAAATATGTTAGAAGTATGAACATTCTCAGAAGGCCCCTCCTTTCGCCTCCATGCATTTTTGGGGACAAAAAATCCATCCTTCGAAGCTTTATCTCTTTTCTTTTCTTTACGTTGCTCCTTTTTCCCCTGCTTCTTCAAACAGTTCTGAATACCATGGCCCAATATATGACATGATTTACATTATTCAGGGACATTTTCTAAACCAAAAGAAATACGAATCACACTCTCAGAGGTGTCTATATTCAGAAACGTTGGGATCGTCTCTTGAATATCTACTTCTACCAAAACACGGGCAAAGTGTCCTGTGGATCCATCTAAAGTCTTGTCATCAATGCGATTAGGAGATCCGACAGCCCGTGCTATGTTCCTAATAACCTCCTCATGCAAAAGCTCCAAAGAGAGTTCGTAGATACGCATCCAAACTGGGACTACAGACGACTTAACCTTGTATGGATTAAATGTCTGTGTCCATCTCTGAACTCAAAGCTGGACCCTCCCAACTTCAAAGATTCATTTCTTCAGCAAACCCGCCTTAATTTTATCATCAGAGACCAAACATGAGTAATATCCACGACCTAAGGGAATGTTTAAAAGATCAGAAGTGGAGATGTTGAATGCACGAGAGAACATGTTGTTGATCTCCAATTCAGTAAGCGGCTTGGAACCTAGTTCATTCAAAACCTTAACAATAACAAATTAGGAGAAAAGGGTTTTACGTTTTTCGTAGAAAGATTTAGTTATCAACAGAGTAGAGATATCACATGTCCTGTCAACTGGCCTTGCCATAGGATCTAGGAAGGATCCCTTGCATATGGCTGATTTGAGATGAGAGATGGGATCCTCTCGATTACTGGCAGCATTTGCCGCGTATGATTCATCACCATGGGTCGATGGGATGTTACGATTAGGGTATGATAAACCCGTCTGTCGTTTACCAGAGGATTGTTGTGGATGCTGAGTAGCACCTCCACTAACAGGTTTAGAGAATGGCGGCGCTGCCGATCCAATATGAATTCGGCCGGTACTATCCATGGAAGGCGTAGCCCCGTAAAAGCCTCGTTTCTCCGAAGCAGCTCGTCAAAGGAGGGTAGGTTGGAGGTTTCGGTCTGAGCAGTCGGACTGGCCGAGGGGCCCACTGTAACAGGGGGCCCGAGGGTCCTCCAAGACAGATGACTTAGGCTGAACGGCAGGTTGATCAGCCGCTAAGGGCACTGACTGATCAGCCACGATCTTGGAGTTTTGTGAATTGGTGAGCAAGTCCATCAGCCAAAGGAACCGTTCATAGGCAGCATCCAATTCAGGGAACTGGATAAAAGGATTAGAGCTGGCATCAGTGGCGGAGTTTCCATGAAGCAAGAAACAAATAAGAAAACCCTAGAAATTTTTAGGGAGAAAGGAGAGAGAATTTTTTAGAGAGAGAAATATCTTTTTTATTCTTTTGATAATGTTATTTTTTTATAAATGTTTGATGGGAAAATACAATTTTGATAAAGTTCTAAAGATGAACTTTTATAGTCAAATTTAACATATTATTGGCTGAAATTAATCCCATAAAAAAAAGTTGCACATTCTAAATTGATGAATAAATTTAAAGGGTTTTTATTAAATTAGAAATATTTAAAATTAATTATGAAAGAAAAATTAATTAAGCCTTACATGTAGTATAGTTTTCTACCATTTTTATTTAATTTATACTTTTATTATTTAAAAATGTAATAATTTAAAATTTATTTTTTAATTTAAACATTATAAATTTGTAAAATGTGATAATATTTTAAAAAATAGTAACATTTTTTCAATATAAAAAAAATACTAATCAAATAAAAGTGATAATATTTTATTTGAACTATGTTATGAATAATTTATAATCTTAAAGACTTAATTACGTGAGTTCATCTTACAAATAACATCCATGTGAAGAATAAGAAGTGATAATCTTTATAAGCGAAAGTAATATTCAATTTACGAAAAGTGATAACGGTAGTGTAAACTATTTCATAAACAGTTTATACTATAAATGAAAAGTTATAACATTTAAAATAAAGTGATAACATCTTTAATAAAAAAATGAAAAATCAATGCAAACACTTAATGTGAATCAAATTGCAAATAAACTCTATTTTTACCAATTTTTTTATTTAATATTTTTTTACAAGAAAAATTACTTTTCGAATAGATAAGTTATTACTCTTGTGAATGACCGAATTACTCTTTAAAATTTTGAATTTCCTTGTTTATCAATTGCTCTTTAGTATATGAAAATTTATTTTTTTAGAGAGATGAACAAATATTTTTTTAAAATAAAAACATTATTGTGAATTAAGAGTAAATTTTTATATAGTAAATAGTAGTTTTCATAAAACAAGGGCTCACGTGTGCGATCAATTCACACAGGAACCCTCTTAATAATAATACTAGTCTAATAATTTACTTTCGGAATAAGCCTACTTTCTACGATAAACATAAATTACGAACTACAAGTACAATACATTATATGAATTACAAGATGAATTTCCGCTTTAAACTAAAAGGAGCCGCAATTAATTATTTATAGGAGCATATGATCATTATTACTGTCCGGGAATAATGACAAAATTTTAGTATACGTAAAATTAAATAAAAATAATTCAATACTTATTCAATGTAAAATCTTGCTAATTAATTAGTGGAGTTAAGTAAGTTAATTACATCAAACATCATCAAATTTAAAATAAAAATTACATTTTTTTAATCTTTGGGAGATTATTAAATGATGATTGTAATTAGAGAATACCCATTACTCCTACCATTTATTACCTCCATCCCAAAGAGAAGTTCATGGTTACGGTAGATATGGAATTTAAGAAAAAGTTACTTTTTGTTTTACTTTTAGAGGTAGTTTGATATATTTAGATAATAAATAAATTATAGAGTAAGTTATGTGAGTTATAAAGGGGTGACAATTTTGAAATTAAAGTGTATTGTGGAATTATTGATTTGTGTTTATTTCTTAGTTTGAAAGTGTGAACTTGTTTATAAGACAGACAAAAATAGAAAATGTGAATTAATTTATGGGATAGAGGGATTAATATGTTTTTGTTAATAATACTATTATTACATAACCAATTTGATATAATAATTTACATTATATAATATATGGTTAGAATGTCATTACTGACTTCATTTATGTCATGAAACATAATTTTATTACTCATGAAAAATAATTTCATTGTTATTAGTTTGATTTGTTTTTTAAGTACTTTTCTTATAAAAATAATTATTTATGCACTATTTATATTTTAAACTAGGATAAATTACAAAAATTCCCATCGAGATTTGTTCAAACTACTAAATAAACCCCGTGGTTTGAAAAATTACCAATTACCCCTTTTGACTTATTTTTTATTTGAACATTAATAAAAATACTCATTTTCTAAAATAATTAGGGATACAAATGACATCAAGACTCATGTATTTAGCATTGTATTTTTAAATTTTACTATTTTATTTTTTAAAATTTTTTATTATTTAAATATAGAAAACTATGGTTAAAGGGAATTTTTTGTTTTTTTTAACATGAAAATAAGATCAATACCCATATACTTTAATATTGTATTTTAAAATTTTACATTTTTATTTATTTATTTATTTTAAAATTTCAATATCTAGGGTTTTTTTAACATGTAAAAAATAAAAAATAAAATCTCTCTAACCCTAATATTCTACATTTAAAAAAATTAAAAACTAAATAAATTAGTGAAACTTAAAAATACAATATTAAATAATAGATCTTGATATCATTTTCATCCCTCTTTATTTTAGAAAAAGGGTATTTTTATTAATATTCAAATATATATACAAATTAAAGGGGGTAATTGTTAGTTTTTCAAACCACGGGGTTGGTTTGGTATTTGATCAAACATCGAGGATGTTTTGGTAATTTACCCTTTTTTTAAGCTATTCAAACACTAATAACAAATCAATAATATCTACTCCACTATTTATTTTGAAAATAAATAGGTGCACATATACTATAATATATATATATATATATATATATATATATATATATATATATATATATATATATAGAGAGAGAGAGGTCAACTAAAGTTTCCCGCTCAAAAATTTAGTCAAAATCTCTTATCAATATATTACAAATTTCTCATCAATTTCTCGATTCTCTCTTCCCAATTTCTCCTCCATTTATATTGTTTTCTTAATTTATTTTGTTTTTATATGGTAATAATCATTCCCTATTTATTACATAAATTATTTTTGGCTTTTCTTATTTCACGTTGATATATTTTCAACAAAAAATGAGTGTGAAATTAAAGATTGTAGATAGCCGGATTTTATCCTCCGTTAATGATGGAGTAATGTGGTTGTTTGGGGATGATAGGGGGATTATCCGTACTAATCTAATATAATGATTATAATAGAGAGAGGAAGAGTACTCGTTGGTTCCCTCCAGGCGATCTTGTGTCTTTTGGAGGTGAATATTGTTATCTCTTATTCATTTGGAGCATGCCATATTTATCGAGTGGCTTGACGTCATCCAATTCTCCGGATATATCGTCAGGTCACATCATAATAAATGCATACACTGTAGGCATTAAATGCTATAGCCACATGCAGCTATTTATACGATCCGTTTTAAGATATCCCCTATGCCCAAATTCTAGGGGAAATCTGCATAGCTCCTAGGCTAGGAGGAGCAAGTGGCCAAGTGGGGGTGGCGGCTGACTCGTCCTCGCCGAGAGAGTAGGGTAGACGCACTCGGCCGCCCTTCAGTTAGGGACTTGTGATATTGGACCTGATGACGTGAGACAGGGTGTATTTCCTAAGGGTCAAATTAAGAGTAATTCATATTCTTCTCTTGGGGGCCCAATACGATGGGCCCTATTACATTAGCCCTCAGGCTTCGCCGCCACAAAGGTTTAGCAAGTGGAGGCGGAGCCTTCTTAATTAGCGTGTGTGTCCCAATTTCTCAATTTGATTTTTGAACTCCCTGATGCGATGTGACACCACCAGAAGATTCTGAAGCGATGTTTCGAGATCTGGGTTGAATTTTTCTAGGCGCCGTCTCATCATTGCATTGGTTGAAGGAAGCGTCCCGCATTTATTGTTATTCCGTCAGCGTCGCAACAGTTGGGGCTGGCTAATATATAAAAACGACTGTAGGCCTTTACAATTTTCATTTTACTCCTTCTATTTGCTCTTTATTTTGTCTTTCTTGCTTTTCTTTTTCTGTAAAGTTGTATGAATCGTGGTGGTCGTCCTGATTCCGGTTGACCAGTGGGTCCCGAGCGAGCGGTGAGTGGTGGAGAGGGGGTTTCGGATTCTCTAGAGATAGCGTTGTTAGATTTGTATACTAAAAGCCTTGCTTTTGTATTGAACAATGTTTTAACGATTTTATTTGATATGAGAATCATATGATCAAACGTTTTTGCATATTATAAATTGTTTATTTATATGTTTGTGCAAAAGTCCATTTACTTTATATTGTAGATAATATGTTGTGCGACAATACGCAGAAGATCATATTATCGATTTCCTTATAAAGTATAAACAGATGCTCACAACCGAGATAGACGTGGACTATCTATCGGTATGGTTGTAGTGTGGTTTGGTATTAGTTTGTCTTGACCATAGAACCACATTAATACACTGTTTTGTGTATTGAGTAGGACCGCCTGAGATCGTTCAACTTGTACTGTCTATATAGAAGAACTTGATCTCTGTTATTATGGATGTTCATGCTCTTAATCCCTAAAAAATAATCTCGACACGTAAGGCAGTATATATTTCTTTGATTCATCAATGGGCGAGATTTAAATGAATTAAATCAACAAACTCGGTGAGTTGGGAAATAATATTGTCTCTATGGTGTGATGTTGATTGTAGAAGGAATCCATGTCCGTCATAGGTTGATGATGTCCCCTTGAGGAGCTCATAAGGTTTATCATGTAAATCTTGCAAGTGGATTAATTCCGGCATGATAAAAAGATTGAGTGGTACTACTCTTGGATGAGATATTAATTAATTTGAGTTGTCAGTAACTTAATTAATTAATGGGCATTGTATATCTTAAACATGGGGAGACTTTCGGGCTCATAATAAGAAGGAGCCCAAAACATAATATTGGGATTGGATGGGTAGTACAGTAATAATATTTTAGTGGACTATATTATTATTATTGGATTTAATTATAAGCTTTGGGCTAAGCTTGGTTAATTAAATTCAATTGAGGCCCAATCCTATTTCTCCTTCTGGTCCCTGCTGTAGCCCAATATAAAAGTCATCTCAACTTCTGGATGCCCTATAATTGCGCCGTTTTCAACATGTGAAAGGAGGGAGAGAAGCAGATTGAGAAATCCTGTAGATTGTTGCCCACACAACATCAGGATTCGACTTGGGTCATACAGTAGAAGATCAAGAGGTGGTTCTCTACTGCAAATAATCATCTACATCAACCCAGAAGAAAGGTAAACATTTATTTTGATTCCGCTGTAACCGTTTACTTGTATTCCTAACGATCATGTTGAACCAAACGATCCAACAGCCAACAAGCGTATCAAGAGTTGTGTGGTGAGACTAAAGTCTACTCCTCCTTGCACCAACTTCTAGCTGTGTCTCATTTTCTACCATTCTCGTTCATGACAATAGAGGACGTGCCAGATCCGGCGAATATCTGGGTTAAAATTACAGCGCACGATGGGGCCCATAATGACATGAAGGCCTATTTCCAGGAAGCTCGATTCCCTTAACCCAATTTAAGGAGTTGGCCTCGAAATACATGGCGCCAAAAGTGAAATTTGTCAAACCTATCTCCGATGACCGAGTGAGCAAATCTACCGAGGGACGCATGGCGGTAAATGGTTCGATGTTACAGCTAGGGTTTCACTTGCCTATTCACCCCTGTTTGGGCAGCTTCCTTGACTACTGGAACTTGGTGCCTGCCCAGCTGACTCCGAATGCCTGGGCAACGGTGATCATGTTGGCGCTTGAATTGTTTTTTTAACGTGACCTGTTAGGGATCCATACGTTTCTAATATCAGCGGAAGCAATAAATCATAGAAACGATTACCGTTCACCAGGGTATGTAGAAGATAAAGAATTCTCGCTGACAGACTGTGCAGTCCCACGAGAATGACCATAACTTCCTCGTCTGATGTCGGAATTGAATGATCTTTATGCTCAGACGATCCTCTCTTCAACGGCTTTCCGTGAAGTCATTGATTATTAAATTCTGATCACTGTACGATTTTATATAAATTTCGCAAGGTGGCAGACAGCAGCAGCAAACTACCTTCTGATCTTCTGTTGTATGTCCCAAGTCCGATCTCGACGATCTCCACGTCGTGTGGGCGACGATCTACGAGACCTCCTGAATCTGCTCTCAACTCTCATCACACGTGAATAATAAAGTAGATTAGGATTCCAGATAAGCTAAGGTGACTTATATACATGGGCTACAGCAGGGACCAGGAGGAGAAATTGGGTTAGGTCTCCATTGGGCTTAAGTATCCAAGCTTAGCCCAAAGCTTATACTTAAGTTCAATAATAATAATATATTCCACTAAAATATTATTACTGCACTGCCTTTCCAATCCCAAAATTATGTTTTGGGCTCCTTCTTATTATGAGCCCGTTAGTCTCCCCATGTTTAAGATATACAATGTCCATTAATTAATTTAAATTACTGACAACTCAATTAATTAATATCTCATCCAAGAATAGTACCACTCAACCTCATTATCATGCCGGAATAAATTCCACCTGCAGGGTTTACATGATAATCCTTATGAGCTCCTCAAGGGGACATCATCAACCATGACGGACACCATAGAGACAGCATTACTTCCCAACTCACTGAGTTTGTTGATTTAATTACATGTAAATCTCACTCATTGATGAATCAAAAAAATAAATACTGCCCTACGTGTCGAGATTATTGTATAGGGATTAAGAGCACGAACTTTCATAATAATTGAGATCAAGTTCTCCTATAAGTCAGTATAAGTCGAACGATATCAAGCGGTCCTGCTCAATACACACAAGTGCACTAATGTGATTCTATAGCCAAGACAAGCTAATACCAAAACACACTACAACCATCCCAATAGAGAGTCCCCGTCTATCTCAGTTGTGAGCATCTATTTATACTTTATAAGGAAACCGATAATATGATCTTCCGCGTGTTGTCGCACAACATATTATCTACAGTATAAAGTAAGTGGACTATTTCATCATGCATATAAATAAATTATAAGACGCAATCATTTGATCATATGATTCTCATTTCAAATTAATTGTTATAACATTGTTCATACAAAAAGCTAGACTTTTAGTATATAATCCAACAATCTCCCACTTATACTAAAAGACTATTCTATCATGTCTTCCGCCATACATCTGATTCCCACTCCTACTACACGACCATCAAAAGCTTTCGCTTTAAGGTCCTTGTAAATTGATTTACTAGGTTATCATCCGATGCAATCTAGGCAACAACAACCTTCCCCTCTTCATACAATTTCTCGTTAGAGGTGGTACTCGCGCTCCATGTGTTTAATTGCCTTATGGACTCGTGATTCCTTCAAGTTTGCAACTGCACCAATATCATTAATTTAAATTGTGATAATCTTAGGAAAACTTAGAAATACTTCAAAGTCCATTATGAAGTTTCTAGAGTCATATAGATACTTTGGCTGCCTTATAGGCTCCAATTTATCATCTTTCCATGATGGAGTCCGGATTTCGAAATATATGTCTATATAACACTTCTCCATATTATGGCTCTACTTCTTAAAATTAAACACATAACCTTGAGGTGGATTTACTGCCATCCCTATCTGATTTGAAAAATCCGAATCTACGTAACTCATAAGAAGCAGCGAATCTGTCTGGTAAGCCTACATATAATTTCTAGTCCTTTTCAGGTACATAAATATATGTCCTACCACAGTTCAACATTATTATTTCGAGTTACCTTGATACTCACTGTCTATGCAATTGGCAATACAATTATCCATTCTCGTGCATAGCATTCCTTATATTAAGCTTCGTTATTCGCCGAAGCATAAGGAACCGCTTTCATCACCTTTATCTCTTTTTATGTCTCAAGACACATTCACTTAGATAAATTCACATGCTAAATGAGTAAGGATCGTATCATTTTACTAAACTTGAGCTAAGCCTAACATCCTTTCTTGTGATCCGTATTACCGTGATCAAAAAGGATATTTTTACTCTTCTTAAGTCCTTCATTTCATACTGCTTTATTAATCATACACATACGCCTGACAATACTCTTTCATTGTCTCCAATGAGCAATATATCATCTACGTATAGTACAAAAATACCACCACATTTCCGTCACTCTTTTCAATACACAAGACATATCCGAGCATTGATAAAATCCATATCACTGGATTTCTTCATCAAAACGGATGTTCTATAATATTGAAGCTTGCTTTAGTCCATTGATGGACACTTTTAAGCTTAATATCAAAATGCTCTTAGCTCTTTGCAATGAATCACTCTGGTTGCTTAACATAGATGTTTTCATCAAGACTTCCATTCAGGAAAGTTGTCTTGACATCTATTTGCTATCCCTCATATTCCATATGAGTAGCAATAGGTAAAAGAGTCCGGATCGACTTAAGCATAGCTACCGGTGAACAGGTTATCTCATAATCGAACCCTTTCTTTCTGAGTATACCTTTTTCGCAATAAGCTTTGCTTCCAAGGTTTTCACCTTACCATATGATCCTCTTTTATTTTGTATGACCACTTCCAATGACTTTTACACCATTCAGTGGTCTTACAAGCTCCCAGATTTAATTTAGAATTCATCAATTCTATTTATACATCATTGCACTAGCTAAGATATCAAATTTCGATCTTGTAGTGCTTCGTCATATCCGTGGGTTCAATCCATGTTTACTATGGACTAAGTCTCACGACTCTCCCAAAATATATATCTTGCAAGTTGTCGAACAACCCTCCCACTACGACAAGGCACTACACGCAATTGTGTATCAGACGTGACACGCGTTGCAGTTTAACTTGTGGTATATCCTCTTATAAAATTGGTGCTAATACTTTGTGTTTTCTTTTCACATCCTTTAGGACAACTTATAAATGGGTATGTGATTTATTACATAGTCTCTTTCCAAAAATCTAGTGTTTGTGTTAACAATCACCCTTTGATCTTTTAGACAAAATAAATCACCTTCATTTTTATAGCATATCCCACAAACAGACAAACATTCAAATGAATTACTGTTTCAAGGGCTTATCCATAAAATGAATTAAGTAATTCCAAATAATTCATCATCTATCTAATCATTTGCATAAGAGTCTTTCTCTTATTAGGATTAAAAGACGCATTATTAATTACTATTTGTTGCATCCGTGGTATAAACATGATTTAAGAGTTTACAAATTGTCACTAACGTACCTTAACAGATTATAGCTCCATCCTTCATAACTATGACCATGTCATTTAAATGAAATTTATTATTCATCCATAAATTCATAGAAACTGAAATTAAATTCTTTCTAAGAAAACGTACGTAAAGACAATTTCTCATAATCAAACGTTTATTCATATCGTAAGATAAATAAACAACTCCCACTGCAACAACCACTACTCTCGTAGTTTTATCCATGTATATTATTATTTCATCATCACTTAGTTGCAGGCTTTTAGTGATTCCGGTATCTACACACAACATGTCAGTAAATGTCAACGCTAATCATGCTTCAACAACTAGTGAATGAGATACTAACCTTGTTCACATCTTGATGAAATTGGATTTTCTTCGCCATATGTTTTGTCAGAAGTTCCCCACCATATACAGCCTCTTTGTAATTCAGGTGGAACTTGCTCAAAACATTTAGGCAAACAATAAAGAATAAAATTGACTTAGGTTTCTCCTTCAACTTCTATTCCATGTATTTCCAATTCCTTCATCAAATTCAATCATGACCTACTGCCTTTTAACTTACTCAAGTATCAGAAGAGTTACATGAGACCATCATATTTCTATGAATCTCTTATCTCTTCACCAGAGACTTTAATATGCATCATGATAAGTTTTTTGTGAGAACACACATGTATTTCTTAAGCAGTAAAATTAGAATCCAAGATTCTTTTCTAATCATCTAATTTTGGACCAGTAAATATAATTTCTTTTGGTCAACCATAAGTGAAATAAAACTATTCGAAATTCAGAGAATCGTAAAATATATATACCGATCAAATCTTCGAATTTTATCCTTTTATATTGATTCTCTCAAAACAATATAAAAATAAAATTCACCGACATCTCAAGCACCGTGAGTCTGCAAGCCACGATAGTGTGGACGTTTACAAACCCGAACATTTACAAGAGAAGGTTTTACCCATCAATTTCATTTGTCAACCTAACCTCATGACAAAATAATTAATAGTCGGTTCCTCTTTAGCCATGCAAATAAAAGCAGTGACTCCGATGGGGAGGATACTTATTATTTACATCTAAGTGTACACCATTATTTGACCCCAAGTCCATTGCGCAAGCTTATGTGCCTTACAGATGGAGAAGTACACACGCGCTTGGATAACTTCCTACAGTCATCAATTATAAATTTGTACCAGTGAACCGCATATAAGCTCATCCGATAGGGAGGAAGGTCTATGCCAACGCGCAAGTTCATATGCATCACATTACAAACATAATTATTTAATGAAGTCTGTTCCAGCAATCTATAAATAAACTCATCCGATTGGAAGGAAGGCTCTAATACCGACGCGCAAGTTTATTCACATTACTAATAAACCAATAATGGAGGCCGCGGGAATTTATTACCAATCCCCTCTCCCACTTAGTTATTTAAAACTAAGGGTTTTTACATGCATATAATATTCAGAATAATATACGCAACCTAGCATACTCCTATTACAGCACATAATCTGTAAATCACAGAAAGCATGCATACATATATAACAATAATCAATTAATAAATAAATTATAACAGTTATATAACGGCGAATTCGATTGTTCGCCACCAATCACAAATGCGGACAACTGCGACGGGGATCGACCTCCCCGCAGCCTGCTCCACCACTCCGGCACCCTGCCCGATCACATTGTGAAGACTCACGCGGAACCTGATGCAGACCAGTCGAACTTGATGCAGACCAGTCGAACCTGATGCAAATCCGCTTGAACCTGGTATAGAGTCGATCGAACCTGATGCAGACCAATCGAACCTGATGTGAATCCGCTCGAACCTGGTGCATCATCGATCGAACCTGATGCAGACCAATCGAACCTGATGTGAATCTGCTCGAACCTAGTGCATCATCGATCGAACCTGATGCAGACCAATCGAACCTGATGTGAATCCACTTGAACCTAGTGCAGCATCGATCGAACTTGACGCAGACCAATCGAACCTGATGTGAATCCGCTCGAACCTAGTGCAGCATCGATCGAACCTGATGCAGACCAATCAAACCTGATGTGAATCCCCTCGAACCTGGTGCAGCATCGATCGAACCTGATGTGAATCCGCTCGAACTTGATGCAGCATCGATCGAACCTGATGTAAAATCGCTTGAACCTAGTGCAGCATCGATCGAACCTGATGTGAATCCGCTCGAACCTAGTGCAACATCGATCGAACCTGATGCAGACCAATCAAACCTGATGTGAATCCGCTCGAATCTGGTGCAGCATCGATCGAACCTAATGCAGACCAATCGAACCTTGCCCGGTTCAAAACGTGCCCCAGCCGTGCCATTCGCTTGATGCTGTGCACAACACCATGTGCCTTAACGAGCGCTCCTCGCTCGGGCTGTCGCTCGAACTGTCGGTCGTCCAAGAGCCTACTGTCGTTCAGGGTTCGCAACTGTAGACACCTTAGTATCCAATCTTCACCGTTCAGAATCTACTCCTGCGAGTTCTGAACATGTTGTCCAAATTACAGGTCGATTCAACAGTTAGTTTGTCAGAAACGGCTCTTTTCCCTCGACTGCGCAGAACAGAATTGCCCAAAAACCTACTTCTATTTTCGGCGTATTCCTGACAACACAAAGCTCCAAATACGATCTGCACCGTTCAGAATATACATCCACAAAATCCGAACGTGCTGACCAAAATTCAACTTGATCCGATGGTTGAAACTCCGGTAATTGCCTCTACAATATCACTGCGCTGGTTTTTCTCTAAAAAACGTGAATCTGTTTTTGCCCACTTTTTCTTCCTTCCATGTATATATCACATAAGGATATTCATGGTTTAGCACTAAAACCAAAACCCTAAACATGTGATCCTAATTTCAAAAAACTAACCACATAAACCCTAGCCTAACGTGTCACGCTTCACCACGAAACTGAAGCTCTGATACCAATTGTTGGCGCTTGGATTGTTTGGTTAACGTGACCCGTTAGGGATCCATACGTTTCTAATATCAGTGGAAGCAATAAATCATAGAAACGATTACCGTTCACCAGGGTATGTAGAAGATGAAGGATTCTCGCTGACAGACTGTGCAGTCCAACGAGAATGACCATAACTTCCTCGTTTAATGTCAGAATTAAATGATCTTTATGCTCTGATATCCTCTCTTCAATGGCTTTCTGTCAGTATATTGATCATCGAATTTTGAGTACTGTACGATTTTATATAAATTTCGCAAGGTGGCGGACAGCAGCAGCAAACTACCTTTTGATCTTCTGCCGTATGTCCCAAGTCCGATCTCGAAATCGTGTGGGTGACGATCTACGAGACCTCCTCAATCTGCTCTCAACCCTCATCACACGTGAGTAATGAATAAGATTAGGGTTCCAGATAAGTTGAGATGACTTATATACATGGGCTACAGCAGGGACCAGGAGGAGAAATTGGGTTGGGCCTCCATTGGGCTTAAGTATCCAAGCTTAACCGAAAGCTTATACTTAAGTCCAATAATAATAATATATTCCACTAAAATATTATTACTGCACTGCCTTTCCAATCCCAAAATTACGTTTTGGGCTCCTTCTTATTATGAGCCCGTTAGTCTCCCCATGTTTAAGATATACAATGTCTATTAATTAATTTAAGTTACTGACAACTCAATTAATTAATATCTCATCCAAGAGTAGTACCACTCAACCTCATTATCATGCCGGAATAAATTCCACCTGCAGGGTTTACATGATAATCCTTATGAGCTCCTCAAGGGGACATCATCAACCTATGACGGACACAGATTCCTTCTACAATCAACAGCACACCATAGAGACAGCATTACTTCCCAACTCACCGAGTTTGTTGATTTAATTACATGTAAATCTCACTCATTGATGAATCAAAGAAATACATACTGCCCTACGTGTCGAGGTTATTGTATAGGGATTAAGAGCACGAAGTTCCATAATAACTAAGATCAAGTTCTCCTATAAGTCAGTATAACTCGAACGATCTCAAGCGGTCCTGCTCAATACACACAAGTGCACTAATGTGATTCTATAGCCAAGACAAGCTAATACCAAACCACACTACAACCATCCCAATAGAGAGTCTCCGTCTATCTCAGTTGTGAGCATCTATTTATACTTTATAAGGAAACCGATAATATGATCTTCCGCGTGTTGTGGCACAACATATTATCTACTGTATAAAGTAAGTGGACTATTGCACCGTGCATATAAATAAATTATAAGACGCAATCATTTGATCATATGATTCTCATTTCAAATTAATTGTTATAACATTGTTCATACAAAAAGCTAGACTTTTAGTATATAATCCAACAGATCAGATATATTATCCTATTCTGCAAAAGGGTTATCGTCACTTGTCACCGAAGGAGATCAAGTACTTGTGTCGACCTTCGGAGGAGCCTTCCGCTAAGGGTTTTTATCATGTCAATCCTAAAAGCAGGATAGCGCTTTCTGGGAAGTCTTCTTCCATCAAAAATTGAAAAGAGTAGTGGTGTTGGGTGACGGGGAAGAGGAAGCCGACACAGATTAGTGTTCCTTCCACCTTCCAGCTTCTTCACGCACGTGAGGGTCCGGTTCTCCTAATATGTATATTTCATCTCGTTTCTATCTTTGCTCGGCAATTCACTAATCTGAGCTTTTTGTTCTTATTTGTAGATAGAGATAAATGTGCGGGGTCCTCTCTTTCCAATAGGTACATGGAGTTCGTGGACATCATCAGTAAACTGAGTCCGCAAGAGAGGAGTTCCGACATCATTACCATCAAGCTCCTGATCATGTACGGGCTCATGGTGGACTCGAAAGTGCCCATTCTTTCGTTGTCGGTGACTGTGGCAGCCCATGCCGAGACAAGCTCTGAGGGGCCACGGGCCTCGACCGCTGCTCCGAATATTCCAGTTTGGGTAGTGGTGGTATCAGGTAGGCCACCTGTCCCACTTGGTTCTGAGACTATCAAGCCGAGCCACTTGGCAGAAATAATATAGGTGGAAGATACTTCGCCCATGGAGCCGAGCCCCTGATGAGAGTTGAAATTCATGTACTGTTGAGTCCGATTTTATACCTCTTTAAGTGCATAATTGATATTATTTGCACAAATCTTATTACTTCTAAGTATTATTGACTAAAAGGTGCATGAGTGGTATTTTGCTGTGTTTTAATAGGCAAAAGGATCAAGAACGCAAAGTTGGAATGAAGGATGAATTCGTGCTATTTGCAAGTAAACAGACATCCACTTTCCATAATTTTTCTATATTTGTGTGGTTGTCCAAATTGGTCATGTGATATATGTTTGGAAAGCTACGGAAGAGAAGATCATTTTGGCTCAAGAAACACCTCGATCGGATTTTAAACGAGAAAGTTATGATCAAAACGGTGACGTCGCGCAAGATGTTCCTGCTAAGCACGTTGGTGTCACTTTGCATCACTTTTTCTACATTCAAATGTTAGAATTTCTGTAATTTCTATATATGTATAGTAATCCAATGAAGAGAGGATCGCGTGGGCGCAAAAATCACTCAAATCCCATTCCGAATGAAGAAGTTATGCTCAGAACCGTGGAGTCACGCAGCTGCTAAGCTCCAAATCGAGCACGAAGGCCACAAAACCGAGCATACTTATTTCTAAACGGGCATGGTGCCTAGTGAGCAGCTATTCTGCGTATTCTTCACACCGGGCTAAGCTTCTATTAACTGGGCACTCCTAGTAGTCAACCGAGCGGCCTGTCGAGTGTCTTGCCGGGTGGTATTCCCGGTATGGCGCCCGGTTTCGTTCAACCATGCAAGATATCGAGCGAGCCGCTCGGATGCTGAGCAAAACTGGGTGATTGGTCGAGCAGCCCATCGTGCGACACGCTTGATTTTCAACATATACTGAGCGGCCCATATCTAATACCGTGTGCGTTAAGTTGGCCCAGCTCGCCAGTATAAAAGAACAGATACAGAAGCAGAATTCAGACCACCACACACCATATTCACGCCTACAGAGGCAGTAATGTGCCTCCACCCATCATCTTCCATCCTTCCACTAGAGAGACGATCGATGTTGCTACTTGGATCGGAGACGGAGATTCCGACGGAGATCGTGATTAAAGAATCAAAGTCCTCAAAAAGGTTCTTTATTTTTCAGTTATTTATCTTTGTTATTTTAGGACAATGGTTAGGGTTTATTACATCTTTGTAATTTGCTCTCATAATTCCATGGGCTAAGTTTCTTTGTTGGTAATGTTAGGGCTCCAAGATATATTTAGCTATGTGAATTGATTGCCCTAGACTTGGATTTATTATACTGCATATTGTTTATTTCCTTATTGAAGGGGATATTTTGAGACTTCATATTATTGTGTTTTTGGGTTTTGATTCCTTTAATTATTCTTGACGATATCACTGTTTAATAGTTAATAGGATTCTTTATTTCTGCATAATAATTGTTGTTTCCTGTGACAGTCTTAGGGATTGACCTATAATACCTAAGAGTGTTAGACAATCAATTTGGAATATTAATTACTTAGTGAAACATCATTATAAGGTAATTGGGAAGGAGATAAAAGGGGTTAATAATCGCGTACCTAGAAAGGGAAGTCTAGTGCTCTAGCCTTTAATGGAATTTAGCATGAAGTACCTATAGAGGAAGAGGGAGTTAATTTCTTATTGATCCTAAGGTTTTCAGCTCATTATAAGTATTAGATCCTAGCCAATGAAGAGAAGATCGAGTGGGCGTAAAAATCACTCAAATCCGATTCTGGATGAAGAAGTTATCTCAGAACCATGGAGTCGCGCAGCTGCTAAGCTCCAAATCGAACACGAAGGCCACAAAACTGAGCATACTTATTTCTAAATAGGCATGGTGCTGAGTGAGCAGCTTTTCTGCATATTCTTCACACCGAGCGAAGCTTCTATCAACCTGGCACCCCTAATAGTCAACCGAGAGGCCTGTCGAGTGTCTTGCCGGGTGGTATGCCCGGTATGGCGCCCGGTTTCATTCAACCGTGCATGATATCGAGCGAGCCGCTCAGATGCTGAGCAAAACTGGGCGACTGGTCGAGCAGCCCATCGTGTGACACGCTCGATTTTCAACATGTACCGAGCGGCCCATATCCAATACTGCGTGCGTTAAGTTGGCTCAGCTCGCCAGTATAAAAGTACAGATACAGAAGTAGAATTCAGACCACCACACACCATATTCACGCCTACAGAGGCAGTAACCTGCCTCCACCCATAATCTTCCATCCTTCCACCAGAGAGACGATCGGAGTTGCTACTTGGATTGGAGACGGAGATTTCGACGGAGATCGTGATTGAAGAATCGGAGTCCTCAAAAGGGTTATTTATTTTTCAGTTATTTATCTTTGTTATTTTAGCACAATGGTTAGGGTTTATTACATCTTTGTAATTTGCTCTCATAATTCCATGGGCTAAGTTTCTTTGTTGGTAATGTTAGGGCTCTAAGACAGATTTAGCTATGTGAATTGATTGCCCTAGACTTTGATTTATTATACTGCAGATTGTTTATTTCCTTATTGAAGGTGATATTTTGAGACTTCATATTATTGTGTTTTTGGGTTTTGATTCCTTTAATTATTCTTGACGGTATCACTGTTTAATAGTTAATAAGATTCTTTATTTCTGCATAATAATTGTTGTTTTTTGTGACAGTCTTAGGGGATTGACCTATAATACCTAAGAGTGTTAGACAATCAATTTGAAATATTAATTACTTAGTAAAACATCATTATTAGGTAATTTGTAAGGAGATAAAAGGGGTTAATAATCGCGTACTTAGAAAGGGAAGTCTAGTGCTCTAGCCTTTAATGGAATTTAGCATGAAGTACCTATAGAGGGAGAGAGAGTTAATTTCTTATTGATCCTAGGATTTTCAGCTCATTATAAGTGTTAGATCCTACCCGATCAAGGTAATTTAACTTGGCTTAGTGATCCTCTTATAAACGTCTGCGGGTAATTAATTTGGGTCTAGATAAATTAGTCACATAGTTAAACTGTTTGCCCGAGCATTACCAATTCTCCATCTTTGAATTCTTAAATCATTTCTTTTGCGTGATTAATTTATTTTATTGCATAATTAGTTTATTTATTTTAATTTAGTTTTATTAGTTATCTTCTCAAAAACCCGCGAATTTATCTTGCATTTGTTTTATCATATAGAATTACTTATTAAAATTATATCTATCTTGTGGGAATAATATTTTACTTGGTCATGCACACAACAATCGATCCCTTACACTTGAGGGTAAAAGAAAATAGCGATCAGCCCCCAAGCCCCGCAGAGGGTGTTCTCATGTTGGATTCCGAGGTGGATGCTCGGATCATCGGGGAGGTTGACCGATCGGACGCAAATGAAGGGGTTCCTGAACCTCTAGGCCAGGAAGGGTTCGGCGACATGGCCGGCGAGCGGGAAAGAGGACAAGATAGACTACTTTCTTCCGGATTCTAGTTGTTCGTCCTCGATCATTCGTACAGTACAGCGGCAACCTGGAGGTCCTAATGGAGTCATCCTAAATGATCGGCCGTTGTCTGTAGTGGTCCCTCCGAGCCCCCAAGCAAGAGAGCTCGTGCCGAGAGTTTTGGTCTCTTCACTGGTGGGGCCGCTCTAGCGATCCCTTCGACCGAGACCCCTTACTTGGGTTTCAAGATTGGCACCTCCTCCCCAGACATCTGCCCTCTACCACCAGTACTCCGCAGCCTTTATGGGTCAAATTTTTATGATTTTAGTCAATCAGATCTCCCTGCCTATATGTAAATGGAGGCGGTCCCTGTTGGCATTACCTAGGAGGAGAGTGATACCATCGGGGCTCTGAACTCCGACGATGTCATTCACTCGGAGACCGGGTATCAGTTGCAGGCTCTGGGCTACTTAAGTCAGGCGTCCATCATCTTGGCTCGCCAAAGTCAAGAGATAGCTCAGTCTGCTACTCTCAGTCGCCGGCATGAAGTAGAGTTAACTTGGATAAAGCAAGAGATGGAGGAGGTGGGACGAAGGCACTTGGAGGATCTCGAGTCGGTTCGGGAGGAGGGGGCTCATCAATGCAGAGTCTTGGAAGAGGCTCTAAAGGCCGTCAAGGGAGAGTTGAAGCTAGCCGAGGAAAGACTGCTTCCTCGTGAGGCGGTGTTAAGAGTCGTCGAAGAGGCTCGGAAGGGGTTGGAGGAGAGAGACGAGTGACTTGCTCAGGAGTTAGATGAGGTTAAGAAGCAACTTGTCGACCGTCAGCGAGAGCTTGAAGCGAAGGAGGCTGAGGTGAATGCACTCACCAGTAGGTATCAAGCTAACTTCTCGGCCTTGATAAACTCTGAGAGGAAAGTGGGTGACATAGTCAGATTTGCTAAGGCTCTGGCGCACTCTGCGAGGTTAGCAAATGAGATCGGGGCTACCAATCTTCTGGAGAATTTCCGTCTGATGCTGAAAGCTCGAATAGCTGCCTCGGGGCTGCCGGCCGGTACTGATTGGGAATCGGAGGAGATGAATCTCACTCCACTAGGTTATGTGTCCGAATTTTTCCCCACGCGAGGCTTCACAAGTTGGGCTGCCTCCCAAACATCCATGGTGATAACTTTCACGGTAGCTCCTTCTCATCTGGCTCCCACCCCGACTGGCCCCTCTAGTGGGACTTAGCTTTTAGGATGGAAGTTCTTGTACTCTTTACTTTCTATTTTAAGCTTTGTTTGTATTTTTGTTCTTCAATGGCAATGATTCCATTAAATAGTAGCTTCTGACACGCATTAATTACGCATTTAATGCATTTGATCTCCTGTTATTCCTGCCGCCACTGTTTCTTGAACTGTCACATCAGTTGTCAGTCCCTCATGTCTTTTTGCTCGATTGCGGCCACGTGTAACGATCTGACGGTTCTCGCTCCAACTTGGTGTGACCACTTCAAATTATGGGGGGAAACAGTTATCCCCGTTCCCATTCTCTGTCTATAAAGGGCGCTAGCCATGCAAATGCCAAGGTCATGCTTAACTTCTCTTTGCTTTCTCTGTAATTTCTTTTTTCCTTCAAACATTTCTTCAACAAATCCTTTGCCATGGCTATTGCTTTTTCTTTCAAAGCACATGTGTTTGTTTCCTTAGTTTTTGGTGGCTTTCTCTTTCCTCTCATGGCCGTCGACTCAAGGTCTTCCAAGGAATTCCTCAGTTCCTAGGAGAAAGACGAAGAGGCTAGCAATGCTAGGGCTCCTCTCGGAACATGGAGAGGCCATCGTTTAGTTCCTCCGCCATCTCATTACGAGCTTCCATGTGAATCTACACCCCTTGGGGAAGAGTCATCACGACGGCAAGTGGTGCCCAAGATGGAAGGTCTTGCCTCCCCTTCGTTTGTGAATTTAGAGGATTCTGCTGAGCTAGGTATTCTTAGCTGTCCACCTGGTCGTGGTCGCGCCATGACCAACTCGACATTGAGGGGTCACGTTACCAGTATCGGGTAGGAGGACGTGGACAGTGCTTTTAATTTATACAGTTATCCTATAATAGGGTTTGTGGCCCATACTCATCGCGAGCGTCCTTGGAGAGGCGAGCCTGATCATGCCGCTTTCAATATGGGAATGTTTTCTGCGAGCGTACGACTTTCGCCAGCCCATTCCACTGGCCGAGTGTTGATAAATTAGGGTTTGGTCCATATGCAGATAATTCCTTCGGCCTAAGCTAATCTGATTGGCCTCTTAGTGCTTCTTCATGAGAGTGGATGCACTTCTCCCACCATCAAAGATATTGATTACATGTATCGCTTCGTTCATGATCCAGGTTGCCAAGGTCATTACTACTTACAAGTGCAACGAGGCATCCATCCCATTTTTAACCGGAATTCTATCAGCGGCCAACACTGGAGGCGTCAATGGTTCTGGGTATACGGATTTGAATGACGCAATCGTCTTAGGAATTATCTGCCTGTCCCTTGTGCCTTCCAGACCCCGAATCTATTAAGTGTTTCTCTTTAAGATTTGTTTGATCTGTTGGATTTTCGTTTGTCTCTTGTGGCTCTTGGCTTTATTTTAGATTTCTTTTCTATTAGCAACTCCTGTTCGTCAAGCTGAGGAGGAGTTGTCCCTGGGTTTTCGTCGGGCCTTTGACGTGATGAACTTGATGGCTCTTCCCCGTGACGTTTCTCTGCATTTGACTGATAAGTGCTTTTAGATGCTAACCTATTTCAAGATCCCACTCGGGCTCCACTGGTAAGCTTTGTAGGGAGGGTAAGTGACAATTTCACTTCTTGGGATGCTGCCCTTGATGAGTATTTTTCTAATCAGGTCGTGTATCTTCCTGTGCCTCGAAGGCCACGTCAGGAAACCGGTCCAAGTTCTATAGTGGCCGAGAATATCTCCGTAGTGGTTAGAAGTGGCTCCAAACTTTGGGGTGTGGTTGCCGTTATTGCTGATGGAATCGAGTGAGTTGGACCGAAAGTAGCCCATGGTGGGGTAGGACTTGCGGATAGAGGCCCCTCTGGGGATGATGAGGTGGCACGTGCCCGTCAGTTGGATAAAGGGAAAGCACTAATAGATGAGGTGGAAGCACGGGATAGTGATGCTTTTGAATCAGTCTATCATCTCGGCCGTGCTTTTAGAGTGCGAATTAACCCTGTTCAGGATCAGTCTAGTACAAGTCAGCCTCAGCCTCCCTGCATAGAAGGTGATGCCGGCAACGGAAGGGATAACATTGACGGCGGGGTCCATCTCCAAGCTCCCCGCATGGAAGAGAGTACGCGCTCCGCGAGAGGTGGTATTAGTGGCGGCGTTCCTCAAGTCGCCTTAGAAGAGCTATTACGACTGCAGAGCATGGACGAGGCTCAGTCCGCCATCAAAACAGAGCTGAGTGTTTTGAATGCTCGATCCACGACTTATAGGGAGAGGGCTCGGTTGGCTGAGAGCCAAGTCCATCAGTTGTAGGCTGCTCGTTATTTTATTGAGTATGAACTGGAGCGTGTGGCTCAACTGGAAGTGGATATGGCTTGGATGAGGAGCCTTCGTGACTTTTCTGATGGTGATGGTGGTGATGGTGCTAGTCCTAGTAGTGCTGGTGGGGGGAGTTAGTAGGTCGTCTTAGTTTTTATATCTTATTTATGTCCTTGTAGGACACCTCTACAGCCTTTGTGAGGCGTATTCTGAACGTGGGTTTTTCGTTCAATTAATAATAGGTTGTGGTATAGTGTGCGTTTTGCTTTTCCTCGCACTTTTATTTAGCATAGGCCTCTGCATGAGATTATACTCGTACGACCTTACCAACTTCCCCACAGTATGTACATTAAGCGATTTGGTCCATGTTTCAAGAATAGAAACGCTTTAAGTTCCGAGCTCCCAATTTTCGCTAAACACACCACCACCTTACTGACAAATCTTCCTCATTAACAACTCTCATGCCACAAAAATTTTCAAGTGAACCTTTTTGTTGTATTGGGCTTCCAGTCTAGATTTATTGATAGCTTGCCTCTCCGCTGCATGTAGTCGGAGTTCTTCCATCAGATTAAGGTTGAGTTCTAAGGCTTCGGGATTGGGGGTTCTCTCCCTGGTGGGATACTCAGAATATTGGGTGGGCTACTTCTGCTGGGATAACTGCCTCAGTACCATATGTTAGGGAGAATGGAGTTTTTCCTGTTGATGTCCTGGCAGTGGTGCGGTATGACCACATGAGTCTGTGTATTTGTGGGGCCCAACTTTTCTTGAGGCTCTCCAATCTCGTTTTGAGAGCGTGTTTTATCACATTGTTCACTGCTTCCACTTGTCCATTCGACTGGGGGTAATATAGTGATGAGAATGGATTCTTGATTCCTAATCCATCATAGAATCTTTGGAGTTGTGCTCCTTCGAAGCGACAGACAATGTTCTTCCTTATGAACCTATTATATTAGCTTCGTCGATGGTTGCCAATGCTTCAGCTTCCGCCCACTTAGAGAAGTAATCGATCGCGACTATTACGTACTTGACACCTCCTCTGCAAGGTGGGAATGGGCCAATCAAGTAAATTCCTCATTTTGTTAAGCGGCTTGGTACAGCCATCGTGATTAATTCAGTGGAGGGGGTTCTGATTATGGGAGCGTATATCTGGCAACTTTTGCATGCCCTAGCATACTCGATTGCGTTCTTTCTGAGGGTGGGCAAGAAAAACCATTGCCTGATGACTTTTTGAGCAAGAGCTTGTCCTCTCGAGTGGTTTCTGCAAACACCCTCATGTATTTCGAAGAGGACCTTAGAGTCTTCCTCTTTATTCAGGCATCTTAGTAGCACTATCAAGTATCCCCTTTTGTATAGCACGCCGTTCACCAAGGTGTATCTTGCCACTCAGAGTCATAATCGTTTGGCTTCTAGCTTATCCTCTGGCTCTCTTCCTTCTTCCAAAAAGACTTTGATAGGAGTCATCCATGTTTCCTCTTCGTCAATCTGCCAGATCGTCTTATCACTTGGGGCTTTTTTCTTCAGCACACTATCACTCCTCAGCTACTCGACGTTCTTTGAAGTCGCTAATCAGGCTAGTGCATCAGCTTATGTGTTACGCTGTCTGGGCACTTATGTGATGTATATGTGATCGAACTTTGGGATCATCTCTGAGATAAACTTTCGGTATCCCGCCAATTGTTGGTCTTTAGCCTCATAATCTAACTTTATTTGGTTCACTATAAGCTCGGAATCACTGAAGATCATCGCCCTTTTAGCTCCGACTATCAATGCCATTCTCATGTCAGAGAGTAAGACCTCGTATTTGGATTTTGTTGGTTGCGGGGAATCCAAACTTGATGGCCAAACAAAACACCTCACTGGTGGGGGCTGTGAGTACCACACCTGCTCCGGCGGTATGAGTAGTGGATAATCCTTCTACTGACATCTGCCAAGGTTTAGTAATCACTTCTCCTGGCAAGGTGGGTATGGTGAACTCTACTATGAATTCTGTTAGGGCTTGTGCCTTGATGGCTATTCGGGGGACTCACTTGATATCAAATTGGCTTAATTCCATGGCCCACTTTACCAGCCGCCCTGCCGAGTCTGGTTTTGAGAGCACTAGCCTCAATGGGAAAGATGTTACTACCTCAATTGGGTGCCCCAAAAAGTAAGGAAATGAGTTCTGCATCCCTGAGCATCATGATGAAGAAAGCAAGTTTTTCGACAGCGGGTATTTGTGTTCTGCATCCCTGAGCATTTGGCTTATGTAATACACTAGTTCTTGTTGTTTTCCCTCTATGCGGACTAGGCCTACACTTAACGCTGAGGATCTCACCCAGCTGTGGTTTCCAGAGGGTCTGTGTTGGCAAGTATGACTTTTAGTTCGTCAAAAGCCTTTTGGGCCCTGGTGTCCAACCGAATTTTTCCTTTTGGATCACATCTAGGTGGGGTTTACACTTGTCGGATGCCCTGAATAGAAAGAGGCTAAGGGATGCAATCCTTCCGGCCAATTTTTGTACTCCTTTGGAGTTCTTGGGGGGCTCCATGTCTTGTATGGCTTTCACTGTGTCTGGATTTGCTTCTATTCCCCTTTTTCTCACCATGTAGCCAGGGAACTTTCCCGTCGACACTGCCGTAGGATGTCAAATGTCTTAATCAGATGGTGTACATGGTCACCTACGGTTATGCTTTTGACCAACATGTCATCCACATATACGTTTAGTGTGAAAATCTGCATGTTTTAGGGTCTGATTTAGCACCGTTTTGCGAAATTTATGTTCTTATGTTTGCACTAAATAGTTAATTTTATATATTTAAAATATTGTTCATTTGAGGTGTTATTTTGTGTTCTTAGGTGGAAAATGGATTAAAAGTGCAAAGTTGGAATGAAGAGTGAAATTGTGAAAGAATGCTGAAAAATGCATGTCCAATTTGCATATTTTTTTGTCTTTTTTTAAAATTCTAAAATAATTATGTGATATACAAAATAGAAGGTCATTTTGGCTCAAGAAACATCTCAATCGGAGGTCAGATGGGGGAGTTATGATCAAAACGGTGAAGTCGCGCAAGTTGTGCCGACCCTGCCCGACTCGTGCCACTTTTTCACAACTCATGCCCTTCAAATATTGGAGTTTTTATGAGTTCATTATATTGATAGAAATCTGAGGAAGAGCGTATCACATGAGCATAAAAATCACCTCAATCGGAGTCCGTATGAAGAAGTAATAAGCAAAATCGTGAGGTCGCGCAATCTGCCGACGAGTGGGACGACCCGGCGGCCCAATTTTCGGCCCGTTTGTATTTTTGATGTGAAATAGCCCTATTTTGAGGTGGAATCATAATTTTAGCAATCTTCAACTACAATAGGAGCAATTGGGGTGTTCAAAAAATAACTCTTCATAACTCTCTACCAAACCCTTTGGGCTACACAATCTTAAACTATCTCTCCTGCCATCCATCTTTACCCTTCATCTGCCTTTCACCTATCACACTCAATCACGGTATTTGCTACTTGAGAAGGCGAACGGGGAAGAATTATCAAAACGGAAAGAGAAGACGGAGAATTATTCTAAACAAGGGCTTTTCTTCCTTCTTTAATTTCTTATTGTTGATTTATAGACTCATGGGAATGGTTGTTACTTGTAACACCATGGGCTAATACTTTTCTGGACAGTCTTAGGTTTTGAAGGTTAAATTGGATTGAATTGATGACCTAGACAATGTTTTGGATTTTTGCAGTATATTTATTCCAATATTAATTCTTTGAATTAAGACTTATATTTTTGTCTTATATGGTCTGCCCTCATTCATGATATGTCATTGTCTTATGCATATTTATGATTGTTCTTGTGCCATAAAGTGATTATATTTGTCTATTTGTTATGTGTAAAGGGGATCTAACCATATAACATTTATTCATTAGAACAATTAATATTAGTCACTTAATATATCTATTAATTACCATTCTAGAGGATTTGATTTTTTAGATTGTTAGGTGGGAACCGATGTTTAATTCTTAGTACCTATAAGAGGAAGTCTCCTTCAATGGAATTTTGCATGAAGTACCTAAAAGGGAGTAGGAATTATTCTTCTGTATCTGAGGGGATTGAACCAGATTTATGTGTTAAGTTTACTTTAAAAGAGGGATTTAACATAGTTATGTGATTGCTTCTATAAAATCTGCAGGAATTATAACCGATTGTCTAGTGATTTAATTTGACTAATTTAAGCTGGATTTCCAAGAGCTATCTTGTCTTCTCTCTTGAAACAGTTGTGATTGTTTGTGGTTTTTATTTTTATTTATTTTATTTAATATTTATTTTTCTGCATAATTAGTTTAATATTTTCCAAAATTAGAAAAGGTTACTTTGTCTTAATTATTAGAGGTGCGAATTAGTTAGTGTGTATCTTATTTAACGCTAATCCCTTAAGTTAGATATTTTTACTTGGTCACACGTTGAGATACAATTGATTCCCTACACTTGGGGACACATGCAAAAAGGTGAACAAGCAATATACCTCCATGGTTTTTCCTAGCTCTTCCTGAAATATCTTGTTTACCAGCCTCTAGTAGGTAGCGCCCACATTTTTCAAATCGAACGGCATCATAACCCAGCATAATAGGTTTCTCTTAGTGTAGAACGCCGTCTTCTCTACATCGTCTAGGTGCATGGGAATTTGATGATAGCCCGAGTACGCTTTCATAAAGCTCATCAGCTCATGGCCTGCGTTGCGTCCACCATTTGATCAACGTGAGGCAGGGGGAAACTGTCCTTGGGCCACGCCTTGTTGAGATCAGTGAAATCGATGCATAGTCTCCAGGATTTGTTAGCCTTTTGAAATAGGACTGGGTTAGCCACCCATGAAGGGAATAAAGCTTCTCTTACTAGATTATTTGCTAGCACTTTCCTGGCCTCTATCTCGATGGTCTCATATTTCTCTGGACTGTACATCCTTTACTTTTGTTTGACTAGGCGGTACGATAGGTTCATGTTGAGTTGACGACATGCGTGTTTGGGGTCTATTCCTTGTATGTCCGTTGGTGCCAGGCGAATACATCTAGGTAAGCTTTCAAAAATTCTATTAGAGTCGTCCTGTGAGGTTCCTTCAACTGGGACCCTACATATAGTTCCAGATCCGGATTGTTTGGTTACATTCTTACGACCTCGATTTCTCCGACCAGTTCCCCTCTTTTTCTTTTCTTTTCGGACCTTGGATCCTCATCGGTGATTAGGGGAAGGTTGATTTCCTTATTTCCGAAAGGTCAGAACCTTCGAGTGTTCTCTAGCTATAGGTCCTCTAGTGGTA
Source organism: Pogostemon cablin (assembly GCA_023678885.1). Taxonomy (NCBI): domain Eukaryota; kingdom Viridiplantae; phylum Streptophyta; class Magnoliopsida; order Lamiales; family Lamiaceae; genus Pogostemon; species Pogostemon cablin. Next base: position 3,399,756 of record CM043006.1, read on the forward strand.
GGTCAGCAACATGTGGGGCTTCCTCGCCGCGTCCTTGCTCCACTATTAACAACTGGAAATGCAGGTCGTGGTAGTTGAGCCCTTATCCCTTTTCAATGAATGAACATTCCCTCACTTTCCTCTAGCTACCCCTGACGGTACCGACTCTCCCGTCGGTGGTCACGAACTTCAAGTATTGACAAAACTGAATTGATGTATGAATGTCCTTCCCAAAATGCAATTGTAGGGAGACAAAAAGTAAACTACCTTAAATTCAAGAGTGTGTTGAGCCCTTACTACTCTTTTCTCGTCCATCATGTAGACCGACAGGTCGATTTGCATTAGGGGGTTAGTGATGGTGTTTACCGAACCCTCGTATTTCGTCAATGCACGAAGAGACTTTATGATGGGCTGGTCCCCCGATTGCCTCGAGCGCCCTTTTGAATATTATGTTTGTATAGGTGCCCCGTAATAATCAGACATAGGTGCACCCTGACTCCCGAGCTTGTAGTAAAAACGACCAGCGGGTCATTGTGGGAGGTTCGTACCTCGACGAGGTCTTCTTCGGTGAAGAATACGTCGACTTCGTGAGAGGGGGGTCGGGGGCTAGCCATCAGTACGTATTGGAGCCTGTCGAGCTCTCGAAGTTCAGCTTTTCATTTCCTACGGGACTAAGTGGTCAAGGCTTGAGACGTCCCTACATAGTTTCCCTCCATCGTATACACTTCTCGAGGTGGTGAAGGTAGACACTCGCTCAGATAATCCCATCCTTATGGGCGAGCGGGTCCCTTCGGCCGCTCGTTCGGCGCAGGAGGCAGCTCCCTTCTCCTCTTGGGCCGGTCACCAGTCTGTCTAGCTTTTCGTCCTTGAATAGCTTTATTAGTTCTGCTAACAAATCCCGGTAATTGTTGGTGTCATGACTGATGGATTTGTGATACTTGAAAAATTTTTTCTTGTTCAGCATAGCCCGGTCAGCTCGTATTCTTGGCGGGGGACTCAGCAAGTTATTGTCCTGTTTTTTGTTGAATGTCTCCTTGGGAGTTAGCTCGAGCACTTTAGTCATTTTTTGTACTTGATCGTCCTCTAGGATCGATTTGAATAAGGATGTGGTTTTATAGTCCTTGTCTCCCTTCTTCTTCTTTTTGTCACTTTCCTTGTGGTCGCCTTTGCACTTTTTGTACTTTTCAAGGATTTCCTCACTATGGATGAATGCCTGCGCTGAGTCCATGAAGGCCGCGTAACTTGTCAGTAGCTTTTGCTGACAACTGGTCCACATTGAGGATCCCGGGAGCAAAGTCGTCGCTGCCAAGATGATTGATGTCTCGTCTAAGACCTCCTCCATGTTAGCACGCTACTCGTTGAACCTTTTCATAAAATCTTTGAGAGACTCCTTCGGTCCTTGATGTAGGTGTTGGATTGTATACTAAAAGTCTAGCTTTTTGTATGAATAATGTTTAAATAATGAATTTGAAATGAGAATTATATGATCAAATGATTGCATCTTATAATTTTTTTATATGTACGATGCAATAGTCCACTTACTTTATGCTATAGATAGTATGTTATGCTACAACACGCGGAAGATCATATTATCGATTTCCTTATAAAGTATAAACAGATGCTCACAATCGAGATAGACATGAGCTCTCTATCGGGATGGTTTTAGTGTGATTGGTATTAGTTTATCTTGACTATAAAATCACATTAGTGTACTTTGTATATTGAGCAGGACTGCTTGAGATCGTTCGACTTATACTGACTATATAGGAGAACTTGATCTCAGTTATTATTGATGTTCGTGCTCTTAATCCCTATACAATAACCTCGACACGTAAGTTAGTGTATATCTCATTGATTCATCAATGGGTGAGATTAAATATTAAATCAATAAACTCGGTGAGTTAGGAAATAATGTTGTCTCTATGGTGTGTTGTTGATTGTAGAAGGAATCTGTGTCCTGTTAAATAGGCTGATGATGTTCCCTTGAGGATCTCATAAGGATTATCATGTAAACTCTGCAGGTGGATTTATTCTAGCATAATAATAAGGTTGAGTGGTACTACTCTCGGATGAGATATTAATTAATGGAGTTGTCAGTAACTTAATTAATTAATGGACATTGTATATCTTAAACATGGGGAGACTGTCGGGCTCATAATAAGGAGCCCATAACGTGATTATGGGATTAGGGCGGCAGTGCAGTAATAATATTTTAGTGGACTATATTATTATTATTGGACTTAAGTATAAGTTTTGGGCTAAACTTGGATACTTAAGCCCAATAGAGGCCCAACTTTAATTTCTCGTCCTGGCCCTGCTGTAGTCCATATATAAGTCATCTCAGCTGTCCGGAAACCCTAATTGTTTTCACACCTAACACTATGAGGAGGGTGAGGGAACAACAGATTGAGAAGATCTCGAAAATCATCGCCCATACGACGTCGAGATTAGACTTGGGAATACAACAGAAGATCGGAAGGTTGTTTGCTACTACTGTTCATCAACTTCCACAATTTTTCTAAAATTCTGTGCAACTCCAAATTGGACGTGTGATACACCGTGGGAAATCCAGTGAAGAGATGATCATTTTGGCTCATAGATCTCTCGAATCGAAGATCAGATGGGGAAGTTATGCCCAAAATCAAGAGGCTGGATAGGTTGCTGGAGAGAATCTTTCTTCTTCAACATATCCTGGTGAAAGGTGATACATTTCTATGTTTTCTTGCTTCCGCTGATTATAGAATCATATGGACCTTAACAGTTCACATTAACCAAACGATCGAATGCCAACAGTAGGCAAGCCAACTTTTATTTCGGCTCCTTCTCCTGTCCCAGGTAGGCGAAATGAGATGAGAAGGCCGTGGCGAGTTGTGCCCACAAGTCGACTGAGTTGATTGGAAGAGATTCAAACCACGAATGTGCTTTGTCTCCCAGTGTCAGGGGGAATATCTTGAACCGATCCTCCTCTGAACTCCTTGCGCCATCATCTACCCCACGTACTTGTTGAGATGCGTGGTTGGATTAGAGTCGCTAGTATATTGAGGGATCTGGGGGATTCAGATCTTCTTCAGTGTGGAGGCTGTGATGATTCGATAGGTGAACGGGGTTCTTCCATATTCTAGGTCGGGGATGTTATGCATCCCAGCGTTGTACTTTCTCTCCATCTCATCAAGATGCTTCCTCATGGCTTCTAGTTATAAATTTTGTTGTCGTCTGAACTGGTCTGGGGTCCTTCCCTACACTTTCTCCCATTTGTTCTTGATTGGACTTGACTGGATTGGGGCCAAGACGGTCTTTTGTGCTCATGCGCCCGATTGTGTGTGCGGAGGCTGTGCTGGCTGCGGAGTTGGCTCGAGAGGACACTTGCCTTTGTCCGTGTCCCTCGTCCACCACTTTCTAGGCTTTCCGTGGTTCGTTGGGGGTACTCTTCGGGCTCATCTGCTCGTGCACTGATTTTCGAGGTGGGGTCCAGTCTCTGTCATGTTATCACTCATCTATTCATTTTGCCACATTCTCCTCGTGGTCGAAACAGCCTCCGAATGGCACTTTTCGATCCAGTCGGCCATTTTTCCTTTACTTGTCTGAGAAGGTCAAAGTATTTTTTACGAAAGTTGGTATCGATATCATTTTTCTCCAAGCTAATTTCATGAGGCAGGATCTCCTTTTCAACTGTCCGAGGAGGGTTCGGTGCCTCATGATGTTGGCTGGTTGTCACACCCGCCTTGCTGGAGGTAGTCTCCTCTCGACCAGTCATCATTCAAATTGAGCCGAGATAAAGGTGCTAAGAACACCTCATGTCAAAGCCGACAGCACTTCCTCTAGCGCCAAATGTAGATAGCCGGATTTTATCCTCCATTAATGATGGAGGAATGTGGCTGTTTAGGGATGATAGGGGGATTATCCATACTAATCTAACATAATAATTTTAATAGAGAGAGGAAGAGTGCTCGTTAGTTCCCTCTAGGCGATCTTGTACCTTTTGGTGGTGAATATTGTTATCTCTTATTCATTTGGGGCGTGTCCTATATATCGAGTGGTCTGACATCATCCAAATCTCTGGATATATCGTTAGGTCACATCACAATAAATACATACACTGTAGGCATTAAATGTTATAGCCCATGCAACTATTTATAGATTCGTTTTAGGATATCCTCTTATGTCCAAATCTTAAGGGATATCTGCATAGCTCCCAGGCTAGGAGGAGCAAGTGGCCAAGTGGGGGAGGCGGCTGACTCGTCCTCGCCGAGAGAGTGGGGTAGACGCACTCGGCTGCCCTTCAGTTAGGGACTTGTGATCTTGGGCCTGATGACGTGGGATAGGGCGTATTTCCTCAGGGTCAAATTAAGAGTAACCCATATTCTTCTCTTGGGGGCCCAATACGCTGGGCCCTATTACAAAGATCATAAGTATATTTATTCATTAAAAATACATTAAATATAAAATACTATCATTTTAACTATCAACATTTTTTGGAAGGACTACAAATTTGTTTAGACATATTCACGTCTCATTGTATTTTTCTGTGATTGTAAAGTTTTATGATTGACTTTAAATTGATACTTAAGTTATTTACGAATTAAATTGAGGCAAGACTTTAAATTTCTATCATAGTATATTATGAAAGTTCTCAAGCTCACAGTATTAAAGATTCATGACCATGGAATAATTATAATTTCAAGAATAAACCTGTCATTCCTTTTAGACTTATTTCTAATAATTACATTTGTTTTTTACACTGGGTTAAAAAATATAGTATTTAATATATATTGAGGTGAGAGAAATAATTTTTAGTGTATAATGGATAGTTCTGTTAGTGTTGTAGTCAGGTCCCATAATTACTTTGTGTGGTCCATATAATAAAGAGAAATATAACCATTAGGATGGAATGCTCAAATTGAAAATATGTAAACATTAAGATAAGATGTAGGAAGTGCTTCCTCTATTATATGTGCATTAATATTAAGTTAATTTTAGAGGAATCAACTAATCAAGAAAGAACATAATGTGTGTGTTTATATGTGTGCGTCATCTATGTATATAAATACGTTGACTATTAAAAAAAATATTACTCCCTCCATCCCAGGTATTTTCACACATTTGTTCGGGCATGGAGGTTAAGACATATTCTTTTTTTAATATATAATATAAGAAAAAGTAGAGATAAATTAGTAACTTAAAAAGAAAAAGTTAATGAAGTTGTTGGTAATGATAAATAAAGTGTACAAAAGTAATTAAAGTTGTTGGAATTGTAAAAAGTATGTAATAAAATATTACGTATTTTTACCATTAACGGAATGAGTAAAAATATATGGGACAACCCAAAATAAAAAATTAGTAAAAATACGTGGACGGAGGGAGTAATAAAATTTAATATTTTAAAACATATTCCCGTGCAACGCGGGTTAAAATGCTTTTAAATAAAAACATGGAATATTAAAATTAAAAAATAATAAAAAAAAAGTATGCTATGCGTTTACCTCCCCCATTCAAGTCATCTATTCTCGTATATACATCTCTGCGTTTCCATTTTCATTTTCAAATTGAAGTCTTGCCTAGCCATCCATTCTCTTTGCTGAAGTTACACAAATTGAAGTTCTCCGATGAACGAACTGCTGATAAAGCTGCAAAGGTTAGTATACTAACTAGAAACATAATCCGTATGTTCTCCGATTTTATTCATCTATTCAAGATGGGTTTTCTATTGGACATCTTTAAATTCAATGTAAATGCAATTCTATATACTTGAGGTTGCATGTTAGTTTTAGATTCAGATTCTTGGACGATTTATCATTCAATTCTATGAGGGACCCGTATTCAGATGGCATTTTGAGAATCCTATTGGGCGTATAGGGATTATAGTTATTATAGTTTTATCTGTCGAGGCTGGCAATAGAGTTTCGTCCGCCGATCTCCCCTTTATCTTGTCTTCAATTTGAGAGTGATGCCTTCTTGCAAATTGGTTTTCACAACAATTTTTATTGTTTCATTAGTCTGTTTCTCAATCATGGGCCATGGTTATGCTTCAATTTCTAGGCTTTGCTAGTGGATTCTTGCATTGTATCTAAAGAAAAGGATGTTTTCGTGCTTTACAAAATAAAAGTATTGTAAGTTTATATGGGATTGAAATTATTGCCATTCCACTATTCGTTTTTACACCGGATGAACTGTTTGAATCTCATGATTTTATTGCCTTGAATTCTTGTTGTTAGTAAATTAGTAATAGTAATTGGGACATCTTTGAAAATGAGGACTAATTTTGAACGTGTAGGGATACTATGAGATGAGATGACAATAAGTGAATAGTAAACCCTTTTTTCTCAACCTCATGATCGAGATATCCATAATATTTATGTTAATGATTCTCTTCTCAAACACCTATTTTGTTTATCATAATTTTATCAATGAATACGTGATATCTAGGGGAAAGATATGTGTTACTTTGTCTTTGGATAACTATACAGAAGTACATCTGCAAAGTGCAGTGTAATATTTCTTGATAGAGGTTGAACTTGCACTCTGAAATCATAATAGTTGATGGAAAATTGCATGGTGGTTTTGGGCATTGTCACTCTTCAATTTATTATTCATTTTGGTAATAGATTACAGCTTTGTTCACCTAAAAACACCTCTGCCACTGCACACATCCGGCGACATCTGCGGTTGTCCTCAATCGAACCCGATTGGGACTCTGATAGAGTCAGCGCCTAGGGCTCCTTCTCTTCCGACCCTTCTTCGATGAAGGGCTCTATTGGCGGCCACGCTTCAGATCTGGAGAACCCCTCCCTCAACTGTCGCCACCCCTGTTAGCGGTTGATGGCCTTGCCGTCAGCAGCTCCGTCATTCCCTGCTTCTCCGATAGTGGATTTAATTCTGGGCGCTGTCTATTTTGATGGGCCTCCTCATGTCAGCAACCCCCAGCAGCCTCAAAACGTTCAATCTCAAGCCTGCTGTTTGGGCGATTGTTATTGCTTCTTGGAATTATCAGTTGCTTCTAGATTTCTTGGAGTTTTGTTTAATAATGCAACTGATTTGCTGCTTCCTAGCCCAGCTTCCGGATGCGCCACTGCTTATGGTTCTTACGGATTTCTCTTGATTGGATTGGAGGTAAAAGAGCACTTGCTTTTGCTCACAATAGCTGTGCCTCTATTCATCCTTCTTCTTACTCCATGGTGTAGTTGGTATTTGTTTTGGATTGCTAGAATTATTGTAATAGCTGCTGCACTGGATTTCCTTTTGAAGGGGTTGCCTCAAACACCCCTGTTCTTTGTTATTCAAATGGAACTTTAGATTTTGATTTAGATTCTGCTTAGAAAGATCCTTTTGCTTGTTCACATTTGCTGTTCATATGGGTTCGTTGGTGGACACTTAGTATTTTTTGGACATCATCTTTATTTCCTGCGTATACTCTTTGTTGTGGCTGGTATTTGGTGTGGTTTGTTAGATTTAGTTTGATTACTAGCACTGCTTGGATATTTTGGTTATTCAGCCTGCTGAATGCATACGTGTTATCCTTTGAAGGTCCCGAATTCTTGACATCATCTGCCTCCCGGATAGCATCTTTTACGGTCCATTCGATGGATGTTTAGGCCATTATTTCAGGCCACCTTCTTGCAGCATGTTTTGGACAAATGAATTACTAGTCTTAGACTGAATACTTTTTACTTTTATGAGGCCACCTGTTTTGGTTCTTTTTTAAAGCCACCCGTTTGGCTTTTTCAATGATCACTTTCAGATCATTTTTTCAATTTCTTTTACTTCTGTACTCTTTTGTTTTTCTTTTTTTTATAATACCATCTATTTACCAAGTTAATAAAATGATATTAGCATAGTTTATATTATACTGCTTTTTTTTCCTAAAATAAAACACCTTGTTTTGGAATTCATATCCATTCATATATCTTTGGTGGTGCAGTCACATAACCAGATTGATGGAGTGGACCGGACATGTGAATTCATTAAAGTTAGTAAAGTTGGAAAATCTAGTTTCTATTCATCGCTGAATGTTGTCACACCCCAACTTTTATAAAAAGAAATTTCCACATTATTTTCTTAAAGAATTTAAAAAGGGCATGACCAAATCATATAAATAATCAAATAAGTGATAATGCAAAGACAAAAGATATTAAATAAGGGACAGGTCGTATAAGTTTTCAGAAAAGTTTTAAGAATCAACATTCACCTCACATGACAACAACCAAACTCCTAACCAAATAATTAAATAATCGACAATTGTTAAAACAAATTCCCATATATAAACCACCACATGGAGATGATTGAAATAGCAATACTAAATAAAAACCTTTCTAATAGACTTTGCAAAACAACCAGTTTGACAACCATGCACAACTATATTTCAAATTTGTACCTCATCGAGGTACTACCTAACTGTAAACATAATATAATCAGCACTCAAAATTTAATAATCATGATCAACTACTGTACATACTTAGGAGTATAAGTGCAAACCTGCTAATACCACTTATTCTTTTTCTTAAACTTTGGGAGTCCACTAACTTGTGGGGTTAATGATGTACGCATAAGATATTCCCAACTCAACTAATAATAATCAAAACACATTCATTAAAATCCCACTCAACTTATGTATATAAGATGACCACAGGACGAGGCAACTCCAACTCCATTATCATCAATGTTTCGATAGAAGAAGCATAATCATAATTTGAGGTATTTAGAACATGAAATACCCCATAGCTAACTTATTATAAGCTGCTGCAAATCCACAAGTTAAATAAAATAAAAAAAAGTACTCCAAAACTACCACTAACCTACAACTATGCGTAATTAAGTATTAACATGTGGCAAGTTAGCACCAACTCAACAAATAGACTCAACCACACTCTGCATACATCCAAACACAAATTAAAAGAAACAGAATATGTTATAATAAGAAGTAATCCACTGAACAATTTATTCTTAAATGGATCCTACAGCATTCACAGTATATCACATCTTAAACATATAAGGTAGATGAAATCCCAACAATTCAATTCATACTCCCAATTTAAAACATATAAACGCAAACATCATGTTTTATTAAATTATTATCATCTCTTCTTGCCAACACCCGCCACGAGTACGCTACCGCCATGCTAACCTGAAAAGGGGGAGATAAATTGGGGTGAGCAACCACAGCTCAGTGAAGATTAAAGTCAAATAATTCATGTACAATAATTTAAATTTCACTTACAATCAATCATGTCATGTCAATAAGGCACCTTTCGGTCCATTATTCATATAAAGATACGACATCGCGATTCGTTACCCTGAATAGTGATAATAGTAAGGCACCATTACAGTCTAAATCCGTATTGCATTTACGATTTCATATGCTTCAAATACGATCACAACGTGATAACCATATTCCAATTAATTTCAACTATCACATATGTAATAATTTAACACATATAAGATGAGAAAATCCCCACCTTTACCACGTGAAGACTAAGTTTTGAATATTATACATCACGATCTAAGTCACCTTCAAAACCTATAAATATAGGACTGATCGTTACCAAACAAATATCAAATTACTATCGCAAAACCTAATCTGCAAAATTATGTAAGAGTTGAAGATTAACGGGGTTAGGGTTAGGGTTCAACGTTAGAAGAAAGAAGAAAAAGTAAAGGTTTTCATTTCTCTACAATGAACGCAGAAAGAAAAGGAGAGAAAAGGAAAAGAAAAAGGAAAAGAAGCGGAAAAGAAAAGGAAAAAAGAGAACTGTACATTACCTCTCTCTTGCTGCAGCCGTGTGAAGCAATTATTTTTGGTGAGAAAAATCGAAGAGCGAAGCTGCTAATGTATTTATGTATTGCGGCTGTAAAATCTTAATAAATATTATGTTGCAGGACTTAACAAACTTCCTCAGATAGGGGAGTTGATAGGGGAGTTGATATGAGGGAAAGATCTTTTCCTTAATAGATAATAAAGATGACGATATGATTCTTGGGGAGTAAGAAATCATATTTCTGCTTCTTATTCTTTCACGTACAACCAATAGGGTTGAATGGGTTGGGCTGGGATAATAGACTCATTTATTAGCCTTTAAGAATTGAGCCACAATAGAATATAAGGGTGAAAATACAAATGGGATCACCTATTCCATTTGATGTTTCATCTCCTATTACATGAATTAGATTCTTGCCACGTGTCGTAATCAATGACCAAATTTCCACCACATGCCCTAAGGGTTTAATGGTCATTAACTAGGGTATAATATTTTAATAGGAAATAAGTTATGGAATAGGGAGTGGAATACCAAAGTGGAATAAGGGATTTGGGTTGGTGAAAATATGGGATGTTACAAATGTAAATCTTCTGTTTTGCTAATATAGCTTCGTAATAAAACAGGCAGATTTCATGGAGTTGCCATTCCCTGACAATACTTTAGATGCAGTGTATGCTATTGAGGCCATTTGTCATGCTCCTAATGCAGTATGCAAACTCATAAATATTTATCAAGTTTTCGATAGTGAAACAATCAATCTTTATTTATCTGAGGTTCTCTTGACGTGTTTCAGGTTGGTTGCTATAAGGAGGTATACAGAGTACTCAAACCTGGTATTATTTCACTGCTTATGAGTGGTGCATAACCAACGCTTTTGATCCCAATAATAAAGAACATCAGTAGATTAAGGTTATAACCATCCCACGATAATTCCTTTTGATGTAAAGTAAACTGATGATGCCACGATTAGACTTAAAATAACTCCATCTTTTTGTGTGTAATTCTTTATGGGTTCATTATATTTGGGTGTTTCTTCTGCATTTGAGTAGTTGTTTTTAGCAAATGACTAAATTTTTGCTACTATTGTCAAATTTGAGCTGAAATAAATGAAATCCTAGTTAGTCTTTCTTGGAGTTTTATGATGAATACTTTGAGGATTTCTTTCTTTCTTGTGTTTTTAACAAATCAGAACTTGCCCCTTTAAATTTTGAAGCTAATTGGATCCTTGTAAAACAATGCGTATAGTTTACTAAGGGATCCACATCATAACAAGGGGCTATTTTCTATAAGATCATTCAATGAATCATTTAGAACAGGCTTTGATAATCTGTTGGTGTGGTGTGAAGCTCATGTTATTATGTTGTGTTTGTATAGTGTTTTAGCTTTATGTGTTTCTGGGTTCTCCTTATGTTCCATAATTTACAGAGCATGGCCAATATCAACAAAAGGGAGCAGGGCCAACATCAGCCTACATAAATTTTCTTTCAGATTAATCCCCTTATTCAAGCTTACATATTTCAAAGAGGCGGTAAATTTTAGGTACCAAATCAATGTTTTTCAAGGGCATGAGTTTCATTGGAAGGTTCTGCGCACGCGAGTCCCTCATTCATTTTCTTGGGTAATTGTGCTTCAAAAGCACATTTTTCAGCATGCAGTCCAATTAGATTGAATTTCCTGTTTACAGAGCCCTTGGTCCATGTTTCTCTCTTGTTTTAATCTGTTATAAATAAAATCATGAATTCTATGGAGTTTAAAAAGTTGTGATGGTCTCTAGCATATTTTTTTTGTATTATTTAGCAAAAGAAGTACTGAATATTTCAAATCTTTTAGGTTCCTTATAACTTAGGGTCGTTTGTTTGATGTGATTCATGTTATTGTTATAAAAAGAGTAACAAAATAATCAAAATTGTTTAATATTCATTGGATGGATCGATCAAAATTCTCTCTGATGAAAGTAGTTTTTTCCCAATTTAAACATGAATATCATTTAATTAAAAAATTGGATGGTGCTGGAGATGAGATACAAGGTTTTTCAAGGTTTTTAGAGTGTAATAAATGAAAAGATTGACAGGGTGAGATTTAATTAGTTGATCATAGGTTAGGAATTTGAGTGATTTGCATTGACTGCACTGCAGGTCTTTTTATGGCCTTCCAACCCAAGTTAATCGCTTATGGGAACACAGTGGCTACCTTCCTCCTCCTCAACTTCACCTCCTCTGATTCGTTGAAGGCACACCAAATCACAGAGATACCCTAGCCGAATCCATTTTATTCTTCCAAGCCAGGGTCATGTGCTCTTCCATCTCAGAGTATCTCTTAGAGGGGTATCCATGAACTTTCAGATGGTGGGATGGCTGGTGTAAGTACTACTACTATACTAACTGATTATATATGCAACGCAATTCAATGCATGTGAATGGATGATTGTTAACAGGTGAAGTTAACAAGAGGGTACTATGACATGAGAGACAATGTGAAGTTAAATCTTCCAATGGCGTTCACCACCACAATGTTGTTGTGGGGGGCATCGAATACGGTAAGAAGTTGGGACCGCAGCTGGCGGATTCCCGGGAGGCCATCTGCTGAGCCACAATTACCTCTTGAAGTGGGCTCGGGCCAGCCTGGGAAAACTGTACGTGGGCGTGGGATATATCAGTGCTGAGGATATGGACATTTCCCGAAATGTGTACTCTATTTTGGGTTGCAATCCAGGGTCGGACGTGGGCGTGGGAGGCCGTGGTTTTCATAGTTTTCCAGCGAGTGCACCCTAAGTACTCGAAGCTGCGCAGCCAAGTGTTGGATTGTATACTAAAAGTCTAGCTTTTTGTATGAACAATGTTATAACAATTAATTTGAAATGAGAATCATATGATCAAATGATTGCGTCTTATAATTTATTTATATGCACGATGCAATAGTCCACTTACTTTATACTGTAGATAATATGTTGTGCGATAACACGCGGAAGATCATATTATCAATTTCCTTATAAAGTATAAACAGATGCTCACAACCGAGACAGACGGGGACTCTCTATCGGGATGGTTGTAGTGTGGTTTGGTATTAGCTTGTCTTGGCTATAGAATCACATTAGTGCACTTGTGTGTATTGAGCAGGATCGCTTGAGATCGTTCGACTTATACTGACTTATAGGAGAACTTGATCTCTGTTATTATGGAAGTTCGTGCTCTTAATCCCTATACAATAATCTCGACACGTAGGGCAGTATGTATTTCTTTGATTCATCAATGGGTGAGATTTACATGTAATTAAATCAACAAACTCGATGAGTTGGGAAGTAGAGCTGTCTCTATGGTGTGCTGTTGATTGTAGAAGGAATCCGTGTCCGTCATAGGTTGATGATGTCCCCTTGAGGAGCTCATAAGGATTATCATGTAAATCCTGCAGGTGGAATTAATTCCGGCATGATAATGAGGTTGAGTGGTACTACTCTTGGATGAGATATTAATTAATTGAGTTGTCAGTAACTTAAATTAATTAATGGACATTGTATATCTTAAACATGGGGAGACTAACGTGCTCATAATAAGAAGGAGCCCAAAACGTAATTTTGGGATTGGAAAGGCAGTGCAGTAATAATATTTTAGTGGAATATATTATTATTATTGGACTTAAGTATAAGTTTTGGGCTAAGCTTGGATACTTAAGCCCAATGGAGGCCCAACCCAATTTCTCCTCCTGGTCACTGCTGTAGCCCATGTATATAAGTCACCTCACCTTATCTGGAACCCAAAATCTAATCTAATTGATCATTCACGTGTTATGAGGGTTGAGAGCAGATTGAGGAGGTCTCGTAGATCGTCGCCCACACGACGTCGAGATCGGACTTGGGACATACGGCAGAAGATTAGAAGGTAGTTTGCTGCTGCTGTCTGCCATCTTGAAAAATTTATATAAAATGACACAGTGATCAGAATTCGGTAATCAATATACTGTCAGAAAGCCGTTGAAGAGAGGATCGTCTGAGCACAAAGATCATTCAATTCCGACATCAGACGAGGAAGTTATGGTCATTCTCGTGGGACTGCACAGTCTGCTAGCGTGAATCAACTTTCTTCAACATACCCTGGTGAACGGTAATACGTTTCATGTTTTATTGCTTCCGTTGATATTAGAAACGTATGGAACCCTAACGGTTCATGTTAACCAAATGATCCAAGCACCAACAATTGGTATCAGAGCTTCGATTTCGTGGTGAAGCGTGACACGTTAGGCTAGGGTTTATGTGATTAATTTTTTGAAATTAGGATCGCATGTTTAGGGTTTTGGTTTTACTGCGCAAACCATGTATATCCCTATGTGAAATATACCCTATATCATATCTGTTCGTCGATGGTTGTGTGTGAGAGGATTCGACGAAAACTATTCGTCAATTTCACATGGAAGGAAGAAATTGAGAGAAAATCCAGCGCAGTGATCTTGCAGAGGAAATAACCGGATTTTCAACCGTCTGATCAGGCTGAATTTTGGTCAGCACGTTCGGACTTTGTGGATGTACATTCTGAACGGTGAAGATCGTATTTCAAGCATTGTGTTGTTGGGAATACGCCTAAAACAGTAGCAGTTTTTTGGACGATTATGTTCTGCGCAGACGAGGGAAAAGAGCCGTTTCTCACAAAATAACCGTTGGATCGACATGTAATTTGGTCAGCACGTTTGGACTTTGTGGATGTACATTCTGAACGGTAAAGATCGTATTTGAAGTTTTGTGTTGTCGGGAATATGCTGAAAACAGAAGCAGGTTTTTGGGCGATTCTGTTCTGCGCAGTCGAGGGAAAAGAGCCGTTTCACGTAAACTAACCGTTGGATCGACCTGTAATTTGGAAAGAATGTTCAGAACTCACAGGAGTACATTCTGGACGGTGGAGATTAGATTCCCTGGTACCTACAGTTGCGAACCCTGAACGACAGTAGGTGTAGTTTGATGTTGCGCGTTGGGCTGAACTTGGTACCGTGCAAGTAGGCACTTGGACGAGCGACAGTTCGAGCAGATTTGCATCAGGTTTGATTGGTCTGCATCAAGTTCGATCGATGTTGCACCAGGTTAGAGCGGATTTGCATCAGGTTCGACTGGTCTGCATCAGGTTCGATCAATGTTGCACCAGGTTTGAGCAGATTCACATCAGGTTCGATTGGCCTGCATCAGGTTTGATCGACTCTGCACTAGGTTCGAGCGGGTTTGCATCAAGTTCGACTGGTCTGCATCAGATTCCGCGTGAGTCTTCACAATATGATCGGGTAGGGTGCCGGAGTGGTGGAGCAAGCTGCAGGGAGGTCGATCCCCATCGCAGTTGTCCGCATTCGTGATTGGTGGCGAACAATCGAATTCGCTGTTATATAACTGTTATATTTAATTTATTAATTGATTATTGTTATATATGTATGCATGATTATATATGATTTATTGCCTTAAATAGAAGCATGCTAGATTGCGTATTATATTTGGTATATTATATGCATGTATGTTGGAGTGTTGATCAAGTCAACTTATTTTTGGCAATTTATTTCCTTATATATAACTTCTATAATTGTTTTATTGGTCAATTATTGTTATATATTTGGAAGTATGAGCATGCTAGGTTGCGTATATTATTCTGAATATTATATGCATGTAAAAACCCTTGGTTTTAAATAACTAAGTGGGAGAGGGGATTGATAATTAATTCCCGCGGCCTCCATTATTGGTTTGTTAGCAATGTGAATAAACTTGCGCGTCGGCATTAGAGCCTTCCTCCCTATCGGATGAGTTTATTCATGGATATTGCTGGAACAGGCTTCTTTAAAATTATATTTGTAATGTGATGTACATGAACTTGCGTGTTGGCATAGACCTTCCTCCCTATCGGATGAGTTCATGTGCGGATCACTGTACAGACTTATAATTGATGACTGTAGGAAATTATCCGAGCGCGTGTGTACTTCTCCATCTGTAAGGCACATAAGCTCGCGCAATGGACTTGGGGTCAAATAATGGTGTACACTTAGGTGTAAATAATAAGTATTCTCCCCATCGGAGTCACTGCTTTTATTTGCATGGCTAAAGAGGAATCGACTATTAATTATTTTGTCATAAAGTTAGGTTGACAAATGAAATTAATGGGTAAACCTTCTCTTGTAAATGTTCGGGTTTGTAAACGTCCACACTATCGTGGCTTGCAAACTCACGGTGCTTGAGATGTTGGTGAATTTATATTTTATATTGTTTTGAGGGAATCAATAATTGGATAAATTCGAAGATTTGATCGGTGTATTTTTTTATGATTCTCTGAATTTCAAATTGTTTTATTTCACTTATGGTTGACTAAAAGAAATTATATTTACTGGTCCAAAATTAGATGATTAGAAAAGAATCTTGAATTCTAATTTTACTGCTTAAGAAATACATGTGTGTTCTCACAAAAGACTTATCATGATGCATATTAAAGTCTCTGGTGAAGAGATAAGAGATTCATAGAAATATGATGGTCTCATGTAACTCTTCGGATACTTGAGTAAGTTAAAAAGCGGTAGGTCATGATTGAATTTGATGAATGAATTGGAAATACATGGAATAGAAGTTGAAGGGGAAACCTAAGTCAATTTTATTTCTTCATATTTGCCTAAATGTTTTAAGCAAGTTCCATCTGAATTACAAAGAGGTTGTATATGGTGGGGAATTTCTGACAAAACATGTGGCTAAGGAAATCCATTTTCATCGAGATGTGAACAAAGTTAATATCTCATTCACTAGTTGTTGAAGCATGAATATTGATGGCATCTACTGACACGTTGTGTGTAGATACCGGAATCACTAAAAGCGTGTAACTTAGTGATGATGAGATTATTATGGACATGGGTAATACTACGAGAGTAGTGGCTGTTGCAGTGGGAGTTGTTTATTTATCTTACGATATGAATAGACGTTTGATTATGAGAAATTGTCTTTACGTACGTTTTCATAGAAAGAATTTTATTTCAGTTTCTATGCATTTACGGATAGATACTCCATTTCATTTAAATGACATAGTCATAGTAATGAAGGATGAAGCTATAATCTGTTAAGGTACGTTATTGACATTTTGTATACTCTTAAATCATATATATTCCACAGATGCAACAAATAATTATTAATAATGCATCTTCTAATCTTAGTAAGAGAAAGGAACCTTTGGAGATGAACTAAACATGCATTTGGCGTCTAAGACTAGATCATTTTACTTGAGTAGACTCAAAAGTTGATAGCAGATGGACCGTAAGGTTTTTCTGAAGTGGAAACTATCGGACTTGCGAGTCTTACTTGGAAGTAAAAATGATTAATTACCTTTTCAAGGTAAAGGAGTGTAGAGCCAAAGATATATATGTTGGAATTGGTTCATTCTGATTCAAGCGGACCTAATATTATCCAGCGGAGGTGGTAATGAATAATTGAAGATTATTCTAGATACCGATATATTTATTTGATGCACTGCATGTCTAAGTTCTTTGATTTATTCAAGAATTGCAAGGTTGGTACAGTAAAGCATCATGGAAAATATATTAAGTAATGACAATTTAATCGTCATTACGAGTACCTCTTAGGATAATTAGGAGCTATTAATCAGAGATTGAGATTAAATCTCAAGTGGTCTACACTGGGCAAGCCCCAGCTGAATGGTGTGGTGGATAGAAGGAATAATACTCTTATGGTAAAGATTAGATGCATGATGAATTATTTGGAATTACTTAATTCATTTTATGGATAAGCCCTAGAAACAGTAATTCATTTGAATGTTTGTCTGTTTGTGGGATATGCTATAAAAATGAAGGTGATTTATTTAGTCTAAAAGATTGAAGAGTGATTGTTAACACAAAAACTAGATTTTTGGAAAGGGACTATGTAATAAATCACATACCCATTTATAAGTTGTCCTAAAGGATGTGAGAAGAAACACAAAGTATTAGTACAAATTGTGCAAGAGGATATACCACAAGGTAAACTGCAATGCATGTCACGTCTGATACACAATTGCGTGTAGTGCCTTTTCGTAGTGGGAGGGATGTTCGACAACCTGTTTGATACATGTTTTGAGAGAGCCGTAAGACTTAATCCCTAGTAAACATGGATTGAACCCACGGATATGACGAAGCATTACAAGATCGAAATGCAAAATATTAGCTAGTGCAATGATGTTGAAATAAAATTGATGAATTCTAAATTAAATCTGGGAGTTTGTAAGACCACTAAATGGTGTAAAAGCCATTGGAAGTGGTCATACAAAATAAAAGAGGATCATATGGTAAGGTGAAAACCTTGGAAGCAAAGCTTGTTGCGAAAAAGGTATACTCAGAAAGAAAGGGTTCGATTATGAGATAACCTGTTCGCCGGTAGCTATGCCTAAGTCGATCAGGACTCTTTTACCTGTTGCTACTCATATGGAATATGATGGATAACAAATAGATGTCAAGACAACTTTCCTGATTGAAAGTCTTGAGGAAAACATCTATCGTAAGCAACCAGAGTGATTCATTGCAAAAAGCTAAGAGCATTTTGATATTAAGCTTAAAAGTGTCCATCAATGGACTAAAGCAAGCTTCAAAATTATAGAACATCCATTTTGATGTAGAAATCCAGTGATATGGATTTTATCAATGCTCGGATATGTCTTGTGTATTGAAAAGAGTGACGGTAATGTAGTGATATTTCTTGTACTATACGTAGATAGTATCTTGCTCATTGGAGACAATGAAAGAGTATTGTCGGGCGTATGGGTATGGTTGATAAAGCGGTATGATATGAAGGACTTAAGAGGAGCAAAAATATCCTTTTGATCACGGTAATACGGATTACAAGAAAGGATGTTATGCTTATCTCAAACTTCATAAGATGATACGATCCTTACTTATTTTAGCATGTGAATTTATCTAAGTGAATGTGTCTTGTGACACAAAAGTAGATAAAGAAGATGAAAGCGGTTCCTTATGCTTCGGCAAATGAGGAAGCTTAATCTAAGGAATGCTATACACGAGATTGGATAACTGTTTTGGCGATGGCATGAACAGTAAGTATCAACGTAACCCAGAACAAGAATGATGAATTATGGTAAGACATATATGAAGTGCCTGAGAAGGACTGGAAATTATATGTAGGCTTACAAGGCAAATTCACTGCTTCTTGTGGATTACGTAGATTCGTATTTTTTTAGTCAGATTGGACGGCAGTAAATCCACCTCAAGGTTATGTGTTTAATTTTAATAAGTTGAGTCATAGTGTGGAGGAGTGTTATATAGAAATATATTTCAGACTCCGGATTCCATCATGGAAAGATGATAAATTGCAGCCTATGAGGCAGCCATAGTATCTGTATGACTCAAAAAACATCATGATGGACTTTGATATGATTCTAAGTTTGCCCAAGATTATCACAATTTATATTGATGATATTGGTGCAGTTGCAAACTTGAAGGAATCACAAGTCCATAAGGAAATTAAACACCTGGAGCGCGAGTACCACCTGTTACGAGAAATCGTATGATGAGGGGAAGGTTGTTGTCACCTAGATTGCATCGGATGATAACCTAGTAAATCCATTTACAAGGACCTTAAGGCGAGAGCTTTTGATGGTCGTGTAGTGGGAGTGGAAATCAAATGTATGGCAGAAGACATGACAGCATAGTCTTTTAGTATAAGTGGGAGATTGTTGGATTGTATACTAAAAGTCTAGCTTTTTGTATGAACAATGTTATAACAATTAATTTGAAATGAGAATCATATGATCAAATGATTGCGTCTTATAATTTATTTATATGCACGATGCAATAGTCCACTTACTTTATACTGTAGATAATATGTTGTGCGACAACACGCGGAAGATCATATTATCCGTTTCCTTATAAAGTATAAACAGATGCTCACAACCGAGACAGACGTGGACTCTCTATCGGGATGGTTGTAGTGTGGTTTGGTATTAGCTTGTCTTGGCTATAGAATCACATTAGTGCACTTGTGTGTATTGAGCAGGACCGCTTGAGATCGTTCGACTTATACTGACTTATAGGAGAACTTGATCTCAGTTATTATGGAAGTTCGTGCTCTTAATCCCTATACAATAACCTCGACACGTAGGGCAGTATGTATTTCTTTGATTCATCAATGAGTGAGATTTACATGTAATTAAATCAACAAACTCGATGAGTTGGGAACTAGTGATGTCTCTATGGTGTGCTGTTGATTGTAGAAGGAATCCGTGTCCGTCATAGGTTGATGATGTCCCCTTGAGGAGCTCATAAGGATTATCATGTAAATCCTGCAGGTAAAATTAATTCCGGCATGATAATGAGGTTGAGTGGTACTACTCTTGGATGAGATATTAATTAATTGAGTTATCAGTAACTTAAATTAATTAATGAACATTGTATATCTTAAACATGGGGAGACTAACGAGCTCATAATAAGAAGGAGCCCAAAACGTAATTTTGGGATTGGAAAGGCAGTGCAGTAATAATATTTTAGTGGAATATATTATTATTATTGGACTTAAGTATAAGCTTTGGGCTAAGCTTGGATACTTAAGCCCAATGGAGGCACAACCCAATTTCTCCTCATGGTCCCTGCTGTAGCCCATGTATATAAGTCACCTCACTTTATCTGGAACCTAAAATCTAATCTAATTGATCATTCACGTGTGATTAGGGTTGAGAGCAGATTGAGGAGGTCTCGTAGATCGTCGCCCACACGACGTCGAGATCGGACTTGGGACATACGGCAGAAGATTAAAAGGTAGTTTGCTGCTGCTGTCTGCCATCTTGCGAAATTTATATAAAATCGCACAGTGATCGGAATTCGATGATCAATATTCTGTCGGAAAGCCGTTGAAGAGAGGATCGTCTGAGCATAAAGATCATTCAATTCCGACATCAGACGAGGAAGTTATGGTCATTCTCGTGGGACTACACAGTCTGCCAGCGTGAATCAACTTTCTTCAACATACCCTGGTGAACGGTAATACGTTTCATGTTTTATTGCTTCCGCTGATATTAGAAACGTATGGAACCCTAACGGTTCATGTTAACCAAATAATCCAAGCACCAACACCAAGGATGTGATGCAGTTCACCATCAAGTACAGGGGGTACTAGTATTGCTCTTATTTGGATTACACGGTACATATATATGTATTTATTGTGTTGTGTTATGTGTTTCTAATTGGTGGTCTGGTGGGGTGTGTGTTAAATGTGTCGAGTGTATGATGAGTTGTTATGGGGAGCGGCGTGGTTATTAAATATGGAACTAACATATTCAGCTAGGACAACATGATAAAGATCAATTCACTCTAAAGGGCAAAGATCATATTCAGCGGTGAAGGTTTTGTTGGATTTATGATCAATTTGTAAAGTTTACACACATAATGCCATTGGACCACAAAACAGGGTTTTCTCTTCCTTTGATAAAGAGCCATTAGGTGATCAACTAGATAAAGATCATATTCTAAGTCAAATTTGATATATAAGTACCAGCTTGACTTTTACTTGATTTCCTCTTGCAATTCTGCCACTGAATTTCTTATTTACATAATATATTTAGGCCTTGGGCCTTCAACCTTAGGTCTTGGGCCTGTATAGTGATCCTCTCTTGATTTAACTCGTATGGACAGTCCGTGTATGTTTATATCTTTTCTCTTCTTAGAAAATGTATGTGGACATATGAATAAAAAATTTTTGATTTTAAGCATACAATGTAGGAGAAGTAGAACTAAATTGTGGAATTTAAGAAGAAAAAGTAAATAAAGTTATAAAAATTTAAAAATAAAGCGTAAATAAAGTATGTTAATTATTTAATTTATCTTTGTTACTAATAAAATGTACAAAAATATTGCAAATGACTAAAAAATGGATGTGTTACGCATGGATTATTATTATTACTGTATAGTAATTATGATAAGTATAATAATGAAGTTAATTCACTTTGGAGATTATTATATGATTAGTTTAAGATTAATTCCTTTCTGGTGAACTCATTGTATAAGGGAAGCAGCCAACTCAAATTTTTTTTCTGCAATCACCCTACTGTAATTTTTGGTCATTTCAAAGTTGGTTAATATTTATAGATAGAAATTAACCTTAGAAATAATTAGGTGTTGACTATTTGTGCTTTTAAAATATTGTACTTTATAATTTATTTTGTACATTTATTTTTTGGAATTTAGTAAACTTTTTCGTTATTATAACAATCATTCCCAATGAAAACAGAGGTGTAATATATATATATATAATACTATTTTCATTGTTATTTCATTCTTTTTAATATATCAAATGGACTTTTAAAATTAATTTATCTTCTCTATATAATATAAAATTTATTTCAAATAAAAAAAGTATATTTCTTTATAAATGAAATACCATGTGGAGTATAAAAATATTTTCATTTTATTCATATTTATTTATTAAATATAATATAATATAATAATTAAAAAGTATATAAGTATATTTCTTTCACCAGGGTATGATGAAGACGATGAATTCTCGCCACCAACCTGCGCAGCCTCACGAGAATGACCATAACTTCATCATCCGATCTCCAATTGGGATGATCTACGCGCTCTGACGATCCTTTTCTGTGGTCTGTGCGATTTTATAAAAATTTTACAACGTGCCGGACAGCAGCAGCAAGCGACCTTCTGGTCTTCTCTGTATTCCCAAGTTCAATCTCAACGTCGTGTGGGGGACGATCCTCGAGATCTTCTCAATCTGCTGTTCACTCTCTATCTCACGTATGTTAGACGTAGAGAATTAGGTTTAGAACAATTGAGATGACGTATTTATGGGCTACTATAGGGACCAGGAGAAGAAATTAGAGTTGAGCCTCCATTAGACTTAAGTATCTAAGCTTAGCCCAAAGCTTATACTTAAGTCAAATAATAATAATATATACCACTGAAATATTATTACTGTACTACCGTTCTAATCCCAAAATTACATTTTGGGCTCCTTCTTATTATGAGCCCGTTAGTCTCCCCATGTTTAAGATATACAATGTCCATTAATTAATATCTCATCCAAGAGTAGTACCACTCAACCTCATTATCATGTCAGGATAAATCCACCTGCAAGGTTTACATGATAATCCTTATGAGCTGCTCAATGGGACATCATCAACCTATGACGGACACGGATTCCTTCTACAATCAACAACACAACATAGAAACAACACTACTTCCCAACTCACCGAGTTTGTTGATTTAATTACATGTAAATCTCACCCATTGATGAATTAAAGAAATACATACTGCCCTACGTGTCGAGGTTATTGTATAGAATTAAGAGCACGAACATCCATAATAACTGAGATCAAGTTCTCCTATAAGTCAGTATAAGTCGAACGATGTCAAGTGGTCTGGATCAATACACACAAAGTGCACTAATGTGATTCTATAGCCAAGACAAGCTAATACCAAACCACACTACAACCATCCCGATAGAGAGTCCCCGTCTATCTCGATTGTGAGAATCTTTATAAGGAAACCGATAACATGAACTTCCGCGTGTTGTCGTACAATATATTATCCACTGTATAAAGTAAGTGGACTATTGCATCGTGCATATAAATAAATTATAAGACGCAATCATTTGATCTATGATTCTCATTTCAAATAAATTTTTATAACATTGTTCATACTAAAGTTAGACTTTTAGTATACAATCCAACTATCTACCATTTATACTAAAAGACTATGCTGTCATGTCTTCTGACATACATCTGATTTCCACTCCCACTACACAACCATCAAAAGCGTTCGCCTTAAGATCATTGTAAATGGATTTACTTGGTTATCATCCGATGCAATCTAGGTGACAACAACCTTTTCCTCATCATACAATTTCTCGTAAAAGGTTATGGACTCGTGATTCATTCAAGTTTGCAACTGCACCATTATCATTAAAATGAATTTTTATAATCTTGGGCAAACTTAGAATCACATCGAAGTCCATCATGAAGTTTCTAGAGCCATATAGATACTTTAGCTGCTTTATAGGCTTCAATTTATCATCTTTCCATGATGGAGTCAGGAGTCTGAAATATATTTCTATATAACACTCCTCCACATTATGGCTCTACTTCCTAAAATTAAACACATAACCTTTGAGGTGGATTTACTGCCGTCCCTATCTAATTTGAAAAATCTGTATCTATGTAACCCCTAAGAAGCAGTGAATTTGTCCGGTAAGCCCACATATAGTTCTAGTCCTTTTCAGGTACTTGAAAATTATGTGTTACCAAAGTTCAACATTCTTATTTCGGGTTACCTTGATACCCACAGTTCATACCTATGGCAAAACTGTTATGCATTCTCATGCATAGCATTCCTTATATAAGACTTCCTTATTTGCCCAAGCATAAGGAACCGCTTTCATCACCTTTATCTCCTTTTTGTGTCTCAAGACACATTTCCTTAGATAAAGTAACATACTAAAATAAATAAGGATCGTATCATCTCATGAAGCTTGAGACATGCATAACATCCTTTCTTGTGATCCGTATTACTGTGATCAAAAGGATATTTTTTTCTTCTCTTAAGTCCTTCATCTCATACCACTTTATCAACCATACCCATACGCCCGAGAATACTCTTTCATTGTCTCAAATGAGCAAGATACTATCTATGTATAGTACAAGAAATACCACCACATTTCCGTCACTCTTTACAATACGCAAGACACATCCACGCATTGAATGAATCCATATCTTTGGATTTCCTCATCAAAATGGATGATCCATGATCTTGAAACTTGTTCTAGTCCATCGATGGACACTTTTAAGCTTACTATCACAGTGCTCTTAGCCATTTGCAATGATTCACTCTGGTTGCTTCACATAGATGTTTTTCTCAAGACTTCAAATCAGGAAAGCTGTCTTGACATCTATTTGCTATCCCTCATATTTCATACGAGTAGCAACAGATAAAAGAGTCTGGATCAACACATGCATAGCTATCGGTGAACATGTTTCCTCATAATCGAATCTTTTCTTTCTGATTATACCTTTTCGCAACAAGCTTTGCATCCAAGGATTTCTCCTTACCGTATGATCCTCTTTTATTTTGTATGACTACTTCCAATGGCTTTTACACCATTTAGTGGTCCTACAAGCTCCCAGACTTGATTTAGAATTCAATGATTCTATTTCAACATCATTGCACTTACTAAGATATCATTTTTCGATCTTGTAGTGCTTCATTGTATCCGTGGGTCAACTCCATGTTTACTAGAGACCAAGTCTCATGACTCTCCCAAAATATATATCTTACAGGTTGTCGAACAACCCTCCCACTACCATAAGGCACTAAACACAATTGTGTATCAGACGTGACACGTGTTGCAGTTTACCTTGTGGTATATCCTCTTGTACACTTGGTACTAATACTTTGTGTTATCCTTCTCACTTCCTTTAGAACAATTTACACATGAGTTTATAATTTAATACATAGTATTTTTCCAAAAATCTAGTGTTTGTGTCAACAATCACCCTTCGATCTTTTGGACTAAATAAATCATCACCCTTAATTTTTCTAGGATATTCCACAAACAGTCAAACGTTATACGACATGCTGTTTCTAGTGTTGGATTGTATACTAAAAGTCTAGCTTTTTGTATGAACAATGTTATAACAATTAATTTGTAATGAGAATCATATGATCAAATGATTGCGTCTTATAATTTATTTATATGCACGATGCAATAGTCCACTTACTTTATACTGTAGATAATATGTTGTGCGACAACACGCGGAAGATCATATTATCGGTTTCCTTATAAAGTATAAACAGATGCTCACAACCGAGATAGACGGGGACTCTCTATCGGGATGATTGTAGTGTGGTTTGGTATTAGCTTGTCTTGGCTATAGAATCACATTAGTGCACTTGTGTGTATTGAGCAGGACCGCTTGAGATCGTTCGACTTATACTGACTTATAGGAGAACTTGATCTCTGTTATTATGGAAGTTCGTGCTCTTAATCCCTATACAATAACCTCGACACGTAGGGCAGTATGTATTTCTTTGATTCATCAATGGGTGAGATTTACATGTAATTAAATCAACAAACTCGATGAGTTGGGAAGTAGTGCTGTCTCTATGGTGTGCTGTTGATTGTAGAAGGAATCCGTGTCCGTCATAGGTTGATGATGTCCCCTTGAGGAGCTCATAAGGATTATCATGTAAATCCTGCAGGTGGAATTTATTCCGGCATGATAATGAGGTTGAGTGGTACTACTCTTGGATGAGATATTAATTAATTGAGTTGTCAGTAACTTAAATTAATTAATGGACATTGTATATCTTAAACATGGGGAGACTAACGAGCTCATAATAAGAAAGAGCCCAAAACGTAATTTTGGGATTGGAAAGGCAGTGCAGTAATAATATTTTAGTGGAATATATTATTATTATTGGATTTAAGTATAAGCTTTGGGCTAAGCTTGGATACTTAAGCCCAATGGAGGCCCAACCCAATTTCTCCTCCTGGTCCCTGCTGTAGCCCATGTATATAAGTCACCTCAACTTATCTGGAACCCTAATCCAATTGATCATTCACGTGTGATGAGGGTTGAGAGCAGATTGAGGAGGTCTCGTAGATCATCGCCCACACGACGTCGAGATCGGACTTGGGACATACGGCAGAAGATTAGAAGGTAGTTTGCTGCTACTATCCGCCACCTTGCGAAATTTATATAAAATCGCACAGTGATCATAATTCGATGATCAATATACTGACGGAAAGCCGTTGAAGAGAGGATCGTCTGAGTACAAATATTATTCAATTCCAACATCAGACGAGGAAGTTATGGCTATTCTCGTGGGACTGCACAGTCTGCCAGCGTGAATCAACTTTCTTCAACATACCCTGGTGAACGGTAATACGTTTCATGTTTTATTGCTTCCGCTGATATTAGAAACGTATGGAACCCTAACGGGTCATGTTAACCAAACGATCCAAGCGCCAACAATTGGTATCAGAGCTTCGGTTTCGTGGTGAAGCGTGATACGTTAGGCTAGGGTTTATGTGATTAATTTTTCGAAATTAGGATCGCATGTTTAGGGTTTTGGTTTTACTGCTAAACCATGAATATCCCTATGTGAAATATACCCTATATCATATCTGTTCGTCGATGGTTGTGTGTGAGAGGATTCGACGAAAACTGTTCGTCAATTTCACATGGAAGGAAGAAATTGAGAGAAAATCCAGCGCAGTGATATTACAGAGGCAATAACCGGAGTTTCAACCGTCGGATCAGGCTGAATTTTTGTCAGCACGTTTGGACTTTGTGGATGTACATTCTGAACGGTGAAGATCGTATTTGAAGCTTTGCGTTGTCAGGAATACGCCGAAAACAGAAGCAGTTTTTTGGGCGATTCTGTTCTGCGTAGTCGAGGGAAAAGAGTCGTTTCTCACAAACTAACCGTTGGATCGACATGTAATTTGGTCAGCACGTTTGGAATTTGTGGATGTACATTCTGAACGGTGAAGATCGTATTTGAAGCTTTGTGTTGTCGGGAATACGCCGAAAACAGAAGCAGGTTTTTGGGCAATTTTGTTCTGCGCAGTCGAGGAAAAAGAGCCGCGTCTCGTAAACTAACCGTTGGATCCACCTGTATTTTGGACAAAATGTTCAGAACTCACAGTAGTACATTCTGGACGGTGGAGATTGATTTCCCTGGTTCCTACAGTTGTGAACCCTGAACGACAGTAGGTGTAGTTTGATGTTGCTGATGTTGCGCGTTGGGCTGAACTTGGTACCGTGCAAGTAGGCCCTTGGACGAGTCACAGTTCGAGCGGATCTGCATCAGGTTCGATTGATGCTACACCAGGTTCGAGCTGATTTGCATCAGGTTCGATTGGTCTGCATCAGGTTCGATCAATGTTGCACCAGGTTCGAGCAGATTCACATCAGGTTCGATTGGTCAACATCAGGTTCGATCGACTCTGCACTAGGTTCGAGCGGGTTTGCATCAAGTTCGACTGGTCTGCATCAGATTCTGTGTGAGTCTTCACAATATGATCGGACAGGGTGCCGGAGTGGTGGAGCAGGCTGCGGGGAGGTCGATCCCCGTCGCAGTTGTCCGCATTCGTGATTGGTGGCGAACAATCGAATTCGCTGTTATATAACTGTTATAATTGATTTATTAATTGATTATTGTTATATATATATGCATGATTATATATGATTTATTGCCTTAAATAGAAACATGCTAGATTGCGTATTATATTTGGTATATTATATGCATGTATGTTGGAGTGTTGATCAAGTCAACTTATTTTTGGCAATTTATTTCCTTATATATAACTTCTATAATTGTTTTATTGGTCAATTATTGTTATATATTTGGAAGTATGAGCATGCTAGGTTGCGTATATTATTCTGAATATTATATGCATGTAAAAACCCTTGGTTTTAAATAACTAAGTGGGAGAGGGGATTGGTAATTAATTCCCGCGGCCTCCATTATTGGTTTGTTAGTAATGTGAATAAACTTGCGCGTCGGCATTAGAGCCTTCCTCCCCATCGGATGAGTTTATTCATAGATTGCTAGAACAGACTTCATTAAAATTATGTTTGTAATGTGATGTACATGAACTTGCTTGTTGGCATAGACCTTCCTCCCTATCGGATGAGTTCATGTGCGGATCACTGTACAGACTTATAATTGATGACTGTAGGAAGTTATCCGAGCGCGTGTGTACTTCTCCATCTGTAAGGCACATAAGCTCGCACAATGGACTTGGGGTCAAATAATGTGTACACTTGGTGTAAATAATAAGTATCCTCCCCATCGGAGTCACTGCTTTTATTTGCATGGCTAAAGAGGAACCGACTATTAATTATTTTGTCATAAAGTTAGGTTGACAAATGAAATTAATGGGTAAAACCTTCTCTTGTAAATGTTCGGGTTTGTAAACGTCCACACTATCGTGGCTTGCAAATTCACGGTGCTTGAGATGTCGGTGAATTTATATTTTATATTGTTTTGAGGGAATCAATATAAATGGATAAATTCGAAGATTTGATCGGTGTATTTTTTTTATGATTCTCTGAATTTCAAATAGTTTTATTTCACTTATGGTTGACTAAGAGAAATTATATTTACTGGTCCAAAATTAGATGATTAGAAAAAAAAATCTTGGATTCGATTTTTACTGCTTAAGAAATACATGTGTGTTCTCACAAAAGACATATCATGATGCATATTAAAGTCTCTAGTGAAGAGATAAGAGATTCATATAAATATGATGGTCTCATGTAACTCTTCGGATACTTGAGTAAGTTAAAAAGCGGTAGGTCATGATTGAATTTGATGAATGAAATGGAAATACATGGAATAGAAGTTGAAGGGGAAACCTAAGTCAATTTTATTCTTCATAATTGCCTAGATGTTTTGAGTAAGTTTCTCCTGAATTACAAGAGGTTGTATATGGTGGGAAACTTCTGACAAAATATGTGATAAAGGAAATACAATTTCATAAAAGGAGTGAACAAGGATAGAATCTTACTTGCTAGTCGTTGAAGCATGATTAGTGATGGCACATACTGATACGTTATGTAGATACCGGAATCACTAAATGTTTATTACTAAGTGAGGATAAGATTATTTTATACATGGGTAATACTACGAGAGTAGTGGCTGTTGCAGTGGGAGTTGTTTATTTATCTTACGATATGAATAAACGTTTGATTTTGTGAAATTGTCTTTACGTACGTTTTCATAGAAAGAATTTGATTTGGTTTCTATGCATTAATAGATGGATACTCCATTTCATTTAAATGACATGGTCATTATAATGAAGGATAGAGTTGTAATCTGTTATGGTACGTTGGTGAACAATTTGTATACTCTTAAATCATGTATATTCCACAGATGCAACAAATAATTATTAATAATGCATCTTCTGATCTTAGTAAGAGAAAGGAACCTTCGGAGATGAACTAAACATGCATTTGGCGTCTAAGACTAGATCATTTTACTTGAGTAGGACTCAAAAGTTGATAGCAGATGGACCGTAAGGTTTATCTGAAGTGAAAACTATCGGACTTGCGAGTCTTACTTAGAAGTAAAAATGATTAATTACCTTTTCAAGGTAAAGGGGTGTAGAGCCAAAGATATATGTTGGAATTGGTTCATTCTGATTAAAGCGGACCTAATATTATCCAGCCGAGAGGTGGTAATGAATAATCGAAGATTATTCTAGATACCGATATATTTATTTGATGCACTGCATGTCTAAGTTCTTTGATTTATTCAAGAATTGCAAGGTTGGTACAGTAAAGCATCATGGAAAATATATCAAGTAATAACGATTTAATCGTCATTACGAGTACCTCTTAGGATAATTAGGAGCTATTAATCAGAGGTTGAGATTAAATCTCAAGTGGTCTACACCGGGCAAGCCCCAGCTGAATGGTGTGGTGGATAGAAGGAATAAGACTCTTATGGTAATGATTAGATGGATGATGAATTATTTGGAATTACTTAATTCATTTTATGGATAAGCCCTAGAAACAGTAATTCATTTGAATGTTTGTCTGTTTGTGGGATATGCTATAAAAATGAAGGTGATTTATTTAGTCTAAAAGATTGAAGAGTGATTGTCAACACAAACACTAGATTTTTGGAAAGGGACTATGTAATAAATCACATACCCATTTATAAATTGTCCTAAAGGATGTGAGAAGAAAACACAAAGTATTAGTACCAATTGTGCAAGAGGATATACCGCAAGGTAAACTGCAACGCATGTCACGTCTGATACACAATTGCATGTAATGCCTTGTCGTAGTGGGAGGGATGTTCGACAACCTGTTTAATACATGTTTTGAGAGAGTCGTAAGACTTAATCCCTAGTAAACATGGATTGAACCCACATATACGACGAAGCACTACAAGATCGAAATGCGATATCTTAGCTAGTGCAATGATGTTGAAATAGAATTGATGAATTCTAAATTAAATCTGGGAGTTTGTAAGACCACTAAATGGTGTAAAAGCCATTGGAAGTGGTCATACAAAATGAAAGAGGATCATATGGTAAGGTGAAAACCTTGGAAGCAAAGCTTGTTGCGAAAAAGGTATACTAAAAAAGAAAGGGTTCGATTATGAGATAACCTATTCGCCGGTAGCTATACCTAAGTCGATCCAGACTCTTTTACCTGTTGCTACTCATATGGAATATGAGGGATAACAAATAGATGTCAAGACAACTTTCCTGATTGGAAGTCTTGAGGAAAACATCTATCTTAAGCAACCAGAGTGATTCATTGCAAAGAGTTAAGAGCATTTTGATATTAAGCTTAAAAATGTCCATCAATGGACTAAAGCAAGCTTCAAAATTATAGAACATCCATTTTGATGAAGAAATCCAGTGATATGGATTTTATCAATGCTCAGATATGTCTTGTGTATTGAAAAGAGTGACGGAAATGTGGTGGTATTTCTTGTACTATACGTAGATAGTATCTTGCTCATTGGAGACAATGAAAGAGTATTGTCAGGCGTATGTGTATAGTTGATAAAGAGGTATGATATGAAGGACTTAAGAGGAGCAAAAATATCCTTTTGATCACAGTAATACGGATTACAAGAAAGGATGTTATGCTTATCTCAAACTTCATAAGATGATACGGTCCTTACTTATTTTAGCATGTGAATTTATCTAAGTGAATGTGTCTTGTGACACAAAAGTAGATAAAGAAGATGAAAGTGGTTCCTTATGCTTTGGCAAATGAGGAAGCTTAATCTAAGGAATGCTATGCACGAGATTGGATAACTGTTTTGCCGATGGCATGAACAGTGGGTATCAACGTAACCCGGAACAAGAATGATGAATTGTGGTAAGACATATATAAAGTGCCTGAGAAGGACTGGAAATTATATGTAGGCTTACAGGGCAGATTCACTGCTTCTTATGGATTACGTAGATTCGTATTTTTAGTCGGATTGGACGGCAGTAAATCCACCTCAAGGTTATGTGTTTAATTTTAAGAAGTTGAGTCATAGTGTGGAGGAGTGTTATATAGAAATATATTTCAGACTCCGGATCCATCATGGAAAGATGATAAATTGCAGCCTATGAGGCAGCCAAAGTATCTGTATGACTCTAGAAACTTCATGATGGACCTTGATGTGATTCTAAGTTTGCCTAAGATTATCACAATTTATATTGATGATATTGGTGCAGTTGCAAACTTGAAGGAATCACAAGTCCATAAGGAAATTAAACACATGGAGCACGAGTACCACCTGTTACGAGAAATCGTATGATGAGGGGAAGGTTGTTGTCACCTAGATTGCATCGGATGATAACCTAGTAAATCCATTTACAAGGACCTTAAGGCGAGAGCTTTTGATGGTCGTGTAGTGGGAGTGGAAATCAGATGTATGGCAGAAGACTTGACAGCATAGTCTTTTAGTATAAGTGGGAGATTGTTGGATTGTATACTAAAAGTCTAGCTTTTTGTATGAACAATGTTATAACAATTAATTTGTAATGAGAATCATATGATCAAATGATTGCGTCTTATAATTTATTTATATGCACGATGCAATAGTCCACTTACTTTATACTGTAGATAATATGTTGCGCGACAACACGCGGAAGATCATATTATCGGTTTCCTTATAAAGTATAAACAGATGCTCACAACCGAGATAGACGGGAACTCTCTATCGGGATGGTTGTAGTGTGGTTTGGTATTAGCTTGTCTTGGCTATAGAATCACATTAGTGCACTTGTGTGTATTGAGCAGGACCGCTTGAGATCGTTCGACTTATACTGACTTATAGGAGAACTTGATCTCTGTTATTATGGAAGTTCGTGCTCTTAATCCCTATACAATAACCTCGACACGTAGGGCAGTATGTATTTCTTTGATTCATCAATGGGTGAGATTTACATGTAATTAAATCAACAAACTCGATGAGTTGGGAAGTAGTGCTGTCTCTATGGTGTGCTGTTGATTGTAGAAGGAATCCGTGTCCGTCATAGGTTGATGATGTCCCCTTGAGGAGCTCATAAGGATTATCATGTAAACCCTGCAGGTGGAATTTATTCCGGCATGATAATGAGGTTGAGTGGTACTACTCTTGGATGAGATATTAATTAATTGAGTTGTCAGTAACTTAAATTAATTAATGGACATTGTATATCTTAAACATGGGGAGACTAACGAGCTCATAATAAGAAAGAGCCCAAAACGTAATTTTGGGATTGGAAAGGCAGTGCAGTAATAATATTTTAGTGGAATATATTATTATTATTGGACTTAAGTATAAGCTTTGGGCTAAGCTTGGATACTTAAGCCCAATGGAGGCCCAACCCAATTTCTCCTCCTGTTCCCTGCTGTAGCCCATGTATATAAGTCACCTCAACTTATCTGGAACCCTAATCTAATTGATCATTCACGTGTGATGAGGGTTGAGAGCAGATTGAGGAGGTCTCGTAGATCGTCGCCCACACGACGTCGAGATCGGACTTGGGACATACGGCAGAAGATTAGAAGGTAGTTTGCTGCTACTATCCGCCACCTTGCGAAATTTATATAAAATCGCACAGTGATCATAATTCGATGATCAATATACTGACGGAAAGCCGTTGAAGAGAGGATCGTCTGAGTACAAATATTATTCAATTCCGACATCAGACGAGGAAGTTATGGCTATTCTCGTGGGACTGCACAGTCTGCCAGCGTGAATCAACTTTCTTCAACATACCCTGGTGAACGGTAATACGTTTCATGTTTTATTGCTTCCGCTGATATTAGAAACGTATGGAACCCTAACGGGTCATGTTAACCAAATGATCCAAGCGCCAACATCTAGGGCATACCCATAATATGAATTTAGTAATTTCAAATAATTCATCATCTATCTAATCATTTCCAAAAGAGTCTCACTCCTTTTAGGATTAGAAGACGTGTTATTAATTACTATTTGTTTCACCCGTGGGATAAACATGACTTAAGAGTATACAAATTGTCACTAACGTATAGCTCCATCCTTCATTACTATGACCATGTCATTTAAATGAAATGGAGTATCCATCCGTAAATGCATAGAAACTGAAATGAAATTCTTTCTATGATAATGTACGTAAAGACAATTTCTCATAATCAAACGTTTATTCCTATCATAAGATAAATAAACAACACCCACTGCAACAACTACTACTTTTGTAGTATTACCGATGTATATTACAATCTCATCATCACTTAGTTGCGGGCTTTTAGTGACTACGGTATCTACACACAACGTGTCAGTAAATGCCATCACTAATCATGATTCAACGACTAGTGAATGAGATGCTAACCTTGTTCATATCTTGATGAAATTGGATTTCTTTTGCCACATGTTTTGTCAGAAGTTCCCCACCATATACAACCTCTTGTATTTCAGGTAGAACTTGCTCAAAACACCTAGGCAAACTACGGAGAATTAAATTGATCTAGGTTTCCCTTCAATATCTACTCCAAGCATTTCCAATTCATTCATCAATTCAACCATGACCTCCCGCCTATCTAACTTACTCAAGTATTTGAAGAGTCGCATGAGACCATCATATTTCTATGAACCTCTCACCTCTTCACTAGAGACTTTAAAAGGCATCATGGGATATCCTTAGTGAGAAGACACTTATATTTTCCTAAGCAGTAAATTCAAAATCAAGATTCTTTTCTAATCATCTAATTTTGGACCAGTAAATATGTTTCTTTTAGTATACAATAAGCGAGATAAAACCATTTGAAATTACAGAGAATCACAAATAAATACACCGATCAAATATTCGAATTTATCCTTTTATATTGATTCGCTCAAAACAATATAAAAAAATTTACCGACATCTCAAGCACCTTGAGTCTGCAAGCCACATTAGTGTGGAGGTTTACAAACCCGAACATTTACAAGAGAAGATTTTACCCATTAATTTCATTCTTCAACCGAATCTCATGACAAAATAATTTATAGTCGGTTCCTCTTTAGCCATGCAAATAATAGCAGTGACTCTGTTGGGGAGGATACTAATTATTTACACCTAAGTGTACACCATTATTTGATCCTAAGTCCATTGCGCGACCTTATGTACCTTACATTGGAGAAATACAGTGCTCGGATAACTTTCTACAATCATCGATTATATGTTTGTACTAGTGAACCGCACATAAACTCATCCGTTAGGGAGGAAGGTCTATGCCAACACGTAAGTTAATGTGCCACATTACAAACAATAATTATTTAATGAAGTCTATACCAGTGATCCGTGAATAAACTCATCCGTTAGGGAGGAAGACCTATTGCCAACACACAAGTTTACTCACATCACTTACAAACCAATAATGGAGGCCGCGTGAATTAATTACCAATCTCCTCTCCCACTTAGTTATTTAATACCGAGGGTTTTTACATGCACATAATATTCATAATAAAATACGCAACCTAGCATGCTCGTATTACGACAAATAAGACAGTAAATCCCAGAGAATCATGCATCTAATCCAA
The DNA here is from genome assembly GCA_023678885.1 of Pogostemon cablin. Lineage (NCBI taxonomy): Eukaryota > Viridiplantae > Streptophyta > Magnoliopsida > Lamiales > Lamiaceae > Pogostemon > Pogostemon cablin. The sequence goes on from CM043006.1 coordinate 3,435,003, forward strand.
ATATATAACAATAATTGACAAGTAAAAACAATTATTAGCAATTATAAATAAGGATAAAAAAATGGTCAAAATGAGGTTGACTTAGTCTACAAGCAATAATAAAATGATTTGGGCAAGAAGAAAACTTGGGCCCAAAGCTAAACAGCCCACAATGTATGGGCTGCATAAACCACTCATGCACTAGCCCACAACCGCCCTGCGTCATCATCACCTTCACACACGGATCATCAACTGCCGATTGCCCACCCCACAACAGCCCAGCCGAAAAAACACGATCCATCGGAATAACGACACCAACCACTCGCTCAGCCGAATCACCGCCTGTGTCCTCTTCAAGCTCATGATTCACGACATCCCCAGTTACCTTCCACCGTGAAACTGCCTTCCACGCAGCTGTCCGTCAAACAACTGCCTTCCACAAAATGCCGCACGTAGTGTCGCTGTCTAGTCGTGGTTTGAGACACCATTGCCGACTGTCCTGCCGTCCACCTATATGCATCGATCATTGGCGTGTCGGCAGAACTCCTCCGTGGGTTTACCAGCATTGATCTCAGCCATAGCCCATCATCATGCGCTGTGTCCTTTCACCAACCTGGTTCAGCGCCGCTCTCGCACTGCCGGCAGATGGTGCCGGATGCGAGACACCAGCAGCCGCGTGCACCAGCCATGGCTACGCATCGGTGATGGTTTCAGCCGCCTTCATCGTGACCCGCTTCTTCTTTCCAGCTATGCCCCGTCGGTTCATCAACGACTTTCATCGTTCCACCACCGATTATACATCATCCGCCAACAACTGCCCTCGACTCCAGTCACCGGACACGACTTCCACCACATAACAGCTCTCACCAGTCATCGCCCGTTAACCACCATCACTCACGTATCACCACCAATGAAGTTTATCGTGAATGATAGTTATGGTTTCTTTATAATTCACAAAGCGTGAAGAAATACCAGGCATGAACAGGCCCTTTCACCGTGAAAATCCAAACAAGGTTTGCAGTGGATGATTCACACAGGGTTTCACAAAAGGAATTTCCATTCACCAATACATATAACCTAAAACCCTAATCGCATGTGATTCTATTCCAAATAAAAACACATATCCACATATAAACCCTAGCCCAACGTGTCACGCTTCACCACGAAACCGAAGCTCTGATACCAATTGTTGGCGTTCGATCATTTGGTTAACGTGACCCGTTAGGGTTCCATAGGTTTATAACAAGCAGCGGAAGCCAGTAAACAAGAAACGTATTACCTTTCACAGGATATGTTGAAGACGATGAATTCTCGCCATCATTCTGCGCAGCCTCACTATAATGACCATAGCTTCCTCATCCGATCTCAGATTGGGATGATCTACGTGCTCAGACGATCCGATTTTCTGTGGCTTTCCGTCAGTATATTACACGTTCAATTTCAAGGTCTGTGTAATTTTATAAAAATTGTATAACGTGGCGGACAGCAGCAGGAAACGACCTTCCAGTCTTCTGCTGTATTCCCAAGTCCAATCTCGACATCGTGTGGGCGACGATCCTCGAGATCTTCTCAATCTACTGTTCACTCTCTATCTCATGTATGTTAGGTGCAGAGAATTAGGTTTAGAACAGTTGAGATGACTTATATATGGGCTACAGCAGGGACTAGAAGAAGAAATTAGAGTTGAGCCTCCATTGGACTTAAGTATCCAAGCTTAGCCCAAAGCTTATACTTAAGTCCAATAATAATAATATATACCACTAAAATATTATTACTGTACGACCGTTCTAATCCCAAAATTATATTTTGGGCTCCTTCTTATTATGAGCCCGTTAGTCTCCCCATGTTTAAGATATACAATTTCCCATTAATTAATTAAGTTACTGACAACTCCCTTAATTAATATCTCATCCAAGAGTAGTACAAGTCAACCTCATTATCATGCCGGAAAATAAATCTACCTGCAGGGTTTACATGATAATCCTTATGAGTTCCTTAAAGGGGACATCATCAACCTATGACGGACACAGATTCCTTCTACAATCAACAGCACACCATAGATACAACACTACTTCCCAACTCACCGAGTTTGTTGATTTAATTACATGTAAATCTCACCCATTGATGAATCAAAGAAATACATACTCCCCTTCGTGTCGAGGTTATTGTATAGAGATTAAGAGCACGAACATCCATAATAACTGAGATCAAGTTCTCATATAAGTCAGTATAAGTCGAACGATCTCAAGCGGACCTGCTCAATACACACAAAGTGCACTAATGTGATTCTATAGCCAAGACAAACTAATGCCAATCCACACTACAACCATCTCGATAGAGAGTCCCCGTCTATCTCAGTTGTGAGCATTTGTTTATACTTTATAAGAAAACCGATAATATGATCTTCCGCGTGTTGTCGCACAACATATTATCTATAATATAAAGTAAGTGGACTATTGCATCGTGCATATAAATAAATTATAAGACGCAATCATTTGATCAGATGATTCTCATTTCAAATAAATTGTTATAACATTGTTCATACTAAAGCTAGACTTTTAGTATACAATCCAACAGTGGTCTAACAAGTTTTCTGCCGCTCGTCACTTGACTCGCCATCAAGAATCATCTCCCACCACACGTCCCACGTGGTGTAGTCCGAGGATCCACCTTTCCTGATAGCACCTTAGGGTCCATCACCAACTGACTCCCTACTGCTTGGAAGTCCCCTCACTATATACCACTTTCTCTCTTACAATAATTTAAGACGGTTGCCCACTCTAAATAGCCTACTCTGGGTTTCCGTAGGTCGCTCATTCCTAGGGAGTCCTTTCCGCCACTTAGTGTATATATAGTGGCCGCACTCACCATTAGTATCTTATTAATTTTGGAGTAAATAATTTTCATGATTATGCATGGTATGCAAGTAGGAGAAACTATATATGCATCACGTATTAATTAAGACATTAATATCAAATTTTAATTAAAATAGAATAATTGTTTCATCTAAGATCACACAGATCTTTATTTAGAACAATCTTTGATCACATAGACCAATAAATATAAAATAACGATAATATCTCAAGTCACATAAATCTGCAGCTTGTATTACATATTAATCACAAATACTCATAATATAATTAAACTAATCACAAATAATCCATAACATAATTATCACATATTAATCACAAATAATTCACACACAACATGTTTATGCATTGCAGTTGGACTTCTACTTACCTGAACTCCAAATAGTAATAGTACTATAGAACTTGTGAAGAATTATAACTAATCTCTTCTTTCTTTTTTCCGACAACACGTGCTCTTCCTTCCCTTTCTTTTTCTCTCTCCTTTTCTTTTTTTTCCCTCTCTTCCTCTCTCTTCTTTTTTTTTTCAAATTGTTTCCCTGAATGGGGGGTAATCACACCCATAACCCATTTATATATATGCCAAAGGGTTTAAGTCGGTTATCACCGCCCCTACTTACTAACTATAGTAATTACTATTTATAGTATGTTATTATTATTATTATTATTATTATTATTATTAATAAGTAAAGGTTTGATCTCTCTCAATTATACAATCGAATTGATAATCAAAATTAAGCAAGCACGTTGCTAACTAATAGAGAGGGAGTAGCTACAAATGCTTATTAAACCACTAAAATTATGTGATAACAATTAAACCATGTAATGCCAACGTAGCTGGTTATTATTATTATTATTTTTATTGTTATTGTTATTATTATTATTATTGTTATTATTATTATTATAAATGTACGTGTAATATTTAATAACAAAGATATGATATATTTACAAATTAACACACGTATGTGTACATTTTCTTATCACTATTATTATTTTGAGAACACGTATGACACTTAATAATTAAAAAATAATGTATCTACATACACAAGACAAATTAATTATATATCCAAATTAAAGTAAATAAATATTTATGCACTTGCATATATTCACAAATTGTCACCATTATTATCATAAATGTATCAAATAAAAATGATAAGACAAATAAAATATAGATATAATTACCACATAATTATCACGTAATTATAAAATGCTTAAAATACAAATCATATTATCACATAAATAGGAAAAATTCTCGGGTATTACATCTTGATCGAAGACGGGAATTTTGGAGAGGACGGGGTTGAAGAAGGAGAACCAAACAAATAAGTTTTCCTTTCTTTACTTTATTCTTTCTAGATTTTAGACTCATGGTTAAGTCTTCTTCCAAAGACATAGTTGTTGCTTGTAACACCATTGGCTAAGTATCTTTTGATAATGTTAGGGCTTTAGAACGTTTTAACTATGTGATTTGATTGCCCTAAACTTAGATATCTTATACTGCAGATTATTTATTTTCTTATTGAAGAAGATATTTTGAGACTTCTAATATTACAAGCAACACCCATAGTTAGGTATGAAAACAATCCCATGAGTCTATAATTCAAAAGTAAGAAGGAAAGAATAAAAAAAACCATGGTTGTGGCGTGATTCTCCATTCTTTCCTCCGTGATTCTGAACATTCTAGTTCTCCTTCTCAAGTAAGCAACACTGATGAACTCTCTGGGATTGGTGGATGGGATAGTGACGGTATCGTGGTAGGGTATGGAATGGAAAAATGATGAAAAGTTGTGGAGAGTTATGGTTTGGAACACTCCAAGGACTCCTTTTATAGTTGAGGGCTGATAAAATTCGTATTCTACCTCAAAATAGGGCTTTTTCATGTTAAAAATATGTACGGGCCGAAAACTGGGCCACCGAGTCACGCCACTAGTCAACATATTGCGCAACCTCACAAATTTGCTCATAACTTCTTCATACGGATTCCGATTGAGATGATTTTTGTGCTCTCACGATCCTCTCTTCCTCAGCTTTCTATCTATTTAAAGAACTCACAAAAACTCTAACATTTGAAGGGCACGAGTTGTGCTGGTTGGCACAGCTTGCACGCCTTCACCGTTTTGATCATAACTCTCTCATCTGAGCTCCGATTGAGGTGTTTCTTGAGCTAAAATGACCTTCTCTTGTTTTTTAGTATTCTTTCATGACTTTACTCTTCATTCCAACTTTACACTTTTAATTCGTTTCCCACCTAAAAACACAAAATAACACCTCAAATGCACCAATATTTTAAATATTTGAAAATTAACCATTTAGTGCTAAAATACGAACATAATTTCCACAAAACGGTGCTAAATTGGACCCTAAAACATGCAGATTTTCAAACTAAACAAACCCCCAAACCTAAGATGTTGTTCGTCTCCAAACAATGAAATCGAACAGAAAAGAAGAAAGATAGTGTGTAAATCAAATGAAAAACAAGGGATATGACATCTAGGCCATTCAAAATGCAATTGTCATCAACTCCAGTCATGCAACTCTCATTACATGTAATAATTGATTCACAACATACAAGTTAAGACATTTACTACCACTTATAATGCTCTATCTACTTATTCTCATGGGAAGTATATCACTCGCACTCAAGTGTAAAAGATGTACACTTATGGCGTATGGTGTTTACGTTCAAACTCAATTCAATTGCATGCGTAACCATAGGCTTGCCAAACTTCTTAAACTCTCCACCACTAAAAGTATGATTCGACACTGGGATCAAAAATGACTTTTATTTGGATGTAATGTTGGCTCTTTGGTTAAGGTATGACATATATGGATAAGTGACTCAAAACTCGAATTAATCAAGTATGCATTCCATCACGATCTTTCTTTTTCCTCATCACTTCAATTCAAGCACATCCTCCTCAATTTTTCTCTTTCATGCGCAACATATACACATTTTTTCCTTTTTTTCTTTCTTCTCTTGAGGTACCAGTTTTTGGCACTACCTCATGCATCCTCCATAGCGTACCAGTTTCGGGCACTACCCTAAGGTGTTTGTTTCAATAGAGTACTAAATTAAGCACTACTCCATGATTTTCATTAGATGCATTCTCAAGTTTAATCATTGTTTCAACACCAATTTCACTCATGCCCAATCTGTTATCAAGCTCCATCAACTCACTTTGAAAGGACATTAATTCTCCTTCATGACGGACAATCAAGGCTAAAAAGAATTCTGAGTACTTAAAGTGGCTATTTCTCGTATGTTGCCAAAGAATGAGGTTTTTAAGCTCAACGGGGCTAACTACGGATAAACAATCATATGGTGGAGAATTATTTGGGTAAGTGACTCGTAAAAATCAAGGATAGTCTTAAATAATCTCCATCAGCTAACATAACATGTGGTCTCAAGCAAGACAAAAGGTAAGTTCTAGAATACACACACTAGAATGATACTCACCAGAAAGAAATATCATGTGTTTATGTACATGAATAAGGCTCAAAATCTCACATGGGTTTTGAACAAATAATAGAGCACTCTTCATGGTAAGAAATGTCTCACAAGTATACGTAGAACTTCATATCACACTATAACTTAAGTACACTTCCTTCATCAATTTCAAGAGCATGTGAATTTCTGGCAAAAATATAACAAATAAGATCACACTAAACACACAACAAGAAAATCAAACTTTAATTCCTCAACTATTTAATAATCCACACAATTTAGCACATAAAAATTAAAAAAAGGAAATGAAGGCACTTGATTTTTAATCTCCTCCACATCTTGCAAGCTCCTCGAGTTATACATCTCGATCAGGCGTAGGCCTCAGATAGAACTCACTTCTTTTTGCTACTCTGATATCCTTCATAATTATTAAAGCTCAAACATATCTCATCACCAATCAGAACTCATCAGTAAAATCATAGGAGAAACTCAAACATTCAACCAAAAATTAACCACATAAAATTTAGGAAACACACAAGACACTTGGAAAATCGCAAAAAAATTCGGAAGATCAAAATAAATTTTAAAAATTCTAAAACAAATCGCCTCCAAGCATCACACACAATTGAAGAAAAACTTACCTCGGTGCATCAAGAAATTGGGATGCACGTCCACCCCCCAAACTTAGTTCAAACTAAGTGAGTAACTAAATTTTTAAAAAGTGAATACCATAGACGAATAAGCACCTAATAAATTTTCCTACACCAAACAAACACATAAAAGCAATAAAACAGGAGGGTAAGCCCCCAACAGGTGCTCATGTTTAACGTCGGAGAGTCACGACAGAATGCAGAATTTTTAGACTACGAAATAAGTGGGCGGTTTTTTTCATCTTCACCTTCCAATACTTTCTCCCCCTCTTATCATCCACACTTACCTCCTTACTTTCTTTGACACCATATGATCAGTAGAATCTCCTTTCTCATGATTTCTCGTCTCATTCCTGTCAATCTTCCACTCAATTTCAGAATCATTCCTATCACAATCAAAATCAAACAAGTCATGATAAAAATGATCACAAAATAAAGAAGGAGAGAAGGGACTTTCAGATTTGTGGGTATCCAGTGGTAAATTAGGAGGCTTCAAGTAGGCATCATCTCATCTTCTTTGTCTACATCCTTCTTCTTAACCTTAACTACTACATCCTTCGCCACCTTTAAAGGTGTTGTTTCTCTTGCACTTGTAACTGTGAGGCTTGCAGTAGTCGGCTTAAGCTTTCTTGTTAAATCCATGCAATCAAATTTTTGTAAGTATAAAATGTATCCATTAGAAAACTCATCATACCTATCATCAAAATTAGTAGACATAAGAGTTAGAAGGTCGCTTTGGGTTTTTTCAACAGGATCCTTAAATAGGATCAAAGGCAAGCTCTCCTCCACGGCTCCCTCTAATTCTTTGATGCTTTTACACTCTTGCATATCAGTAGGCCATTTCATAACTCTCTCAAGTGAAAAGACGACTTCTTCATCATTAACTTGCAACTTCAACTCCCCTTTCTTCACATCAATGTTTGCTCTTGCAGTCGTAAGGAATGGGCTTCCCAAAATTAGAGGAACTCTGTCATCTTCTTCTTCTTACGTATGTAGCACAATGAAGTCTACTGGAAATATGAACTTCCCAACTTTGACTAAGACAACTTCAACTACCCCTCTTGGGTTGGTCAGGCATCTATCAGAAAACTGCAATGCTACTGATGTCGGTTTCAGCTCCCCCAAACCAAGCTTAATGAATAAGGAATAAGACATCAGATTAATACTAGCCCCCAAATCACATAAGGCTCTCTTAGCTTGTCCTTTTCCAATTTCACAGGGTATGGTGAAGCTTCATGGATCTTTCAACTTCGTAGGATGTTTTTTTTGTATCACAGAACTGCAGCTCTCTATCTTATTCATTGATTCATCTCCGGTCAAACACCTCTTTTTAGACATGATGTCTTTTTCGAACCTTGCATAGTTTGGCATCTCTTCTAAGGCTTCAGTGAGAGGAATATTAATGTGGATCTTCTTGAACATCTCCACAAACGTCTTGAATTTTTCATCTAATCCTTTCTTAAAAAAATACTGTGGAAATGGAATATAATGTTTTGTCTTTGGAATCCCCCAAATATCCTTCTCAAATTCCACTTCATTTTCTTACTCTTTTCTTGCTGCCTTAGCTATCTGCCATTTTTTCAATCTAACTTTAGGTTCTTTCGAATTTTCATCAGTTTTAGAGGCCTGGAAATCATTCTGGACGAGATCAGATGCATGAGGATCTTGATGAATTACCAAATTTTTTATCGAAACATGGTACATGTCGTGCCAGAAGCTACCAGACTCGTGCTGATATGTTTTCTGAGAGTGGCACGAGTCGTGCCGACATTCAGGTGAGTCATATCGGCCATATACTTCATTCGTGCCGCTCACAGCTACTCCGTTCGGATGGCACAACACATCTGGTTTGCTGACTTCAGGGCGGCACGAGTCGTGCCTTTGTTGGCACGAGTTATGCCATATGTCAGCCTCGACGTGATCGTGTTTGTCCGACTTTTCAAACTCCATTTCATGTCCAGCTCGATCTGATTGCATTTCTGGACCCTTATATTATGTTCCACTCCTCAAGGTGATAGTCATAACTTGCTCCTTTGGATTCATCACCGTTTGAGATGGAAATTTACCTTGTTGCTCAAATCTTCCTACTGCAGTATGTAATTGGCCAAGAGCAATATCAGTTTCTTTCTGGTTTTTATCTGCCTCTTTCTACCTGATTTCTGATTGCTCATTAGTAGTCATCATCAGCTTGACCATCAAGTTCAACTGTTCCCCGTGCTGCTTTATTTGGTCCCCTTGTTACTTCATAAAGTCCCCTTGTTGTTTCAATAACAATTTCATCTCATCATCCATGGATGCTTTTCCTTCAACAAATGTATAGGCTGGATCAATTCCTGGAGGAGGAGCTACTGCATTACTCGGGTTTCCATAGGATAAATTCTCATTTCTTTTTTGATTGTTGAAGTTGGAATTTCCTTGTTCATTCCTTCCCCATTGCTGTTACTAGGTCTGAAATTCTGTCTATTTCTGTAATCCCCTTGAAAATTCTGACCCATAGCATAATTCGTTTCCTCCATTTGATCTTCATTTCTACTCATTCTAGCTTGCTCTTCTCTATTTCCTAGTCCGAGATGATCCATCTTCTTATGGAGCTCTCTGAGTTGACTCTTGAGTTCTGACATCTCTCTATCGTTGACCTGAACTTTTACTTTTGAAAATTTACCAAGAGCAACTCTTTCTGATCTTTCCATAGGCCAATCATATGTGTTAGTTGTCATCTCCTCAAAGATCTCTTCTGCTTCATCTGCTGACTTTTTGAAGACTGATCCTCCTGATGTCGTGTCCACCAATACTTTTGAATCACCTCTTAGCCCTTGATTGAAGAAGCCTAAGTAAGTGTCTTTTGTAAATCCATGTTGTGGACCACAACATAGCAGCGCCTTGAATCTTTCCCACGCCACATAGAAATTCTCCAAGCCTTCTTGTTTAAATTGAGTAATCTTTTGCATCACCTTAAAGCTCTTGGAGGGAGGGAAGTACTTGTTTAAGAACTTGTCTGCCAACTGCTCCCATGTTGCACAACATCTTGCAGGGAGGTTGCTGTATCACTATTTGGCTTTCCCCGTTAGTGAGAATGGGAAAAGTCTCATTCTGATAGCATCCTCCGGAGCATTCCTATGCTTCTGCATCCTCGCATACTCACCAAATAACTGCAGATGCTCACTAAGATTTTCCAAAGGATTTCCACAAAACTGTTGTGCCTCTACCATTCGGATCAGTCCAAACGGCAACTCAAAATTCTCTACAGTGATTATGGGTCCATTCTCTACAGTCAACTTGACTTAGTGATCATACACCTGTTCTCACATATCTGATCAGAATAATTTGGATCTAAATAAAATAAAAAAAAGTAATTAAAAATTTAACGTCCTAAATTAAAATAAATCACAAAAGAATTAAAATAGTAAAGTCTAGGGAATTATCCCCGGCAGCGGCGCCATTTGCTTGTTCACCTTTTTCCGTGTCTCCAAGTGTAAGGAATCAATTGCAGATAAGCATGTGATAAAGTTTATTATCGAACCCAAAGGACAATTCTAGACTAATTATTTAATCTAATTATGACTATTCTAATTTAAGACAAATCTGGGTTTTCAAGAGAATTAAATAAACTAATGTTGCAGAAAATAATTACTAAAAATTTAAAATAACACATAAAATAAATATGGAAGTGTTCAAGAGAGAAGATAGATAGCACTAAGAAATCTTGTTAAATTGGTCAAATCAAATCACTAGACAATTGGTAAGAATTCCTGCAGATTTTATGAAAGCAATAACTTAATTATGTTAAATCCCTTTGGCGAAGTAAACTTAACACATAAATCTGGTTCAAACCCTCAGATGCAGAAGAATAATTCCTACTCCATTTTAGGTACTTACGAAATAAACTTCAATTCCCACTTAACAATCCAAGAAATCAAATCCTCTATAATGGTAATTAATAAATATATTAAGTGTCCAATATTAATTATTCTAATGAATATAAGTTGAATGGTTAAGTCCCCTTTACCCATAAACACACAGACAAATATAATCACTTTATGTCACAAGCAATAATAATAAATATGCAAAGGTAATTAGCATCTTCGTGAATAAGGAAAGATCATATAAGACAAAAATATAAGTCTCAAATTCAAAGGATTAATAAAAGAATAAGTATACTGCCGAAATCCAACCTAGTCTAGATCATCAATTCAAACCAATTCAACCTTCAAAACCTAGCACTATCCAAGAAGTACTAGCCCATGGTGTTACAAGCAACACCCATAGTTAGGTATGAAAACAATCCCACAGGTCTATAATTCAAAAGTAAGAAGGAAAGAATAAAAAAACCCTAGTTTTGGCATGATTCTACATTCTTTCCTCCGTGATTTTGAACCTTTCGTTCTCCTTCTCAAGTAAACAACATTGATGAACTCTCCGGGATGGGTGGATGGGATAGTAACGGTATTGTGGTAGGGTATGGAATGGAAAAGTGATGAAAAGTTGTGGAGAGTTATGGTTTGGAACACCCCAAGGACTCCTTTTATAGTTGAGGGCTAATAAAATTCGTATTCTACCTCAAAATAGAGCTTTTTCACATCAAAAACACAAACGGGCCGAAAACTGGGCTGCTGGGTCGAGCCATTCATTAACAGATTGCGCGACATCACGGTTTCGCTCATAACTTCTTCTCCAGACTCCGATGGAGGTGATTTTTATGCTCACGCGATCCTCTCTTCCTCAGCTTTCTATCTATATAAAGAACTCACAAAAAGTCCAATATTCAAAGGGCACTAATCATGCTGGTCAGCACAACTTGTGCGTCTTCACCGTTTTGATCATAACTCTCTCATCTGAGCTCTGATTGAGGTGTTTCTTGAGCCAAAATAACATTCTCTTGTTTTTTAGCATTCTTTCATGATTTCACTCTTCATTCCAATTTTGCACTTTTAATCTGTTTTCCACCTAAAAACATGAAATAATACCTTAAATGCACCAATTTCATAAATATATGAAAATTAACCATTTAGTGTTAAAATACGAATATAAATTCCACAAAACGGTGCTAAATCGGACCCTAAAATATGTAGATTTTCACACTAAACAACTACTCCAAGAGCTACATCACTTGCATCACACATCAATATAAATAGCTCCTTCCAATCGGGGGTGATCAAGATGGGCGATGATACCAAAGCTTTCTTTAGAACCTATAAAGCATTTAGACAATTTTGATCAAATTTAAATGGAACATCTTTTTCAAGGAGATGAGAGAGAGGTTTAGAAAATACAGAAAAATCCTTTATGAATCTACTATAGAACCCGACATGACCAAGGAATGATCGTACTCCCTTCCCATTTATTGGGGTGAAAGCTTCTCAATAGTAACAACTTTAGCTCGATCTACTTGCAATCCCTTTAAAGAGATGTTATGTCCAAGTACAATGCCATCATTTACCATAAAATGTCACTTCTTCCAATTTAACACTAGATTAATGTCTTAACATCGCTTCAAAATAATAGAAAGATTAGACAAACAAATATAAAAGAAGAGCCAAACAATGAAAAGTCATCCACGAAGACTTCCATGATATTCTCAATCAAGCCTTCAAAGATTGCCATCATACACCTTTGAAAGGTGGCTGGTGAATTACAAAGTCCAAATGGCAATCTTCAAAAAGTAAATATTCCATAAGGACAAGTGAAAGCAGTCTTTGCTTAGACCTCAGGTGCTATGAGGATTTGGTTATAACCGGAATAGCCATCAAGGAAGCAATAAAATTCATAACTAGCTAACCTATCCAACATTTGATCCAAGAAGGGCAAGGAAAAGTGGTCTTTATGTATTTTCTCATTAAATTTCCTATAGTCAACACACACACTCCACCCCGTCACCGTCCTAGTGGCTAAGGTCTCATTTTCCTCGGTCTCCACTATAGCCATACCCCCCTTCTAAGATACTACATGCAAAGGACTCACATAGGGGATATCACTAATAGGAAAGATCATATTGGAGTCTAGCCACTTAAGAACATCTTTTTTTACCACTTCTTGCATGATAGGATTAAGCTTTCTTTGGTTTAAAACATAAGCTTTCCCTTCATTCTCAAGACTTATCTTATGTATTGATGTGCATTTTCTTTGCACGTAAAATTAATCCTCAAGTATTAAGGATATTAATTGCAACTTAAGCAAGCGACCAAGTTAAATATTGAACCCAAAGGAGGCGTATTATCAATTTAATTATTAACTAAATTAATTAAGACAAAAAGTCATAAAAGTGAGATATAAAATTACTAAACTACGTGATAATTAATTAAAATAACCAATAAAATAAATTGAGCACTGGAAGAATACGAATGTGACTCAAGAATGGAGAATAGGTAGCCCTAGGGTAATCCGATTTCACTCATTAATTTTTCTTCCGTGTATCAATGTCCGACTCTGTCTTGCGGAATATGGACACATTATTAAACCATGCATATATACTCTATAGACATAAGCAAATATGCGTATAACACATGTGAATTACCTCGAGCAAGAACATAATTTTACCCCTTTTCTAGGTACTATCAGTATCAATTATTTCCCTAGCCAATTGGTATTCTAACCCGATATGATCTCCCTTTATAGGTATTATGAAATTATCCTTTTTATCCTACTTACTAATCCGAATTCAATTCACTTAATAAGTATTTATATAAGATAGTTCTAATGAAGTTTCGGAGTCCCCTCACTTAGGATCATAACATGAAATCCTTTTCAGCAGTGAACGAGCTCAATCAACAAACAAGATATATATTCAGACTCTATATAACATTTAAAGATGCACAAAACGTCCCTAATTATGGATTAAGAAAGCGTAGTCATATATAAAATAATTCCACAAGTAGTGTTATACGAAGTATACACACGAAAGATAAAAAAACCTTCAAAATCCTACACTACCAAAATATTTCTGGCCCATGATGTTGCAAAGAATAATCATAGGGGTTGGATAGATCTTACCCATATGTCCAGAAAATTACAAGATAAATAAGAAAATGAATAGAACCCTAGATGTGGGAGTCGTCGCGTCCTTCTCCGTCTTGATACTCCTCTTGGTTCTCTTCTTGATTCAACAGACGAATCTTTACAGTGATGGATGAATGGAGGAAAGAAATAGATGGTGATGGTGTGGGGGGTGATCCCCCTTGTGGGGTGCTGTAGTATGATTGTTGTGACCTCTCACATGAATACTGATGTAAAATATATATAGGTGTGAAAAATGAATGAAATAAGGAAATATAAGATATGGGTCAATCTTGGAGGATTATGTGACAAGGAGATTGATTGTGTTCCAACAAATAGGAATATGGGCTAATTTTTGGAAATTTTCAAAAATTATTGGAAGTTCTCGCAGGCAGCAGCGCGACCTTATGAGTTTGAGCATAACTTCCTTATCCGAACTCCGATTTGAATGATTCTTGCGCCAAAATGATCCTTTCTTCCATCGGTTTCCAACCATGAATCACACTGTAAGTTTTAAGGTCCACACAAACACAGAAAAATTATAAAAGTTGAGCGTGCATTTTTCAGCATTCCTCTAACTTTTCACTTTTGATCATTTTTCCACCTAAAATACAATAAAATACCTCAAAGCACCTTTTCTCACATATATTGAATATAAGACATTTGTGCTATCATATAACAACAATTCCCATAAAAAAAGTGTCAAATTGGGCATTAAAATACACTTATTTTTACTCTCATCAGACCCCCAAACGTATCAGTTGTTCGTCCTGAGGCAACAAAATAAAAATAAAGAGAAAGAGAGTAAGTAAATTAGAAGGGAAACAAGGACTATGACCAATACCCTCTTCAAAATACAATTGTCCTCAACTTAGGTCATGCAACTCTCAATACATCTAATAATCAATTCATAGCATACAAGATAAGACAATTACCACCAATTCAAATGCTCCATTGACATGTTCTTACGGGAAGTATATCACTCGCACTCAAGTGTAAAAGATGTACACTTATGGGTTAAGGTGTTTACGCTCAAATTCATTCAAGTGCATGCATAACCATACGCTTGCCAAAAGTCTCAAACTCCACTACTAAATGTATGATTCGATAATGGAATAAAAAATGACTTTTCTTTTGGATGTAATGTCGGCTCTTTGGTTAAGGTAGGAAATATATGGATAAGTGACTCAATCTAAGGATCAATCAAGCCTGCAGTCTCTCGATCTTTCATTCTACCTCATTACTTCAATTAAGCACAACATCCTCCTCAACTCTTTCACTTTTTTTCTTTTTCTTTCTAACACAACATTTTTTCCTTCTTTTTTTATTCTATTTTTTTTCTTGAGGTATTAGTTTTGGGCTCTACCTCTCGCATCCTCCATATGGTACTTATTTAAGCACTACCCTAAGGTGTTTTATTCCACGGAGCACTAGATTTAAGCACTACTCCATGATTTTCCTCAGATGCATTTTCAAGCTCAATCACTGTTTCAACATCAATTTAATTCCTTCCCAAACTATTATCAAACTCTATTAACACACTTTGAAAAGCCATTAATTCTCTTCATGACGAAAATCAAGGCTCAAACAATTCGGATGCTCAAAGTGGCTAATTCTCGCAGGCTGCCAAAGAATGAGGTTTTTAGACTCAACGGGGCTAACTACGGATAAATATCATTTGGTAGGGAATTATTTGGCTAAGAGACTTATAAATTCAAGGATAGCCTAAAATCATCTCCCATCATCTAACACACATGTAGTTTAAAGTAATACAAAAGGCAAGTTCTAGAATACACACATAAGAATGATACTCACCAGAAAAGAAATATCATGTGTTTTCGTACATGATCAACAAGGCTTAAAATCTCACATGGATTTTTAACAAATAATAGAAAACTTTTCATTTTAAGCAATATCCCACAAGTACACATAGAACTTCATATCACAATATAACTCAAACATACTTCCTTCATCAATTTCAAAAGCATATGAATTTTCAAGCACAATTTAAACAATACAAGCTCACATGTCCACCAAACCAGAAACTCAACCCTTCATTCCCATAAATCAAAAGCACATATAAAAATTAGAAAAAGGAAATGAGGGCACCTGATTTTTCTTCAACGTATGCAAGAGCTCTTTGAGTTGTTCAACTCGGTCAGGTCAAAGTCTCAGCGTAGAACTCGTCTTCCCCCCTCTTGCACCTTTTCTATCATCAAAGCTCAAGCACACTTCATCATCACAGGTTTATCTATAATATAATATGAGAAACTAGAAAAATAAAAAAGATAAAAAATTTAAAAATCGACTACTAACACTAAGAAACACACAAAAAAACACACAAAATATTAGCTTAGTTGCAAAAAATCGACATACCAACACCAATTAAAGTATTAATACGCCACAAAAATTAACCCTCTAACAAACAAACAACCAACGAAAGAAAAAAGTATACCCTTAGTGCCCATAAGATGATGTAAATACATCACCCCCCACAAAACTTAGTAAAAACTTAAGCTGGAACTAAGTTTGAAAAGAAATGTAATTGACGAAGCGTGAGAACTTCAAATATAATAACTTCTCACTCATACCAAAGAAACACGAAAGTAATAAAACGGAAGGGCAAGTCCCAAACAGGCGCTCATTTTTAACGTCGGAGAGTCACGACGGTATGCAGCCTTTTGAACTACTGGATCAGAGAGTGGTCTTCTCGCACCCTCACCTTCAAATACTTCATTTTCCTTTTCTTGTCTACACAGAATCTCACCTTTCTTGGTCACAAAAATATGATCCTTGAAATTTCCTTTCATACATGGCTGTCTAGACTCCTCCCTGTCAATCTTCCATTCAAATTCAGAATCATCTGTCCTATTAAAATCAAGATTAAACAAGTTAGAAACCGCATCTATGCTCTCGCATGATTGAGTCTCCATGGGCATCTTCATTGCTTTATCAAGAGAGAAAACCACATCTTCATTATCAATCCGCATTCTAAGCTTTCCTTCCTGAACATCTATCATGGCTCCAGTAGTATCAAGGAATGGCCACCCTAAAATAAGGGGAATGTCATCCTTGTCATCATCCATCTCAATTTCAAGAAAATCCATGGGAAAGACCAATTTATCCACTTTCACCAAAACATCTTCAATTAAACCCTTCAAAAATGTCATGGATCTATCTGCCAACTGAAGAGCAATATTTGTAGGTGACAACTCCCCCTAACCAAGCATTTTAAATATGGACAAAGGCATCAAGTTGATGCTTGCCCCCAAATCACACAAGGCTTTATGTGCCAACCCTTTTCCAATGTCACAAAGAATAGTGAATCTTCCCGGATCCTTCAACTTTGCAGGTAGCTTTCTCTGAATGATCGAGCTGCAGTTCTCAGACATCTTCATCATCTCCACTCCATTAAAACTTCTCTTCTTTGACATAATATCTTTAAGTAATCGGACATAGTATGGCATCTCTATGGTTGCTTCAAAGAAATGAATGTTCAAGCTTATCTTACTCATGATATCTTGAAACCTCTTGAACTTTTCTTCCAATCCCTGCTTTACTAACCTCAAAGGAAATGGAGGAGGTATCTTTGTTTTTTGGATTCCTCACTCATCACGTTCAACCTCCTTCAGCTTTGTCCTTCTCGGCTTTTAACCTCTTGGCTGTTTCCCACTTCTTCTCAACTATCATCTCAATATTTTACTCTTGTAATGTTACTGGAGTGCTCAGAACAGCAGGCATAGTGTCCTGTAAGGCAACCGGAGCCAAACAACCTTGCTCGACCTCCGCTCGACCAGAATGGTCTTGTCGAGCGAGGAGAAACTTGTTGAGCAAGGTCGCTGTAATCGGAATACGACTGTTCAGCGCAACAGGTAGCACCTCAACCTCTGCTCGAACAGAATGGTCTAGTTGAGCGACTACATTTTGTTCAAGTGAGGTCCCTGTAAACTGATCGTGATTTTTCAGCTCTACAATGTGTTGCTCGACCAAGTGGTTTGGTCGAGTGGAGATACTCCATCTCTATTTTTATCCGCTGGCATTATCGGACATTCGTACTTGTTCTAGACTTTAACGTTATGGCTTTGCACTCTTTTAGGTTTGTTATTCTTTGAGACGGTAACTTTTTCTTCTCCAATGTCTGCATCAATTGATTCACGTTCCTGCCCATCTGCCCTATTATCAAGGTAAGGTCCTTCAATTTTTTAGATAAGTCTGCATGATTAGCCTTCAAAGTAGCTTCGATGCGGTCAACCCTTGCATCATTCCTTGTCATGTATCAATTGAAGGTATCTTCGACAATCTTCACTTCTTGTTGCTTCATACTAGGCCCCCTTTGTGCCAACTCTGTAATATGCATCTGTTGGGATTTTAGTAGCTTGTTGATGTTAGCTAGACTAGAGACGATCTCATCATTCTTATTCGGCTTCACCATTTGATGTTCAACCTGTGCTACTTTACTTAGTGCAAAAGATCCTCTTACTCTTTCCATAGGCCAGTCACTTGAATTCATAGAGATGTCTTCAAACAACTTTTTTGTTGTTTTAGATAATAGCACTCCACCTGAGGATGCATCAATAAGAACACGCGACTCACAATCCAATCCATAGTAGAAGATACGTACTGAGCTTTAGACATCCCATGCTGTGGGCACCGCCTGAGCATATCTTTGAACCTATCCCATGCTTCATGGAATTTCTCATCCTGATTCATAATAAATTGGGTAATGTCTTGCTTCATTCTTAAGATCCTTGAGGGTGACATGTATCTCTCCAAGAACTTCTACTGCAGTTGGTCCCATGTAGTGCAATCTGTGGCATCCAGAGTCTCATACCAATATTCTGCCCTATAAATCAAAGATAACTTGAATAGAGTGATCCACCTAGCATTATCATTAGCTCCAGCACCCTTCTGAGTGTTTGCATATCCAAGAAATCTGTTAAGATGCTGATATGAATCTTCAAAGAGACCTCCACAAAAGGGATTCTTCTCCACCATGTTAATAAGAGTGAGATGTATCTCAAAATCATCATCTTATCCCCTTGCTCCTATCAAGGGATAAAATATTTTTTGCCCCATAAATTTGGCCATGTACAATTTTTACCCCAAAAAAGATAAGATTTGGACATTTATCATGTTATCTTCAAATTTGTGCCAATGTTGCCCCATTTTCTCCGAAATTTAATATTTTCGCCGGAATCTATCATGTGCATGTCACATGATCATCAGATTTGGCATTTTCTAGTCAATATAAACTATTTTTTGCCCCGTAAGTTTGATCATGTACAAATTTTACCCCAAAAAAGATAAGATTTGGGCACTTATCCCAATATCTTTATAATTGCACCAATGTTGCCCCGTTTTCTCCATGTTTGCTGAAATCAATCACGTGCATATCATGTGATCATCAGATTTGGTATTTCCCAGCAAATCAGGGGATCCACCATATACCCTCTCACCACCATGGGCAGCAGCCGTCGGATCTTCTTCTCTTGCCCACCACCAGCGAATGGATCACAGTAAACGTGGTCTCGATCTGCACCCTCTTGCAGTGCATGCTACCATAACAGATCGGAGCCACGCAGAGGGAGGATCGGGTTGTTGTCATTTTTAGCTCCAATTCAGTCCTTCACACCCCACCGAAGAACGACTGGTTCATTATCAGTCCCACGAATCTGGTTGGTTGGAGATTGATATCCATTGCACGCATTCCTACGCGGTAGATCATGTTTCCTCTGGCACTGCTTTCTATTAGGAAAACACTAGAGAAGTTGGCGAATTCTTCTATCAAGGGCCGGCGCTGCGGCAGACAAGTGCTTAGGTTTTAGCCCACTACACTGCATCCATGACATCATCGTATGCCGTCGGAAGATGATTCTCCGGTACCATGTGGTACTCAATGGAAGCGATGAGGGTAGGGACGTGAGCAACCATATGGTTGCATGACTCGTGGAAGAAGGCATCGGTGGAGCTCAAGAACATGTAATTCTGCCATGGAAGTGGATGATGAGGGAGAGTTTGGCTACGGGAGTGTGCTGGCATGGGAGGAAGATCCAACAGCTATGGCCCATGGTGGTAAGAGGGTACATGGGGGTCCCCTAATTGACAAGAAGAGGGAGTTTGCGAAGATGGAAGAAGAACGTGGAAGGCACTTGAGAACTGAGTTCATCGATGGAAGGATTTTTAATTAAATTATCATTAAAATATTGTTATTATTATTGATGGGGATGCCTCTGTTTTGCCAAGTCATCAAATTCCCCGGGAAATTCCAAATTCGATGATCACGTGACATTAACGTGATTGATTCCGACGAAAATGTTACATTTTAGCGAACACGAGGCAACATACCGCAATTATAAAGATATTGTGATAAATGCCCAAATCTTATCTTTTTTTGGGGCAAAAATTGTACATGACCAAATTTACAGGGCAAAAAAATTTTTGTCCAGCCGGAAAATGCCAAATCCAATGATCACGTGACATGCATGTGATTGATTCCTGCGAAAATTTCAATTTCCAGTGAAAATGGGGCAACATTGGTGCAATGTTGAAGATAATGGGATAAATGCTCAAATCTTATCTTTTTTGGGGCAAAAATTGTACATGGCCAAACTTACGGGGCAAAAAATTTTTTTATCCCCTCCTATGAAACCCATGTTGCCAATCTAATTATTTTTGAAAATTTCACATAGGACAACATTATCCGGATTCTGCTCTGCTCCGACCCTATTTAGCTCGGTGTGTTATTCTTTCCTTTCCTTCCTTCATTTTTCTAGTGCACAAGTACTCAGAAAAATTCAAGGTTAGATAGAAATAAATAATAACAAATAAAAGTCTTAATCAAGTAGAAATAATAAAATCAATAATAAATGTCGTCCCCGGCAACGGCGCCAAAAACTTGATGTGCGTTTTCTTTGCACACAAAATTAATCCCCAAGTATTAAGGATATCAATTGCAGCTTAAGCAAGCGACCAAGTTAAATATCGAACCCGAAGGACAGTGTACTATCAATTTAATTATTGCCTAATTTAAATAAGACAAAAGGCAATAAAAGTGAGATATAAAATTATTAAACTACGAAACAATTAATTAAAATAACCAATAAAATAAATTGAGCACTAGAAGAATACGAATATGACACAAGAATGGAGAATAGGTAGCCTTAGGGTAATCCGGTTTCACTCATTAATTTTCCTTTCGTGTATCAATGTCCGACTCTGCTTTGCGGAATATAGACGCATCACTAAACCATGCATATCTACTCCATAGACATAAGCAAACGCGTGTATAACACGTGTGAATTATCTCGGAGCAAGAACACAATTTCACCCCCATTTCTAGGTACTATCAGTATCAGTTATTTCCCTAGCCAATTGGTATTCTAACCCTATATAATTTACCTTTATAGGTACTATGAAATTATCCCATTTATACTAACCCGAATTCAATTCAATTAATAAGTATTTATATAAGATAGTTCTAATGAAGTTTTGGAGTCCTCTCACTTATAATCAAAACATGAAATCCTGTTCAGCAGAGAACGTGCTCAATCAACAACCAAGATGTATATTCAGACTCTATATAACATTTGAAGATGCACAAAACGACCATGAATATGATTAAAAAAGCATAGTCATATATAAAATAATTCCACAATGAGTGTTGTACGGAGTATACATACGAAAGTTCAATTAATTCATAAAACCTTCAAAACCCTAGACTACCAAAATAGTTCTAGCCCATGATGTTGCGAAGAACAATTATGGGGGTTGGATAGATCTTTCATATATCCGAAAAATTACAAGATAAATAAGAAAATGAATAAAATCCTAGATGTGGGCGTCGTCGCATCCTTCTGCGTCTTAATCCTCCTCTTGGTTCTCCTCTTGATTCAATAGACAAATCTTCACAGTGATGGATGGATGAAGGAAAGGAATGGATGTGATGGTGTGGGGGGGTGATCCCCCTTGTGGGGTGGTGTAGTATGATTGTTGTGACCTCTCACATGAATAAAGATGTAAAATATATATAGGTGTGAGAAGGGAATGAAATAGGAAATAAAAGATATGGGTGAATCATAGAGGATTATGTAATAAAGAGATTGATTGTGCTCCAACAAATAGGAAATATGGGCTGATTTTTGGAAATTTTCGGAAATTCTCGGAAATTCTCCCCGGCAGTAGCGCGACCTTACGATTTTAAACATAACTTCCGCATCCGAACTCCGATTTGAGTGATTCTTACGCCAAAACGATCATTTCTTCCCTCGCTTTCCAACCATGTATCACACTATCAGTTTTGAACTCCAGAAAAACACAAAAAAATTATGAAATTTGAGCGTGCATTTTTCAACATTCCTCTAACTTTGCACTTTTGATCATTTTTCCACCTAAAATACAATAAAACACCTCAAATGCACCCTTTTCTCAGATATATTGAATATAAGACAATTGTGCTAATATATAACAACAATTCCCATAAAAAGGTGTCAAATCGGACATTAAAACACGCTTATTTTCACTTTCATCATGCATGAAAATAATTTGGCTAATTCCCTTAAAATCATCAATACACCAACCAATAGCTGACTTACGTTCTTTAAAGACATTAAGAAATTTATCAAGCTGGCTAGAGGTTAAAGAAGAGGATACAATTACCAGAAATGTCTAAATTTTACCAAGGTAAGCATAGACAAGATGATCGGCTAGAGGCTTCAATTCCACCTTCTTTTCCTTTTTGTCTTCTTGATTGAGTGAATCTCTAAGTGGTAAGAACTTTCCATTTTCCCTCGAGATAGTGGCTGCAACTTCTTGAGCTTCACTACAATCACCTAGAACAAGCAAACAATTAATCAATTCATCGTTTAAATAAAGAGAAGTAGTAGAAATAGTAGAAAGATATAGATAATTGATCATGAAAAGTTCAAGTGGATCCTTGGATAGAATGGAAGGTCAACTCTCCTAGACACTTCCCTTTACAACATCTACACTTTTACATTCTTCATTCTCCATTGGATATTGCATGGCCTTGTGTAGATACCACCTCCACATCATTAACTCTCAATCTCCTCTCTCTTGTAAGCATCAATGATAGCTCTCCCAGTAGCAAGAAATGACCTCCCAAGAATTAATGGTACATTTTCATCTTCCTCCATATCTAGAACAACAAAGTCCTCCACCTTGACCAACACATCTTCAATTACACCTTTTGGATGTGTCAATGATCTATCTGCCAATTGAAGATTAATGGATGTTGGCTTCACTTCTCCTAACCCAAGCTTCTTGAATATGGAGAGAGGCATTAGGTTAATGCTTGCACCGAGATCAGAAAGAGCCTTGTTCTCTTGCTTTTTCCAATTTCACATGGTATAGTGAAATTACCTGGATCCTTCAATTTTTGGGGAAGTTTCCTTTGTAGAATGGCACTACACTCTTCAGTTAGATTGATCGTTTCATTCTCCACAAGACTTCTTTTCTTTCCCATGATATCCTTAAAGAAACGAACATAATGAGGCATTTGCTCCAAAGCATCGGCGAATGGGATATTGATTTGAATTTTCTTGAAGATTTCAAGAAACTTTTTGAACCTCTCATCTAAACCCTTCTTCAAGAACCTTTGAGGAAAAGGAATTGTAACTTGGGTCTTGGGTATCCCCCAACTATCTCTTTCAACCTCAACTTCTTTTTCTCTTAATTCCCTTGCCTTCTTCCACTTTGGAACTCTCTCTATCTTCTCTTCATCTTTCTTTTGTTCAACAACTTCCTTTTTTCTACTTACTTCCTCCACTTCAATTTCCTCTAGCACCAACCCTTCTTCTACCGTTCTTTCCACTTCCCCTTCTTTTTCAATCACATCACCATCAACTTTAGGCATAAGAGGCTCCTTGTACCCTTTTCCATTCTTAAGAGTAATGGCTTTGCAATCTTCTTTAGGATTAGTCATTGTGGTAGATAGAAATTTTCCTTGTTGGTGTTGAGACCCCACAGAAGAAGCAAGTTGCCCAATTTGATATTCAAGGGATCTCATCCAATTGTTTGATTTCTTGTCATTCTCATCAATTATAGCCCTTGTCTCTTCCATGTTGGCATTATATCCTTCATATATTTCTTTGTATCTTTCATAAAGACTAGCAATGCATCTTCCAGTGATGACTTCCCTTCTCCGTTGGATGGCTTAGCACTTGGATCCAATCCTTGAGGAAATGCAACTGCGGCTTGAGTATTAGAGTAGGAAAGATTATCATGCTTCCTCGAATCTTGATAATTTCCTCCACTAGATTGATTAAAAATTTCCCCCAAGCTTGCCTTGATATCCTCCTTGAAAATTACCTTGGTTAGAAGGACAATTATCTTGAAAATTCCCTTGATGTTGAAAATTTTCTCGGTAATTTCTCCTATCCAAATAGGCAACGTCTTCTACACCTTGCATAACATTGCCCTCCTCATTCAAATTAGAACTTGTACTTCCCCCTTGACTCACTCCTTGAGTGATCAAATTCAATTGCTTTGTTAAAGCATGGATGACCTCACTAAATTCTTTCATGCCTTCACTTTGGAACACATCACTCTTCACTTCGTTAACACTCACCACTTGAGCTACCTTTCCAAATGCATAACCTCCCATTACTCTCTTAGAAAGCCATTGATAAGCATTCATTGCAATATCTTCAAAAATATTCACAGCTCTCATAGCATCCACTCCAAATATAGACCCTCCGGATGAGGCATCTACATGCATCCGATTTTGTTCACTCAACCCTTGATAAAAGAAAGCCACTTGTTTATTCTCATGAAAATCATATTGAGGACACTTTCATTGAATCTCTTTTTAGCATTCTCATACTTCGTAGAAACTCTTATTCAAGAGTTCCCTAAATTGAGTGATAAGGCTTTTCAATTGGAGAGTCTTCAAAGGAGTAAAGTACTTATTTAGGAACCTTTCTCAAATCTTCCAATGTTTTACAACTTTCCAATGGAATTGTATTGTACCATGCTTTAACTTTGTCCCTTAAAGAAAAAGAGATCACTCATCTGAATAGCAACATCCGACACTCCATTCATCATGACGGTATTTGCAATCTCAAAGAAAGTAGCTAGATGAGCATTCGGGTCTTCAAGGGGACCTCCCCCAAACTGATTTGCTTTGGCCATGTTGGTCAATCTGGACTTTATTTCAAAATTTTTGGCTTGAACTGGAGGAACCATACTGTACACGACTCTCGGTTGAAAGTAATCTTGAATTGCTCTAGGCCTTTGCAACTCTTATTATTGGAATATCCTTTGAGCTTCTTGATTGTCAAGCAATTCCATCTAGTCTTGATTTTGAGCAATGAAATTCCTAAACATCTCCGCTTGATTCTCTTGTACTCCTTCTGGTACCCCCTTTGATCATGTAATGGATCTTGGGGTGGGTCATGGTTAACATTATCTCCACGTTATTTTTCATATTTTCTTTTCTAGCTTTTCGTCTCTCTCATTTCCTTTTTATGCAGTTTTTCTATCTCCAAATTCAAAGGAATAATCGATTGATTTTCCTTTGATCTTGTGATCATAAAACACCTACAAAAATTCAAAGAGTGAGATCAGAAACAAAAATAGTAAATAAAATAAAATAAAAAGTATCCTTATCAAGAACAACTAAAGCAATTACATAATATTCTTCTAATTTGTTAAACTCCCCAGCAACGGCACCAATTTCTTGTTTGGATATTTTTTATTCACGAGCACGAATACTCGTTCGTCATAGAAATATAAACCAAGGAATAAAATTATCGAACCCGAAGGAGTTTAATTTAGGACTAATATAAAACATGAGCTCATGTTTATGTCACTTTTGTAAGGATGATGAGGGGTTTTGAGTTTGATTTTGAAATTAACAAATAAAGCAAGTAAAATAGCAAATAAGAGAAATGACAAGTAAAGACAATTAAAATCGTAAAAGAGAATATGTGCTAAAGTTCAAGTATGGAAAAACATGGGATTAGAAACATCCAAGGACACTCAATTCATATTATCATGCAAACGGAATTCAATTCAACTGATGTAGATTAAGGGTGATTACGATTATATCCTAAGCTCCCTCTCGGGTTACAAAGGTTGTTGATCTCATAGAGACTCCCAAAAGTACTTAAGATCAAAGCCCAACATTAACCTCTTTTATCTAGGTACTAATTAATTCCCAATTCTCCCCTAGAAGGTACTAATTAGAATTAACTCTCCCTTTTTGTGTACTAGAGCTAACGAATGGATTGGTTTCCCTCATCGAGTTCAAATATCTTCTCAGTCAAACCTAAACTCGATGTCTATTCATGCCTTTCTAATACTTAAGAGGGTTATTTCCATCTCACTCCAAGCAATATACACATGAACATCACAATAACATATAATTACCATTAATCATATATTGATCAACAATCCATGAAACCAATAATCATTTATGAATAACAAACCGTGTTATCACAAATTGAAAAATTTAAAAGCCCATGAATAGAAACCAACATCATTTTAGTCAAAAACAAATTTAATTCACATAATAATATAAATCTAATGTGCTCTTCATATTCCTAATCCTACTAGAGGGATTAACCTAACATGATATGGGTAACAAAACACATAAATGATTCATTATAAATACCCATAGTCTAAGATCAAAAGAAATACAAAAGGAATAAACTCTTCCCTATCAGTTTCTTGAAGAGAATCTTCTATTCTTCTTGATCTCCACCTTTAGCTCTTGGATTCTTGAGTTCTCTAACACTCAAGTGAAAGGAAAGAAAAATGGATAAAAATAAAGGTGAAATTAGATAGGGAACTAGGTGATGTGTGTGTTTGGGTTGAGGCTCTGTTTTCACCTGGGGTGATAATCCTCTTGAATTTCATGTCACATGTATATATAGGTGAGAAATCAGGTTAAAAGATGGAAAAGTGGGGACACGTGGTAGCTTAGAATTGGATGTTGAAGAATAATTCCCTCACATAGCCGTGTAATTCATGGAGAGTGTGTGGTTACAAACATGTGATGATGCTAACATGGTGTAATTTGGTTGGCTGCTTACTTAAACCAGCTCACACGGCCACTGCTACCTTTATTTTTACTGTATTCCCATTTGAAATTCTCACACGCCCTGGAGATCAAACACGGCCATGGCTGCCCGTGTTTTTACTGTATTGCCATCTAAAATTCTCACACGTCCACGACCACCCGTGTTACTGTATTACCATCTGAAACTTTCACACGGCCTAGGGAAGGCGTGTTTTCTCTGTATCCCGCGTAAATTCTATTTTTCTCCACTTATTCATCTTGCTCCCTCACTTGTCTTATATTCGATGCAACACGAAATCACCTATTCCTGCAACGAAAACACAAAAATAAGAAATAAAAATAAAAATAATAAAATAATGAGAATTAAGACACAAAACAAGACATAAAATATGAGAAAATCACATAAAACACGCAACAAACTTAGGTGAACTTAAAGACAATCAGATCACTCTTCATCACAAATCATTAGTGAGTGCTCTGAAGGTGTTCAATCCAGAAGAAAAGGTAAATTTAGAGATGTGGTGTGATTGGTTTGCATGTCTAACATATGCAATCATGTATGTGCTGAATGTTATTTCTCTTTTGTTAAACTCAAGAATGTCACTGAAGCATTAAAAGATGAATGTTGGATTCAGGCCATAAAAGAAGAACTTGAAAAATTCACTAGGAATGATGTATGGAGTCTAGTACCAAGGCCCACAAACACTAATATGTGATTGGAACAAAGTGGATTTTCAAGAATAAAACTGATGAATCCGGTAACATAGTAAGAAACAAAGCTAGACTTGTTGCACAACGATACACACATGTTGAAGTAATTGATTTTGATGAAACATTAGCACCCTTAGTTAGAATAGAGTCCATTAGGCATCTCTTAGCTATTGCATGCTTTGTTGGTATCAAACTATTTTAAATGGATGTTAAAGCTACCTTCTTAAATGGTATTTTACTTGAAGAAGCTTTTTTTGAAAAACCGAAAGGTTTGGTTGAACCATTTGACCTTGATCATGTGTATAAACTGAAAAAAGCTTTGTATGGTCTAAACAAGCTCCTAGACCAGGGTATGGTAGACTAACTGACTTCTTATTTCAGGTTGGATTCATTAGAGGTGAGGCTGATAGAATTATTTTCATCAAGCATGAATTGATGGCTTTTTGATTGCTCAAATATATGTTGATGACATCGTATTTGGAGTAACATCACAGGTCATGATGGACAGCTTTGTGAAGGCGATGATTACCACATTTGAGATAAGCTTGGTTGGTGACCTAAATTACTTTTTAGGGCTCTAAATCAAGCAAAGTAGTATCTTTATTTCACAGAGTAAGTGTGTTAAGAACTTGGTGAAAAGATTTGGCCTTGAGAATGTCAAGCCTATGAAGACACTTATGGGAACATCACAGAAATTGTGCAGAGATGATGTTGGCCCAGATGTTGACCACACTCTGTATATATCTATGATTGGTAGCCTTCTGTACTTAACTTCGAGCAAACATGACATTATATTTTGTGTATGTGCTAGGTACCAAGAAAATCACAAGGAATCTCATATGAAAGCTGTGAAGAGGATTATCAGATATGTTGCTGGAATAAGTAACATAGGATTGTGGTTTTCAAAGGACACAAACAGCTCATTGGTTAGATACAACATTGTTGATTGGGCTGGTGATTGTGATGACAAGAAGAGCACAAGTAGTGGATGCTTTTACATGGGTAACAATCTTATATCTTGGCATTGTAAAAAAAATGCATTTCCCAATCCCCTACTTAATTTGAATATATTGCTATTGAAATTTGTTTTACACTTTGGATGAAAAAGATGTTAGTGATTATGTGCTTGAGACAGAAAATTTAGTGATTCAATGTGATAACACGAGTGCTATAAATATTTCGAAAAACCAGTGCAGCACTCACTCACTAAACATATCAGCATTTGACATCATTTCCTAAGAGATTTAGTTGAGATGAATGTAGTTAAGTTGGAGTATATTTCCATTGAGAAACAACTTGCTGATATATTCACAAAAGCACTTGATTTCAAGAGGCTTTCTTCATTTTGGGAATCTCTTGGTATTTGCATTCCATGAGTTATGCATGTTGTTACTTAGAGTGTTTCAACACTCGAGGTAACACTACTGTAAGTTTTGACATATTAAAATTAACTAATTTTGTATCTTATTTTCTTATTCCTAACTATATTCTTGTTTAATCTTGAGGTGTAATTCTAAACATACACAGCTAAAAGCACTAGTTCTAAAAAAATCAAAGGTTTAAACATGCTAAGTAACTAGGCACACGAGGCTGACAACCATGATGTGTTCTTTTCTAAAGGCTGTTTAGTTTCAAAAAATTAATAAGAACACTCTTAGATTATCACTGATTAACCAGACACATGGTGCTGACAACCACAATGTGATATTTTCAAAAGGTGGTAAGTTCCTTGAGATTGAAAAGTACATAAAAATCCATAAAAGGATAAAATTTATATGTGTGCCTGTATAAAAAATCAACCTTGATTGATTATTCAAGAATCTTTTTAGCTCATGAAAATGTATTATTAAATTATTTATTTCAATACAATAAGTGATAAAATTTATTGTATTTATTTATTTATTTATCATATTTTTCTCTTTATTTGTTATGGCCGATTTTTTCTCATAATAGTTAGTGGGCCATGAACTGTTGCATTCCCCCTCATACTCATGTTCAGGAGTTCTCACTTAGTGGAAATAAACTTCTTCACAAATTGTCTTCTCTCCCCTTTATAATCTCGAGGTATGTTGTTTGATTTGATATGGTGTGATGCTTGCTTACTTCTAATCATTGCACAAACTCTCTTTCATATACTTTTTGCTTTTAAAATTAAAAATCATCTCAATCATATAACTTTATGTCTTCTCCAAAGCCAAACTATCCATCTTGCAGAGCAAAACACTCCTCTAGTGTGAAACCCTCTTCTTCCTCACGAACCCATCACCTTTACAAACCCTAGCTTCCATGGTAGAGAATATCGCGAATAGTATTGTCCAAAATGTGAATCTGGATGTTGTTGCACTACCGTCTGGAACCATTATTGAGTTAGTCGTCCCCCGTCAGATAGTCCTTCCTCAAGGTACACCCGATTAATTTCTTGAATCCCTTTCACTCTCAATTTGTAGATTTGAATATTATCATGTCTCGAATCGTTGGTCCATTTCTTGAGTCATCTTCCACTATTGTTTAATCTGAAATTCCTACTCCGTCCTCTGAAATTCCTTATCAAACTCCTATTTCTCCATCTAATACTTCAGTTGAAACTTAACTTGCGGAGAATTTTGATGCTTCGAACCTTGTTCAAATCCCATTCACATCATCACCCGTTGCTTCTCCTATCCACACTGAGCCAAATCCACCTGTGTTTTCTCCCTCGTCATCACTGCATGTTTCAATCATGTTTTGATCATGTGTCGAAGGTTACCAAGCCATCTGCTCTAAAATGCAAGGATCCACCCATGGGATGGTTAATCAGAATTAGAAAGAAGTGAACCATTGTTGCTTGATGAGAGTGAATATAAGAGTGTTTTAGTGTCCAATTTAACACCTTTTATGGGAATTGATGTTATATATTAGCATGAGTGTCTTATATTTGATATATGTGAGAAAAATGTCCATTTTGAGGTGTTTTATTGTGTTTTAGGTGGAAAAAGGATCAAAAGTTCAAAGTTGGAGAAAAGATGCAATTTGTGCAGGAATGCTGAAAAACTCACGTCCAACTTATGTAATATTTCTGTATTTGTGTGGACCTTTGAACTAGAAGTGTGATAAATTGTTGGAAATCGACAAAAGAGAGGATCATTTTGGTATAAATAATACCTCAATCGGAATCCAAACAAGAAAGTTATGATCAAAATGGTGACGTCGTGCAAGCTGTTCCTATTCAGCACGGATGTTCCACTTTGCATGAATTGTTATATATTCAAATGTTAGAGTTTCTATGATTTCTTCATATGGATAGAAAGCCAAGGAAGAGAGAATTGCGTGAGCAGAAGAATCACTAAAATCGAAGTTTGGAAGAGAAAGTTATTCTCAAAATCGTGAAGTCGCGCAGATGGCAGCGAGAATTTCCGAAAATTTCCTGAAATTTCCGAAAATTGCCTATTTCTTGGAGCACAATTAATTTACTTATCACATAATCCTCCATGATTTACCCATATCTTTTATTTCCTTATTTAAGTCCCTTTTCATATCTATATATATTTTACATCATTATTCATTGTGATGGAGAGCCACATCCATCCTACACCACTCCACAAGGGGGGATCACCCCCTACCATCATCCACATCCTTTCCTCCATCCATAAATCACTTTGAAGATTCGTCTGTGGAATCAAGAGGAAAACCAAGAGGAGGATTCAAGACGGAGAAGGACGCGACGATGCCCAAATCTAGGGTTCTTATCATTTCCTTATTTATCTTGTATTTTCCAGACATATGGGTAAGATCTATCCAACCCCCATGATTGTTCTTCGCAACATCATGGGCTAAAACCATTTTGGTAGATATAGGATTTTGAAGGTTTTTATGAATTAATTGATCCTTCGTGTGTATACTCCGCAAAACACTACTTGTGGATTTATTTTATTTATGATTGTCCTTTATTAATCCATATTCACTGTCGTTTTGTGCATCTTTAATTGGTATATAGAGTATGAATAAATATCTTTGTTGTAGATTGAGTGCGTTCACCGCTGAACATGATTCCATGTTATGATTCAATGTGAGGGGACTCCGAAGCTTCATTAGAACTATCATATAAGAATACTTATTAATTGAATTGAATTCGGGTTATTAATTAGGATAAAGAGAATAATTTTATAGTACCTATAAAGAGAGATCATGTCGGGTTAGAGTACCAACTGACCAGGGAAATAATTGATACCGATAGTACCTAGAATGGGGGGGTGGAATTATATCTCTTGCTCCGAGGTTATTCACACGTGTTACACATATATTTACTTGTGTCTATAGAGTAGATATGCATGATTTAGTGATGCGTCCATATTACACAAGGCAGAGTCGGACATCAACACACGGAAGGGAAATTAATGAGTGAAATTGGATTTCCCTAGAGCTACCTATTCTCTTACTTGATTTACTTTAGTATTCTTCGAGTGATATTTTATTTTATTTTATTTTTTATTTTAGTTAATTGTTTATTAGCTATTAGATTAAAATCCCAACCTTTATTTCCACTCATCTTAATTAATTTAGATAATAATTTAATTGATAATACGCCATCATTTGGGTTCGATATTCACTTGGTCGCTTTCTTAAGCTGCAACTGATATCCTTAATACTTGGGGATTAATTTTGCGTGCAAAGAAAATGCGCATCATTGCTTCACATGGTATACCCACTTCTTCCAAAGGGAAGTCTCATATCTCTTTGTTTGATTCTGATATTGATACTACACCTATGGATGTAGATATTTCAGGTGAGAATCCCACAATGACAAATTTCTGCAAAGCCCTAAAGAAGAGAAAAAGAGGCAAGAAAGATGTCTCTGATGTTGACACCTCTAAGGCAACACTTGATGAGGAAGCTGATGTTGATCTGGACCAGCTTATCGATGATATTGTCGTTGATGTTGCCACTAATAAAGCAAAACCCACGATTGCGGATGCAGATCCCTATGATCCAGACCATTATTCATCATCGTCCTCTAATGAAGAAGAGAATGCACCCGAGGATGCTAACAAAGGTGTAGACTTTGATGAATCTGATAAATATGCTCCTATTCCCGTTGATGAAGCTGCTCTTGATGATGAAGACGAACTCGCTGATGATGCTAAAGAAGATGATAATTCTGATTACTCCGATTATGACTTGGAGAAATATGGTGTTGGCAGATTCTACTTCGATGATGGAAAAGTTAGATACAAGAAGTTTGCCAAAAAGGATGTCATTCACGAGAGGAAAATTAAGGATGTTGATCTCATTTCACACAACCTCATCTAGTTCTTTGAAGAAAGAAGTTTGCCGACATCCCTTAGGTACTCTAGCTCATTCTGCAGCAATTGGATTTGTGAGTTCTATTCTAATATCTATAGAAGCATGATTAAGAGTACTACTCCCAAGTTTTGTAAATTTTTCTTTAGAGGTAACTTTATTATTTTCTCCTGCAAAGATAAACAGATTGTTAGGTATGTACATCCTGAGAGTGATATGGAGATTGATAATATGGATGAAATTGTGTCTGTTATTACTGGTGGTTTGATTGTTAGTTGGCCTAAAGAAGCTTTTCTGTCCATGTTTACATATTGTTTTATACAAGTTGTGTGTGTACAATTGGCGGCTGATGAGAGTGAAAATAAGCATGTTTTAGTGTCCTATTTAACACCTTTTTTATTGGAATTACTGTTATATATTAGCAAAAGTGTCTTATAATCAATATATTTGAGAAAAAAGTCCATTTGAGGTGTTTAATTGTGTTTTAGGTAGAAAAATGATCAAAAGTGCAAAGTTGGAGAAAATGTGCAACTTATGCAAGAATGCGGAAAAACGCACGTCCAACTTGTGTAATTTTTTTTAGTTTGTTTGGACGAGGAAGTTATGCTCAAAATCATGAAGTCGCGCAGCTACCAGCGAGAATTTCTGAAAATTTCCGAAAATTACCTATTTCTTGGAGCACAATTAGTCTCCTTATCACATAATCCTTCATGATTCACCTGTATCTTTTATTTCCTTATTTAATTCTCTTCTCACATCTATATATATTTTACATCATTATTCATGTGAGAAGGGACCGCAACACAACCATTAATCACCCCCCAACCATCATCCACATCTTTTCCTTCATCCATCCATCACTTTGAAGATTCATCTGCGGAACCAAGAGGAGAACCAAGAGGAGGATTCTAGACGGAGAAGGACCCGACGACGCCCACATCTAGGATTTCCTTCGTTTCTTAATTTATCTTGTATTTTCTAAACATATGGGTAAGATATATCCAACCCCATGATTGTTCTTCGCAACATCATGGGCTAGAATCATTTTTGTAGATCTAGGGTTTTGAAGTTTTATGAATTATTTAAACTCTCTTATGTGTCCTCCTACAACACTACTTGTGGATTGATTTTATATATGATTGTGCTTTCTTAATCCATATTCACGGACGTTTTGTGTATATTCAATTGGTATATAGAGTCTGAATATATATATCTTGGTTGTAGATTGAATACGTTCACCGCTGAATAGGATTATATGTTATGATTCTAAGTGAGGGGACTCCGAAACTTCATTAGAATTATCATATATGAATGTTTATTAATTGAATTGAATTTGGGTTAGTAAGCAGGATAAAGAAGGTAATTTTATAGTACTTATAAAGGGAGATCATATCGGGTTAGATTCCAGACGTCGAAAATAATTGATGCTGATAATACCTAGAAAGAGGGGTGAAATTACGTCTCTTGCTCCGAGGTTATTCACGCATGTTACATGCATATTTACTTGTGTCTATATAGTATATTTGCATGGTTAGTGATGCTTCCATAGTCAACAAGACAGAGTCGGCCTGCTCTTGCGAGGGAAGTTAAGTCGTAAAACTAGATTACCCTAGAGCTACCTATTCTCCATTCTTGAGACACTTTCGTATTCTTCCAGTGTTATTTTATTTTAATTGTTATTTAATTTTCAGCATATTAGTTATTATATTAAAAACCTCAATCTTTTTGTCACTTGCCTTAATTAATTTAGTTAATAATATTATTGATAATATGCCGTCCTTTGGGTTCTATATTTAACTTGGTCTCTTGTTAAGCTGCATTTGATATCCTTAATACATGCAGATTAATTTTACGTGCAAAGAAAATGATCATCAAGTTTTTCTCGCCGTTGCAGGGGACGACAATTATTATTATTTTATTATTTATAGTTTGATTAAGACTTTTATTTGTGATTATTTAATTCTATCTAACCTTGAATTTTTCTGAGGTACTTGTGCACTTGGAAAAAATAACACACAGCTAAACATGGCCGGAGCAAGGCAGAATCTGGATAATGTTGTTATACGTGAAATTTTGAAGTACAATGTGATTGGCAACATGGGGTTGATAGGAGCAGGGAGGGAAGATGATGATTTTGAGATACATCCCGCTCTTATCAACATGGTAGAGAAGAATCCTTTTTCTAGAGGTTTCTTTGAAGATCCATGTCAGCAT
This sequence comes from Pogostemon cablin, assembly GCA_023678885.1. Lineage (NCBI taxonomy): Eukaryota > Viridiplantae > Streptophyta > Magnoliopsida > Lamiales > Lamiaceae > Pogostemon > Pogostemon cablin. The sequence goes on from CM043006.1 coordinate 3,470,175, forward strand.
CTCAAAAGATTTCTTGGTTATGCAAACACTCAAAAGGGTGCTGGAGCTAATGATAATGCTAAGTGATTATCGTTATTTTCACCTAGATTTTAGTGCCTTTTTGTGCGTATTTTTTCGTATTATTTTATCCGTATTTATATGTATTTTGGCGATGTTATGTGTTTTTATGGAATTGTGTATGAATGAACTTTTAAATGTTAAATAGGTGAAAAATGGAGCAAAAATAGAGCCGGGAGAAAGAAGGAAGCAAAACTGCAAAAACACGGCCAGCAGTGTTTGGTACACGGGGCATACACTGCACAAGGGGCGTGTACCGTGTACGGGCCTATAAGAGTTGGCCGTGTGCGGTCGTCCAAAATAAAAAACACAGCCACTCCTGTGGCCGTGTGCTGCCACGAGCCGTACGCCATCTGAAGCTCGCCGTTGACCAGAAGCCCTAGACACGAATCGGGCCGTGTACTGGACTGGAGCCGTGTAGGTGTTAAATTTTAGAAAATTTTCAGATTCCTTCTAGAAGATCTCCAAGGGTATAAATACCACTCCATTCAACATTTGATGAGACTAGAACCGAATTATTGGCTGCTCACACACCTCACACACCTTTCCTTTGATTTTACACCATATTCTTCATTCCATTCATCCATATTTTGATCCTACATCATCTTTCCATAAATTCTACCATCTAAGTCAAGTGAAGAAGTGGTTGATCACCAAAGGAAGAGTGGGTGATCACCAAAGGAAGAAAGGAGATTCAATTGGATCCAATCCAAGGGAGTTTTCATTCTAATTTTGTGTTGTTCCTCTAGTTTACCATGATTTGTAAGATTTTTAATGTCTATGTTAAGGATCTTATGAAGATTGTAGGCTAATCTCCCTTGTGAGATTAGCAACATGAAAGTTGTTGGATAATTTGTGGATCTATGTAATTAAATTCATATGTTAATTGGGATATTTGATTTTTTATCATTGATGCTTAATATCTTGAGATCTATGACGTTTTTGTGTGTTTGATTGTTCAAATTATATGATTAGATTGAGAGATCAATTGTGTGCTTAGGATAATTGAGTGAATCATTTCATCAAACATCTCATGTTCATTATAAATTGTAAAGAGATTGAGAAATCCTTTAGGATTTAGAACCCATTGATAGAACATGTGATTAGTTAGATTGAGAAGTCGATTAATCATTTGAAGGGATTCTTTATTTGAACTTAGTACCTAGTTGGAATAGTTTAATTGAGAACCAACCTTTGAGCTCTTTTGAGATTGTGAAAATGATCTACATCCTATGCATTTCGAGAGGAAGTGTAGGTGGTATATATGTTGGCCCTTAGTCTTACCCTTTAATACATATGAATTTAATGCATGAATCCTTGAATTACCACTTCATTAGTATTGTTAATCTCACTTCTACTTAACTTTGAAAACAACTCATCTTTTGCTATCTTATTCAATATTATTACTTGTTTTAATCCTTGTTATTTACTTGTGTTTTGAAAACCAATCGTTGATGATTAGTCTCTATAAAATTGCGAAAAATGTGATCTTGCTTAAGTTCTAGCATCGACCTCCCTGTGGTTCGATAAATTCTTGAATTGGTTAACCCGACTACAAGTTATGGCTAATCAAATGGCGTCGTTGCCGGGAAGGTAACGATTGCTAGTAACTTAAAGAAGGAACATAAAGCACTTTGGGCCCTTCGGAAGTTGAATTTTGATGAGAAAGAATCCGGAAAGAAAAGGTGTCTCCAATTGGTTGAATTAGAAGAGTTTAGAGAAGAAGCTTACTCAAGCTCAAGGATTTTGAAGGAAAGGCTCAAGAGATGGCATGATGAAAGTATCAAAACAAAGGAGTTTATTCCGGGGGATAAGGTTCTATTGTTTAATTCAAGACTTAAATTATTCCCCGAAAAACTTCGTTCGAAATGGACCGGTCCGTACATGGTGATCGAAGTGAGAGATGATGGCTCAATAAAACTTGAAGGATCGGATGAAAATGCTTTTGTGGTTAATGGTCATAGAGTGAAACATTGCCATTCTCCCTCTCAATGGGAGTTGGTATATGTGGATACTTTCACCTCTTGAAAGCTCGTATCCTTTTAGTAGTTGTAGGTTGTATATATTTTTTTTCTTATTTTTCATTTTTGGTCTTGTAGGTGGATTGTACTTGTGAGAAGATGATGTATTGAAGATACAAGGAATGCCTCGTTGAAGTGTAATGGTATGTCATACCACTTTTTGCAAACTTACCTTTAAACTCTTGTTTCAATTTAAGTTTGGGGGGATATGGTGTGGTACGATTGGTTATGATATATGTTGGCATGTATTCTTGTGTTTTGATCAAATTTAAAAATTTTCTCATAAGTTTGGTGTAGTTTTGGTCCATTTTGGCGGTGTTGAAGTTGATAATCCCATTAATTTTGATAACAATTGTTGAGCTAATAATGTGACTGAGTTTTGAGCATATATAGGGAGCATTTAAAGCATATACGCAAGGGAAGGCAAGGTTTGAAGTTGAAAAATTGAAGAAAATAGGGTGCAGGTACACGAGGCATGTACAGTACACGACCTTGTAAGGGTTGGCCATGTACTGTCGTCAAAAATCAAGACACGCCTAGATCGAGGCCGAGTTCTGAACTCGAGCCGTGTTTAGAGCAGGAACATGGGCCGTGTACCACGCACGACCCTGTCGAGAAAAGTCGTGCGCCATCATCCGATGACCAAACACGGCCACCCCTGTGGTCATGTACCAGACTCGGTCCGTGTTAGTGTCTGAAGTCAGAGTTTAAAAGTAGAATTGTAGAACACGCCCCTTCACTCCCATTTGCCCTAAAACGCATCCTCCCCGTCTAATCCTTCTCCAATGCCATAAATTCGATTGAGAGCAACATACAAGTGGTAAGATTGAGAGGTTTAGAGTATATTTCTCAAAGTCCTTACTTCAAATTCGTTCATTCATTCCAAGAAATCCAAGGTATGAAATTTTTTACTCTAATTTTCAATTGAAGGTTTGGATTTTTGAAAATTTTTGTATTGATATACATGAGATGAGTTTGAAGCATGTTTTAAATTGTGAAGTATATTAATCTTGTAGGTTTAATTGATTAATTAACTGGAATGTCGCAAAGTTAGGGTTCATGTGGTTTGAATTTGGGAATTTTTGGATTTTGATGAATTTAGGTTTGTATGATGAGATAGATTGATTGATGATGTTCATATGATGATTGTGTTGATAAGAAATAGCTTGAGTATTGAGGATTTGAGCATAAGGATGCTTTGAAAATTAATACATGCCAAGTGTTCGATGAAATGCTTAAGTGAATTTGTGAGTCAATTTGAGAACTTTACATGAACAATGAAGCATTGTTCATAAATTGCTAAATAAATAATGTAAGGATGAGGGGAATATGTGGTGAAATTTTTGAAAATGAGAAGATGCTCTTATTAGATTGATTAAGAATGTTGTGTTGTTGCTTGTTAAAAACTCATCAATGATTAAGCATAAGGATTGTAGTTTAAAAAAGGGTGTTGTCATGAAACATCAAAGCATGATTAGGATTAGCACTTAGTTGAATAACAAGTGATGATTCTATGCTTAGTTACCAACATTATGATGAAGTTGAGTGTAATTTGAAAATTTTGAAATTGGCAGATGGCTGAAAGAAGAGTTCGAAAATGCAATGAAGACTTTATCATTGTGGAAACTGAGGCAAAATTGTCCGACTTGGATGCTAAATTGATGGAGGATGGGATACATCCTGAGTACTTTGGAGTAAAATTTGAGGAAGGCTGGGAGAAATACATCTTGAGGTGGCAAGCTATATTCCCTAAGATCAGGCCAACTAGATTTCAACATCAAGAAACTATGACTGGGTTGGGGATAGAAGCTAATTTGAGAAGAATGTTCAGTAGGAGAGGGATGGAGGAGTTCTTTGACAAGAGAGCTCCTACATATCATCACCTTACAGCTGAATTTTTGAGCACCCTTCAAGTGAAGAAGAATGGGAACGGTTTCCCCACTTCAGTGGCCTTCCAGTTGAATAATGAGTTGAGAGAGAAGGTACCCATCCATGTATTGAATAGGTTTATGGGATGCCCTCCATGTGAAAATCATGGCCATTTTTATGACGGAGGGGGGTTTAATCAGCAAACTTGGCGGAAGTTATTAGTCAATGATGGAACAGAACCAGCAGATTATATCCCTAGTGCATCAAAGGGGACGACTATTAGGAATCCCGTGATGAGATATTTGGAGAAAATTGTCTCGAACACAGTTGTGGCTCATTACGAAGGTGGATCAGTAGGAGAGAAACAACTTTACATCATGTATTGTTTGTACCATGAGCTTGAGTTGAATATGGCAGCCCACTTTATCCACCATGCGGAATGGGTAGCTAAGAAACAAACTTCACAAGGAGTGATGTTAGGAGGGATAGTTACAATGATAGCCCAAGGATTAGGAATTGATCTCAGAGGAATGGAAAATAGGATGAACAGTGAGGGGCTCAGTTACAACCAGTTAATAAGGATAGAGTTTTTGTCTGTGGTAGAAGACAGATATTGCTTGAGGCAAGACAAAGGAGCCCCATTTCCTTTACCTGCTACGGAGCTAATATCAGTTTTTGCTCTAAGGAAAAATGCAAATTTTGCAATGACAAGTGTGCAAAACTCCACTGTCGTGAGGGAATTTTATCGAAGGAATCGAGATGGAGTGGAAGTAATTTTGAGGCAAATGCGTGTTGAAGAAAATCTTGAATTGCCAAATTTGAAAGCCGAGTCTGTCGCTATGGAAGAGGGGAATGAAGAAGACCCTCAGCATCAGCAAGTGGAATTTGAAGAACACGCTCCTGAACCTCCACAGTTTGAAGAAGAACAGGAACAAGAGCAACAACAGCAGCAGCTCATGGGACAAGGGATAGGAGATGCAAACTGGAATTTCTTTGAAGGGGAGATGCGAGGTATAAGGCACACTCAGAACCTGCATGGAGAGCAAATTAGACAAATGAGAGAAGAGCAGCAGAGGCAAGGAGTGCAGATTGGGGAGATCCACGAGGGACGACGTAGGAGGGAGTACTATGAAGAGAATGTTCGAGCACATTCGAACAATATGGAGGAAATGCTCAAGATGATGTTTAACTTTCAGTTCCCTGCCTCACCTCGTGCCTATATCCCTTGGGCACCGTGCCAGCCTCGTTTTCCTCCTCGTCCGAATAATTGAGAGTGTATTTTTAGTGCTCGTCACTTATTAGCCATAACTTGTGGTCGGGTTGACCAATTCAAGAATTTATCGAATCACAGGGAGGTCGATGCTAGAACTTAAGCGAGATCACGTTTATCGCAATTTTATAGAGACTAAACATCAATGATTGGTTTTCGAAACACAAATAAATAACAAATACTAAAACAAGTATGGTAGCAAAGAAAATAGAAAAAGATGAGTGGTTTTCCAAGTTGAGTAGAAGTGAGATTAACAACACTAATGAAGTGGTAATTCAAGGATTCATGCATTAAACTCATATGTATCTAGGGTTAAGATTAAGGGCCAACACATATAACACCTACACTTCCTCTTGAAATGCATAGGATGTAGATCATTTTCACAATCTCAAAAGAGCTTAAAGGTTGGTTCTCAATTAAACTATTCCAACTAGGTACTAAGTTCAATTAAAGAGTCCCTTCACATAATTAATTGTCTTCTCAATCTAATTAATCACATGTTCTATCAATGAGTTCTAATTCCTAAAGGATTTCTCAATCTCTTTACAATTTATAATGAACAAGAGGTGTTTGATGAAATGATTCACTCAACTATCCTAAGCATATAATTGATCTCTCAATCTAATCATAATTTAGAAAAATCAAACACACAAAACATCATAGATCTCAAGATATTAAACATCAATGATTGAAAATCAAATATCCCAATCAGCATATGGATTTAATTATATAGATCCACAAATTATCCAACAACTTTCATGTTGCTAATCTCACAAGGGAGATTAGCGTACAATCTTCATAAGATCCTTAACATAGATATTAGAAACCTTACAAATCATGGTAAACTATAGGATTAACACAAAATTGGAATGAAAACTCCCTTGGATTGGATCCAATTGAATCTCCTTTCTTCCTTTGGTGATCACCCACTCTTCCTTGCTTCTTCACTTGACTTGGATGGAAACTTTATGGTGAGATGATGATGGAGTGATTAGATGGATGAATTTGATGAAGGATATGATGTAAAAGGAAGGAATTGGTATGTGAGGTGTGTGAGCAGCTGAATTTCAGATTCTTATCCCTCAAAATATTAAATGAATTGGTATATACACTCCTTGGAGATCTTCTAGAAGATGTGTAAAAAAATTTCTATTCTGTCACCGACACGACTCGTGTGCTGCAGCACGAGTCACGTAGTATCAGGGTTTATCGGTCAATCTTTACTCAAGACGGTACACGAGTCGTGTGCTGACGCACGTCCAGTGGGTGACCGTGTTTGATGAATTGATGTCCCTGCATGGCTTTCCCTTATAGGCCCGTGTTGGCTACATGGACCGTGTGCTGTGACATGACCCTTGCGCTTGACACGGGCAGCCGTGTTGCTGCTACCATGTTTCTTCTTCTTCGTTTCATCTTCTGTCTCCATTTTTGCTTCTTTTTCACCTGTTTTACATATGATTTAGTTCATTCACACTCAATTCCATAAAAAACACATAACTTCACCAAAAAGCACATGAATACTGATAAAAATACATGAAAACATACGTAAAAAGACACTAAATCTAGGTGAAAATATCACTCATCATACCCCCAAACTTAAAGTGTTGTGCGTCCTCGCACAACGAAAATGATAAGCTAAGAGGAGTGATTTTCACCTAGGAAAAGATTAAATGAACGTAAGCGATAACACATTAATAGCAATAAGAATTGCAATTTATTCTAAGTCATCCTACAACATTAAACTCATAACATAAAAAAGTAACAAGTTCAATCTAAAGAGAATAAAAGTGTAATATAGTCCCTTCTTAGTCCAAGCCTCACGTAGGTTATAAATGTCACTCAACACTCTTTAAAGTAGGGTAAATCATCACTCATTAACCGATTGGCTCGACTCGCTATAAGCTTGCTAGTGGATTGCATTCACAAACCACCAAAGTTTCCATTTGTGATCAAAAAGGTCTTTCATTAGGATGTAATGATAGGCTCTTTGGTAGGGTAGGGAGAATTTGGGTAAGAGAGACTAATCATGTGTAAGTAATCGAAGAGGTAGCTACATTCTTCTATTCCTTAACTATTTCTTTCTTCCTTTCTTTTCTTACTTGATCATAGGCACTATCCACCAACTTTCCTTGAATTGATCTTCTTTCAATGCATGTTTCCTTCTTTGAATTTTTATTTTCTTGGGCTTCTTGTTGTTTCTTTGCTCATTTTCTTGTTATGAGGTTGCATGTTCACTTTTGCTTTTGCTCTTTTCATCCTTTTTATTACTGTTCACCATTTCCTTTCTAATTTTGCATAATCAATCCTTTCTAGCTACCATCTCCTCAATCACTCACACAAAAGGATAAATATATAAGGCTCATGTGGGTAATTTAGGCTTGTAATGTGTTAAATTCACAATAAAATGGCTTTAAGGCTCAAAGTGGTTGAATAAGGATGATGTTCATGGAGGGAAATATTTGGTAATGACAATTCGATAACAAGGATAGCCTTAGATCATTTCGCTAATCTCCACAAATCGGGCTCGTTCCTCTAGTCCTTGAGCAAGTTCTAGCTTATCAACACTCAATCGATCCACTCATGAAGAAACTTATGCATTGGACTTTAGGAAACTTATTACACCACCTTCATCTAAAAATTGAACAAGGTAAATAAAATATGTCACAATTTGAAAGTGTAGAGATTCTTAATCATAACTTGTCATCACTTATCACCACAATATATATCACTCACATTAAAAAAAAATGACACAACATCCCAAAACAAACCACCAAATCAACCCTAAACAAGAATTAAAATACACACAAAATACAAAACAAAAGAGCACAACAAACAATAAACAAAGCAAACACAACACACAAGAACAAAATTCACCACAAAAAGAAATGAAACACAAAATTCACCCATCCATAATCAAGATAAAACACATCTCGTCTCATCCTTAATTGAAAAGAAATCCTAAATAGAGAAATTAAAACATCCCAAAACAACAAATGAAGCATCAAATCCATAATACCCTAAATTAACTAAAAATGAGCTAAAGAAGTGTCGAGCACTAAAAGTACTCCTTTCTATTTTCCGGTGGGGAGATGGTGTTCTTTGATAAACTACCCAAGGAGTGTAGGCACGAGGTGACCCCGGGAACTGGAAATTAAATATCATCGTGAGCATCTCCTCCATGTTGTTCAAATGGGCATGCGCTTGCTCATCATTATAATCTCTCCTCCTCTTTCCCTCATGGATCGCCCTCATTATCAAACTCTTTCTCTGTTGTTCCTCTCGGAACTCTCTCATCTGATCCCTGTGTGATTGTTGAGTCTGCCTAATCTCCCTGACTTCATCTTCTAAAAAGTTCCACCTTGCAATCCCCAATCCAGGTCCCATAAACTGCTGTTGTTGCTGAAACTCCTCCTCTTGGGCATCATCTTCTTCTTGCTCAAATACTAGAGGCTCTGGTGCTTGCTCTTCAAATTCCACTTGATGCGGTTGTTCCTCTTCATCTCCTATCTCCATGTTCTCTGGCTCAGCTCTCAAATCTCGTAGATCCAGATTCTCTTCTACTCCATCTGCTAGAGCACTGCTTCTACTCCTCTATTCTGCCTGTAGAAGGCTCTCACAACTGCAGAGTGGTTCTAACTTGCCATTGCTAAATTTTGCTTCTTTCTTTGTCCGCGCCCTGTGGTAAACTCAGGAGCAGGGAGAGGAAATGGAGCGCCTTTATCTTGTCTTAAGCAATACATGTTTCCTATGAATTATAGGAATTCCATCCTTATGACCTGTGTGTGTGTGAGTCCCTCACTAACCATCATGTGTGGCATACCTCTAAGGTCGATTCCCAAACCTTGAGCAATCATGGTCACCATTCCTCCAATCATAATTCCTCGAGTGTTTTCTCTTTTCGCTACTCTCTCAACATGCTGAATGAAGTGAGCTGTAATGTTTACTCTAAACTCCTGATATATACGGTACATGATGTACTATTTTTCTCCAACAGCTCCAATTTCGAATCTCCCCAGAATTGTATTTGAAACGATCTTCTCAAGATACCTCGTGACCGGGTTTCTTATAGCTGTCCCCTTTGAAGAGCTTAGAATGTACTCCTCAGGTTCTGTTCCATCGTCAACCAACTTTTTCTACTAGTTTTTTTAATTAAAACGCTCCTGGTAGAAAACTTTGATGACCTCTCATAATCGGACATCCAAAGAACCTATTTATCTCATTCACTGGAACCTTTTCCCACATCTGATTATTCAATTGATACGTGATTGATATAGGAAACTTGTTCCTATCCTTTTAAACCTCTAGGGTGCTAATAAACTTGGTTGTCAGATGATGATAAGTGGGAGGTCTCTTGTCGAAGAATTCTTCCATTTCCACCCGACGAAACAAGGTCATCAGATCACCCTCTATTCCAAGACTTTCCATAGTGGCTTGATCTTGAAATCGAGTTGCCCTAATCTTGGGGATTATATATTCCCACCTCAATGCATACTTCTCCCATTTTGTAAACTCAACTCCAAAATTCTCTGGGTGTATTTCCTTCATCATCAACTTTGCATCAAGGTTGGATAATTTTATATCCGTCTCAACAATAATGAAATCTTCATTACGTTTCCTCACTCTTCTTTCAGCTATCTGCAATATACAACATATTTCAAATTACCTTTCAACTTCAACTCATGAAAGAAATGTCTATTGCTTAGAATTCTCACTAGTTATTCAACTAAGTTTTGATTCTAGCATGTATTCAAGTATAACAAGCAATGTTTTACGAAGATTTTCACATTTGAATCCAAGCAACTTCAACAACAATTTATTTCAAAAATTTTTTATTTAATCAATCAAGTTCAACCTCTTATTCTTTCCATTCTTTCATAAATTATCACCATTTCAAAGGGCACCACTTATATCAACAATGCTTCATGCACAAGCTTTTAGTTCCATTCAAAACTTCATTTAGGCATTTCATCGAGCATTTGGTATTCACATATTTCACAATCAATTCAACAATAATTCACCATTCCTCGTGCTCAAATCCTCAACACCTAGTTATTTCACCACAATACCATCACATAGAAGCATTTATTAATTAATTTGAAACATCATATGCCCTAGGTCAATCATCATTCAAAATCCCCAAATTCAATTACCTTATGAACCCTAATTCTTGCAAAATTTCAATCAATCCAACAAGTAAACTTATAAATTCATGTTTCAATATCCTAAATATACTTCAAACATACTATCATCCAAAACCCATGCATGAATTTCTAAGTTTACACATTCAAATGAAAATTAGGGCACAAGAGATCATACCTTGAGTGTTCTTGAATAAAATGGAAAGAAATTGATGTTTAAACCTTGAGGTTCACCTTTTGAATCACACAATCTTACCACTCTTTTGATGTTTGGTTGATAAATTGGGGAGTTTGGAAGTGAGTCGCACGATGGGGAGTGTTTGTGCAAGAGAGGAATGACTGGTCATGTTCCAACAGCCGAATTTTTAAAGTTCTGCTTCGGACACGACACGAGTCGTGCTACGTAACACGGCCATAAGGTGGCCGTGTTGCGTAAATTTATGACATAGCACGACTTACCCTTATAGGCCCATGTTAGCTACACGGGCCGTGTCCGGCACTGGACACAACTCGTACGACGCTGCACGGCCAAGGCGTGGTCGTGTTGGTCAAATTGATATCGCCACATGGCTACCTGTTACAGGGCCGTGTTGACGACACGACTCATGCCTCCGCACCTCTGTTTTCTCAAATTTTCAACTTCAAATCTTGTCTTTCCTTGTTTTAATGCTTCCAATACTCCCTATTCATGCTCACCACTCAAAAACATCATTAGCTCAACATTAGTATTAAAAACAAAAGGATTATCAACTTCCACACCACCAAAACGGACCAAAACCACACCGAAAAAATTTCAAAATTTGGCTCAAAAACACAAAAATGAATGCAAACATAAAGTGTAACATATCATACCACACCATATCCCCCAAACTTAAATTGAAACAAGAGGTTCAAGAGAAGTTTGCAAAAATTGGTAAGATATACCGTTATACTTCCATGATCAGACCGTGTCTTATCAATACCTTCTCCACGCATGAGCATCATCCACCTACCATGCCAAAAATGCAAAAAAAGAAAAAGAAATATTTACAATCCTAAACTACTAAAAGGATACGAGCTTTCAAGTGGAAAAGGTGTCAACATATACCAACTCCCGTTGAGAGAGAGAATGGTAATATTTCACCCTATGACCATTAACCACAAAAGCATTTCCATCCGAGCCTTCAACCATTAAACTTCCTTGTTTTGATCCATTCATCATGCCATCTTCTGAGCTTCTCTTTCAAAATCCTTGAGTTTGAATAAGCTTCTTCTCTAAATTCTTCTAGTTCAACCAATTGGAGACACCTTTTCTTTCCGGATTCTTTCTCCTTAAAATTCAACTTCCTAAGAGCCCAAAGTGCCTTATGCTCCAACTCCATGGGTAAATGGCATGCCTTTCCATAAACAAAGTTATACAGAGAAAATCCAAGAGCGGTCTTGTAAGCCGTTCGATACGCCCATAAAGCATCGTCTAGCTTGCAAGACCAATCTTTTCGATTCCCATTGACCGTCTTTTCAAGAACAAGCTTTACTTGTCTATTTGACACCTCCGCTAAGCCATTTGTTTGCGGATGGTACGGTGTGGATACTTTATGCTTTACTCCATAGCCATTCAATAACTTCTCAATAAGCTTATTAATGAAATGTGATCCCCCGTCACTGATTATGGCTTTTGGCACTCCAAACCTAGCAAAGTTGTTTTTCTTTAAGAAACTCTTGACCACTAAAGCATCATTTGTTCTTGTCGGGATTACTTCCACCCATTTAGACACATAATCTACCGCAAGCAATATGTAGAGGTAACAATTGAACGATGGAAATGGGCCCATGAAATCCATCCCCTATTCATCAAACACTTCAACTTCAAAATATTCCTCATAGGCATCTCATCACGTTGCCCTATACTTCCAATCCTTTGGCACCGGTCACATCCCTTGATGTACTCTTTGCAATCCTTGAACAAGGTAGGCCAAAATAAACCCGACTGTAGAATCTTTGCTTCTGTCTTTTGAAATCCAAAATGTCCTCCACATGGTAAACTATGGCATATTTCCATCACACTTAACTTCTCCTCCTTCGGGATACATCTCCGTATGATTCCATCCGGACAATTTTTAAACAAAAGTGGATTATCCTATAAATACTCCTTGACATCATGATAGAACTTCTTCCTTTGATATTCGGTGAGATGATCCAGCTTGAGGCCACAAGCTAGATAATTCACGAAATCTGCATACCACGGCTTCCCGGTCTCACACAAAGTATACATTCTTTGGAAATCCACAAGATGAAAATCTTCATCCGGAAACACATCCCTAATAAACTTCATAGTGCCCTCTTCATCATCATTTTCCAAACGTGACAAGTGGTCAGCTATGACATTTTCGACCCCTTCTTGTCACGTATTTCCATATCGAACTCTTGCAATAAAAGAATCCAATGAATTAGTTTTGGTTTATCATCTTTCTTATTCATCAAATACGTAATGGCAGCATGATCAGTATAAACAATCATTTTCGTGCCAACTAGGTATGGACAAAATTTTTCAAAAGCATAAACCACGGATAAAAACTCTTTTTCTGTTGTGGTGTAATTCTTTTGATTCGCATTGAACGTCTTCGATGCATAGTAGATGGCTCTAAACTTCTTCTCCCTAACTTGACCAAGCACCACTCCCAATGCATTGTCACTTGCAATACAATGGAGCTCAAAAGACTTAATCCAATTGGAAGAGACGAGGATTGGAGACGAAGTTAAAGCTTCCTTGAGCACCCTAAAAGCATCGAGACATTCATTATTAAATTCAAATGGAGCATCTTTTTCAAGCAATTTGCACAAAGGTTTGGATATGTTAGAAAAATCCTTTATAAAACGTCGATAGAACCCGGCGTGGCCAAGGAACGATCTAACCCCTTTTTTCATTCCTGGGTGGGGAAAGATGTTCAATGGCTACAACCTTTGTCTTATCTGCTCTCAAACCTTCCTCCGAGATATGATGACAAAGTACGATACCCTCTTGAACCATAAAATGGCATTTTTCCAATTTCAAGACTAGGTTCGTATCTTGACATCGCTCCAAAACCAAGAAAAGATTAGCCAAGCATTTATCAAATGAAGACCCAAAAATGGAAAAGTCATCCATAAACACTTCCATCACATTTTCAATCAATCCTCCAAAGATAGCCATCATGCAACGTTGAAAGGTGGCGGGGGCATTGCACAACCCAAAAGGCAGTTTATAGAAAGCAAACGTGCTATACGGACAAGTAGAAGTTGTTTTCTCTTGGTCCTCGGGGGCTACCGTGATTTGGTTGTACCCCAATTAACCATCTAGAAAACAATAATACTTGTATCCCGCCAACCTATCAAGCATTTGATCAATAAAATGTAAAGGAAAATGATCTTTATGAGTGTTTTCATTAAGCTTCCTATAATCATAACAAACTTTCCACCCTGTTTTCGCCCTTGTAGCAAGTTCTTCATTAAATTCCGTTTTAACAATGGTTAATCCCCCTTTCTTAGCCACAACATGCAAAGGGCTTACATGAGGACTATCACTTATAGCATATACAATTCTAGCATCCAACCATTTCAAAACTTCTTTTCGAACAACCTCTTGCATAATAGGGTTTAAACGACGTTGAGGTTGTATGCATGATTTATTCTCATCAATCAACCTAATATGATGCATACATATAGTGGGATTTATACCTTTCAAATCATCAAGACTCCACCCTATAGCACTTTTATGATCTCTAAGTACCCTTAACAATTTATCAAGTTCTATAGGTGAAATGAAAGATGATACAATTACCAGAAAGGTCTTTTCGTCTCCCAAATAAGCATACATAAGGTGATCGGGTAGTGGTTTCAATTCTTCTTTCCCTTTTTCAACTTTAGGCTCTTCATGCTCGATCTCCAATGGAAGATACTCCTTCTTTCCATAATACATTAACTTGGCTTCCTCTTCTTGCATTTTCCTACAAGCATTCAAATCATGTACGCAAACATTAATATCATCATCTTCTTGACAATAAAAAAAAGCATTAGAGTTAAGAGATAAAGTAAGAGAGTGGCTTATGCTTGTTTTAAGAGGATCCTTTGATAAGAAAAATGGCAAGTTCTCTTGAACAATCTCATCAATCAAGTCAATCCTTCTACATTCTTCTTTCTCATCCAGATGCCTCATAGCACTTCTTAATGAGAATACCACCTCTTCTTCATTTACTCTTAATGTCAATTCCCCCTTGTACACATCAATTAAAGCTCTTCCTGTGGCAAAAATAGACGTCACAAAATCAATGGAACATTTGCATCCTCGTCCATGTCGAGCACTACAAAATTCACAGGGAATATGAAATTTCCAACTTTGACTAACACATCCTCAACTACCCCCTTAGGATAAGTCAAAGACATATTCGCAAGTTGCAATGTTACGGATGTAGGCTTTACTTCCCCTATACCAAGTTTCTTGAAGATAGACATAGGCATCAAGTTGATACTTGCTCCAAGATCACAAAGAGCTTTATGCACTTCATTCTTCCCCATTTCACATGGTATGATAAAACTCCCCGGGTCTTTGAGCTTTGGAGGCAACTTCTTTTGAATTATGACAATACACTCCTCTGTCAAGTTGACGGTCTCATTCTCCACTAAGCTCCTCTTCTTGCCATTATGTCTTTAAAAAACTTAGCATAGTGAGACATTTGTCTCAAAGCATCCGCAATGGGTATATTTATGTGGATTTTCTTGAAAATCTCCAAAAACTTTCCAAATTTCTCGTCCAATATCTTCTTTAGAAATCGATGTGGAAAGGGAATAGGTACTTGTGTTTTAGAAATTCCCCAACTATCCCTTTCTACTTCAATTTCTTCTTCTTTCTTTTTCATTGCCCTTGCTCTTTGCCATTTCTTTTCAACAATTTCCGGTTTAATCACATCCGTTTCATCATTTGCTTTTTACTTCAACCTCACTTTCTTCCACAAACTCATCTTCAACCAAATTTTCCTCAATCTCTTTCTCTTCCACCTTCTCATCTTCCATGGGCATAGAAGGTCCCTCATAATTCATTCCACTCCTCAAGGTAATTGTCTTGCATTGTTCCTTTGGATTCACAATGGTGGTAGAAGGACATTTTTCTTTCTCATTCGCACTCAACGCATTGGCAATTTGCCCCACTTGATACTCCAAGGCTTTGAACCTCTTATCATTAGCTTCATCAGTCTTTCTTCTCAATTCATCTTGAGCTTTATTAGATGCAATCAACTTTTCAATGAGTTCTTCGGTGGTTACTTTCCCTTCGTTATTTGGCGCTTTAGCTCCCGGATGATATCCCAGGGGATATGCAACTGCATTGTTCGGGTTCAAATAAGCAAAGTTATCTTGCCTCCTTTGTTTTTGTGGGTATGAGCTTCCACTTCCTTGACTATTGAAACCTCCTTGCCTTGACGGATAGTTACCTTGGTTGTGGTTGAAATTACCTTGGTAATTGTTTTGATAGTTATCTTGGTAATTCCTTCCTTGCATGTATTGCACATCCTCCACACGTGGCATTTTTATAGCCCATTGTTCTCCACTAACACTATTCGGAGGAAGAACCCCTTGCTCAATTTGCCCTTCCACCATGATAACTCCTAGATTCACACCTTGACTCAAGCTCATTTGTCTCATTACCTCAGGCGCTATCATTTCAACACTAGGCGTGCTTGGCTCCACACTAGCACTCTTCACACTAAACTGTTGTCCTTGATCAAAGCTCTCAAATCTATAGCATCCACTAACTCTCTCCGATGCCCATTGGTAGACATTGTAGCAATCTCATCAAAAATCCTTATAGTCCTCTCCGGAGTCACTCCAAGTGCGGATCCACCCGCCGAAGCATCAACAATCACTCTTTGACCATTCACCAAACCTTGGTAGAAAAATCCCACTTGTTGATTTTTTGGAAAACCATATTGTGGACACTTGCGAAGCATATCCTTAAACCTTTCCCACGCTTTATAAAAACACTCTTGAGGCATTTGCTTGAATTGAGTGATCAACCACTTCATTTAAAACGTTTTGGAAGGTGGAAAATACTTATTCAAGAACATTTGTGCAAGCTCATCCCAAGTGTTGCATGTACCAGGAGTAATAGTGGAGAGTCATGTTCTAGCATGATCACTCAAAGAAAACGAGAACAACCTCATCTTTAGACAATCATCGCTTACCCCTTTCATCTTCACCGTATTGGCAATCTCAATAAATTGACCAAGATGTGATTTAGGATCCTCATTCGGTAAACCACCAAATTGTTTGCCTCTCACCACGTTGATTAAGCCTGCCTTAATCTCAAATTTTTTAGCATTGATTGATGGACCTATCATTTGGGGCATTGCCCTAGGCATATAGAAATCCCGGATCACCCTTAGATTAACATGAGTCCCTCGATGCACCGGAGGTGGTGGTGGTGGCGCATAAGCTTGTTGAGGAGGTGCATAAGTATGTTGAAATCCTTGTTGAAGCATAGCCTGTTGCACCATTTGTTGAAGCAAAGCTTGATTGTTAAGCTCTCCAAATTGTTGTTGACCTTGTTGAGGATGATTTGCATTGACTTGAGGTACTTGTGCGTTGTCTTGCACACTTTGCACTCCGTATCTGTCATGTCCCAAACCCAGACAGAACGCGACAACTGCCACGTTAACCATAAATTTCGCGGAATGGGTTCACTCTACTCCACAAAGTTTATAGAAAACGTAAGGCTTGCTATCAAGTACCTGTAGAACTGAACAACTGATGACAACGGGTACAACCCGAGGACATCATCTCATATTGTATCAGTAAGGACTTACAAAGGTACAAAATACAACGATGTAACTTACTTTAAAGAAAATATACATGAACGATATAACATCGCGAGAGGACCAAAAAGAACATCAAGGGGGTCACCAAATATAAACTATACAATCTCGCCAATGAATCCGTCAATTTACATAAAAGATAAAGTACCCAAAACACTGATTGGATGACGAGCAAACGATAGGCAAACCTCAAACCAAAATGATATCAACAGCCTGAAAAGGAAATAATGATGGGGGTGAGAAAAACCACTAGCTCAGTGAGGTGATAAGCCGGTCACCCCGACCCTTATACGAAGCATGTATTCCCACTCGCGGTTCATAACATAAAATCCAACATTTCGTCCCACAATAACTATTTCTTGCTCAGTATACATATTATTGAAAATAAAAACCTTAGTGCATATTTACGAATAACACAATTAGTTCAAACAACATGTTATCACATAAAAGACGCGTGGGTAGTCAATATCCTCCTGGAACTGAACTCTCCGTCGAGAGACAGTCCAAGCTCGTCACCGTTACTCTAGATAAAATGCACATTAATATTCTTTCTCAACACGCCAAGTGCTAAAGTTCACAATTCAATATCGACGTGAATACTTGAAATGATCAAACATATAAACATATATGACATGCATGTCCCACACCGGTGACGTTGACTGAGCCTATAATAGACTGATCCATCTAACGATCACCCTCTAGAGTATCAGTATTTGGCAAATGGACAGGTGCCCTGTTAGATCTAACTCACCCGGGTTTGCCAATCATGGGCAACTTGGTTGTCACTCTAACACACCCGAACCGCGACAATTCAGGCTACTTAATCAATGTCGCTCCAACTCACCCGAATCGTGACCAATTCAGACTACTTAACCTTGGTACCAGGCATACATATGCAGATGCATCATAAGATGAATAACGACTCAAGTTAGAGTCTTAATAGCACACAAGAATAACCAGAAATCAATTCTCAAATAATTCACAATAAATGCTATCAGATATCGAGCCGGCAAGGCTCTTCAACATAAGTTAAAATCAATAATACTCATAAAATGGCTAACAGTACTCTAACCAGAACAATCGAGCCAATCAGGCTCTTTATCACATAACACAATACCAAATAATTTTCTTATCAATTAACTAAAACTAAAATAAATTCACATTTATCGAGGGTCCACACTTCCCATAAGAGAAGGCGTTCCTGAATTATCAACTCACAAGAAAGTGATTAACTCTCTCCGAAATCTGAAGTCGGTTCCTTGACCTTCGTCGAAGGTTCTTTACCTAGAAAGGAGATGAACAATTAAAGACAAATCAAATATAACTAACTATTAGCGGTAACATCACCTTTTATTGCTAAAAACAAATCCTAATCGAGTTCGAGTGAGTCGATATTAAATAAAAATGGCATGTAACTCCTTAACATCAGTTCCCAATCCCACATAACCCGTTTCAATACATCAACTAAACGAAACGATAGAAAATAAGTTTGAATTCGACATAAAAATTCTGAAATTTTCCAGCTAGCGGCAGTTTACGAGAAAAATCATAACTAATTGTAGAATAATCGGATTGAGGCCTTTCAAGTGGCTACGGAAAGCTAACGATTCAGCTACGTACAGAAATTAAGTTTGAAAACTTTCGAGGGCAATAGCTATGTCAAAATCAGTTCGAATAGTCAGCGAATTACCCACATACCAAAAAGAAAAACCCCCACAAAATTATAAAACCATGGAAGAAGGAAGCTTAATTCACACATCACTTATCTCAAAACAACTTAGAAACCACCTAGGATGAGGGTTGTAAGGAAGAATTTGATCAACAAGGATTTCTCCTCTTCACTCTCTTCTTTCCCTTCTTTTGTTTTTCTTCTCCCGTTCTTCTCCTTTTTTTTTTTTAAATTTAGCCTTAATAATTATATATCAGGCCATTTAAGTGGGCTGAAACTTTGGGCCACAAAATAAATAAATAAATAAGGTTGGGCTTTCTAAAAAAAATCTAGTTGGGCTAAGATAGGGCTGGCCTTTTGGGCCATAAAAATAAATAAATAGGTTTTGGGCTTTCTAAAAAAAATCTAGTTAAGCTATGATATTATAAAGTATCCCCTCCTCTAAAAAGTTTCGTCCTCGAAACATAAACGTACCTAGAGATGAAAAGAGATTTGGATGGTGTTGACGCATGACTGACTCTGGTTCCCATGTTTCTTCTTCAATTTGATCACTTCTCCATAGAACTCTCACCATAGGAATGGATTTGTTACTAAACATTTTCTCTTGGCGATCTACAATTTCAACAGGTTGTACTTCATACGATAGATTTTCCTTTAATACAACTGGGGGATATTTGAGCACATGCGAAGTATCTGGTTCATATTTTCTAAGCATAGAGACATGGAAGACATCGTGAATCTTCGACAATTCCGATGGTAGCTCAAGTCGATACACGACACGACTAATCCTTTGCACGATCGTAAATGGGCCAATATACCTTGGACTCAACTTTCCTCGACGGCGGAATCGCAAAACGCCCTTCCATGGAGAAACTTTCAGAAAAACTTTGTCTCCTTCATTAAACTCCAAATCGCGCCTCCTATTATCTGCATAGCTTTTCTGTCGATCCTGCACTGCCTTAAGTCTGTCTCGAATAAGTTGTATTTTTGCCTTCGCATCTTCGATAAGCTCTACTTGTTCGATTTGTCTCTCGCCAACCTCATCCCAAAAGAGCGGTGTTCGACACTTTCGGCCATACAGAGCTTCGTATGGGGGCATTCCAATGCTTGAATGATAATTGTTGTTATAAGCGAACTCCACCAAAGTCACGTACTTATCCCAGCTACCTCCCAAATTCAACACCACTGCACGTAGCATGTCTTCTAGTGTCTGTATAGTTCTCTATGACTGTCCATTAGTCTGTGGATGAAAAGAGGTACTGAATAATAATTTTGTACCTAGCGCTTTCTGCAGACTAGGCTAAAAACGGGAAGTGAATCTTGGATCACGGTCAGATATAATTGACACTGGTACTCCGTGCAATCTCACGATCTCATAGACATATAACTTGGCAAGTTTCTCTAAAGATTTGTTGGTATGCACAGGAAGGAAATGTGCCAATTTCGTCAGATGATCGACAATGACCCAAATTGAGTCATGACCCTTTTGGGTTCGAGGTAAACCAGAAACAAAATCTATTGTGACGTTTTCCCATTTCCACTCAGGAATAAGTAGTGGTTGAAGCATGCCGGCTGGTTTTTGGTGTTCCGCTTTAATCTGTTGGCATGATAAGCACTTTGAAACAAATTCAGCAATGTCCCGTTTCATACCTGGCCACCAATAATGCTCCCGAAGTGTTCTGTACATTTTGGTACTACCAGGATGCATAGAATAGGATGAAGAATGGGCTTCCTCAAGAATAGCTCTACGAACATCAAGTTCTGTTGAAACACAAACACGATTTTTAAAAGTAAAAAGTCCATCATCCCGAATTTGAAATTCTGTTTCTTTTCCTTGATTTAGCTTCGCCATCTTCTATTGTAAATGAACATCGTGTGATTGTTTTTCTCGAATTTGCTCGAACAAGGTAGGTCTAACCTCGAATTTGGCGATTAAAGCAGAATCATTAGACTTTTCACAATCGAGCAAAATGTGTAAAGATTTAAATTGCTCCAACATAGGAAGATAAAAAGATTGAATCGAAGCAAGTGATGTAGAAGACTTTCTACTCAGAGCATCTGCAACAACGTTCGCCTTGCCAGGATGATAATCGATGACTAAGTCATAGTCACTAATCAACTCCATCCATCGCCTTTGCCTGAGGTTGAGCTCCTTTAGCGTGGTGATATACTTTAAGCTCTTGTGATCAGTGAAAACCCGACAAGTTGCACTGTACAGATAGTGCCTCCAGATCTTCAATGCAAAGACGATTGCAGCCAACTCTAAATGATGTGTAGGATAATTTTCTTCGTTCTTCTTCAATTGCCTTGAAGCGTAGGCAATAACCTTTCCTTCTTGCATGAGAACGCATCCTAATCCTTGTCTCGAGGCGTCACTATAAATTGTAAATTCTCCAATCGTTGGGTCTGGCAAAGCAAGAATAGGAGCTGAAACGAGTTGTCTTTTCAATTCTTGAAATGTTTCCTCGGATTCTTCACTCCATTCAAATTTTACCCCTTTCGAGTCAATTTAGTCAAAGATGAAGCCAATAACGAAAAGTCTTTGACAAACCGTCTATAATATCCAACTAATCCTAGAAAACTACGAATCTCTGTCCGTTCTTTGGACGCTCCCAATCTAGTATAGCTTGAATCTTCACTGGATCGACGTAGATTCCTTCTTTAGAAATGTGATGACCCAAAAAGCTTACCTCACGAAGCCAAAATTCACACTTCGAGAATTTAGCATAAAACTGATTTTCTCTGAGAATGTTCAGAGCAATTCTTAGATGATGAGAATGCTCATCGTCTGATTTAGAATAAATAAGAATGTAATCAATGAAGATGATGACAAACTTATCTAAGTACGGCCGAAAGACCCAATTCATATGATCCATAAAAGCTGCAGGAGCATTTGTGAGTCCAAAAGGCATAACACATAATTCAAAATGACCGTATCTGGTTCAAAAAGCAGACTTAGGGATATCAGATTCCCTAATCTTGACTTGGTGATAACCGGATCGCAAATCAATTTTTGAGAACACAGTTGCTCCTTGCAATTGATCAAACAGATCATCGATTCTTGGAAGAGGATATTTGTTCTTAATTGTCACCTTGTTCAATTGACGGTAGTCGACACATAGGCGAAATGATCCATCTTTCTTCTTGACAAAAAGAACTGGAGCACCCCACGGAGATGTGCTAGGTCGTATGAACCCTTCTCCAATAATTCCCCAAGTTGTGTCTGGAGTTCCTTAAGCTCACCAGGCGACATTCGATACGGAGTAATCGATATAGGTGTGATTCCAGGAAGTACGTCAATGGAAAAATCAATCTCTCGATTCGGAGGTTGTCCTAGGAAGTCTTCGGGAAAGACATCAGAAAATTCATTCACGATCGGGATGTCATCTAGTTTAGTTTCAGAAAGAGAAGTATCGACGACAAATGCCAAGAATGCCTCACAACCCTTACACATTAATTTATGTGCAGTCAACATTGAAATAAAAGAGAGGGATCTCGTTTGAAGTTTACCTTCAAAAACAAGTTCTGAGAATCCTGGTCTACAAAAAATAACAAGCTTCTCGTGGCAGTCGAGAATTGCATGATGAGAAGAAAGTCAATCCATGCCAAGAATAACATCAAGATCAATCAATGGCAATGGTATCAATTCAGCCTCTAGAACGACATCTTTGATCTTCAATGGACAACCAATGAATACCGAATCACGAATTAGACACTCTCTAAGAGGGGTATGAACGATGATTCCAGGTGACAAATGAGAGATAGGATAATCTAATATCACAGTAAGATCATCCCGGATATAAGACCTATCAGAACTTGGTCAAATAAAGCGTAGACCTGATGGTCTCTATAATATCTTAGTTCAACTAGATTTTTTTTAGAAAGCCCAAAACCTATTTATTTATTTTATGGCCCAAAAGGCCAGCCCTATCTTAGCCCAACTAGATTTTGTTAGAAAGCCCAAAACCTAATTATTTATTTTTATGGCCCAAAAGGCCAGCCCAATTAAGCCCAACTATATTTTTTTTAGAAAGCCCAAATTTATTTATTTATTTATTTTGTGGCCCAAAGTTTCAGCCCACTTAAATGGCCTGATATATAATTATTAAGGCTAAAGTTAAAAAAAAAAAGAGAGAGAAGAACGGGAGAAGAAAAGCAAAAGAGGGGAAAGAAGAGAGGAAGAGGAGAAACCCTTGTTGATCAAATTCTCCCTTACAACCCTCATCTTAGGTGGTTTTTAAGTTGTTTTGAGGTAAGTGGTGTGTGAATTAAGCTTCCTTCTTCCATGATTTTGTAATTTTGTGGGGTTTTTCTTTTTGGTATGTGGGTAATTTGCAGACTGTTCGAACTGATTTTGACATAGCTATTACCCTCGAAATTTTGCAAACTTAATTTCTGTACGTAGCTGAACTCGTTAGCTTTCCGTAGCCACTTGAAACGCCTCAATCCGATTATTCTACAATTAGTTATGATTTTTCTCGTAAACTGCCGCTAGCTGGAAAATTTCAGAATTTTTATGTCGAATTCAAACTTATTTTTTTATCGTTTCATTTAGTTAATGTATTGAAACGGTTATATGGGATTGGGAACTGATGTTAAGGAGTTACATGCCATTTTTATTTAATATCGACTCGTTCGAACTCGATTAGGATTTGTTTTTAGCAATGAAAGGGATGTTAACGCTAATAGTTAGTTATATTTAATTTGTCATTAATTGCTCATCTCCTTTCTAGGTAAAGAACCATCGACGAAGGGCAAGGGACCGACTTCAGATTCCGGAGAGAGTTAATCACTTCCTTGTGAGTTGATAATTCGGGAACGCCTTCTCTTGTGGGAAGTGTGGACCCTCGATAAATGTGCATTTATTTTAGTTTTAGTTAATTGATAAGAAAATTATTTGGTATTATGTTATGTGGTAAAGAGTCTGATTGGCTCGATTGCTCTGGTTAGAGTCATGTTAGCCATTTTATGAGTATTATTGATTTTTGGTTATTCTTGTGTGCCAATTAAGACTCTAACTTGAGTCGTTATTCATCTTATGATGCATATGCATATGTATGCCTGGTACCAAGGTTAAGTAGCCCGAATTGGTCACGGTTTGGGTGAGTTGGAGCGACATTGATTAAGTAGCCCGAATTTGTCGCGGTTCGGGTGAGTTAGAGTGACAACCAAGTTGCCCGTTGCTTGGCAAACCCGGGTGAGTTAGATCTAACGGGGCACCTATCCATTTGCCAAATACTGATACTTTGGAGGGTGATCGTTAGATGGATCAGTCTATTATAGGCTCAGTCAATGTCACCGGTGTGGGACATGCATGTCATATATGTTTATATGTTTGATCATTTCAAGTATTCACGTCGATATTGAATTGTGAACTTTAGCACTTGGCGTATTGAGAAAGAATATTAATGTGCATTTTATCTAGAGTAACGGTGACGGGCTTGGACTGTCTCTCGACGGAGAGCTCAGTTCGAGGAGGATATTGACTACCCACGCGTCTTTTATGTGATAACATGTTGTTTGAACTAATTGTGTTATTCATAAATGTGCACTAAGGTTTTTATTTTCATTAATATGTACACTGAGTGAGAATAATTATTGTGGGACGAATTGTGGGATTTTATGTTATGAACCGTGAGTGGGAGTACATGCTTCGTATAAGGGTCGGGGTGACCGGCTTATCACCTCACTGAGCTAGTGGTTTTGCTCACCCCCTCATCATTCTTTCCTTTTCAGGCTGTTGATATCGTTTTGGTTGGAGGTTTGCCTATCGTTTGCTCATCATCCAATCCGTGTTTTGGGTACTTTCTCTTTTATGTAAATTGACGGATTCATTGGCAAGATTGTATAGTATATATTTGGTGACCCCCTTGATGTTCTTTTTGTATCTTCGCGATGTTATATCGTTCATGTATATTTTCTTTAAACTAAGTTGCACCGTTGAATTTTGTACCTTTGTAAATCCTTGTTGATACTTTATGAGATGATGTCCTCGGGTTGTACCCGTTGTTATCAGTTGTTCAGTTCTACAGGTACTTGATAGCAAGCCTTACGTTTTCTATAAACTTTATGGAGTGGAGTGCACCCATTCTGTGAAATTTATGGTTAACGTGGCGGTTGTCGCGCTCTGTCTGGGGTCGGGGCGTGACAACTTTCTTGGTATCAAAGCCTGGTTTTATGATTCTCATTCTTTTTGTGTCAAGCCAATGAGTCCAACTTTGTTTCTATGTCATCCTAAGGTATCGTATTGCCTTGACGTTGACCTTGCATTTTCTTTCCTTTCTTCCTTTCAGTCATTATGGCACCTCCAGTTCGAGGTCGAGGTCGAGGTCGAGGTCGAGGTCGAGGACACGCTCCTCGTGATCCTCCGAGTCCTCTACTCTCTTCTGTTCCTCGTGGACCTCGAGGACATGTTTCTTCTGATCATGTTATTTCTCCGACGGTTATGGACCCTATCAATTCTGATCATAGGGTGCCAGTTTCCCAGGTAGAGCATCCACGGGCCCAGTTGCGGGTTGAGCACATGATGACACCCGAGCAGTACCAATTGTATTATGATCACATTCGAATACATGGTGTTCCACCACCTACAACGGCTCATACAACTACGACTGTCACTGAAGAGGTTCTTCGTGCTAATGAATCGATTCGACCTACATCTAATGTACCAGTTTTTACTCCAGAAATGGCTTTAGGAGGTTCTGCTTCTCGAGGTGTACTTTTTATATCTGATTTGGTGAAAGCAGTTGAAAACATGGGGACTTCGAAATTTGACGGTGCAAGAGATGCTTCTAAAGCGGGGGCATGGTTAAAGGAGATTACAGAGACCTTTGACACCTTGATGATTGAAGAATGTTATCGTGTGGTCATTGCGACCAAGTTGTTAGGCCCAGATGCACGACGATGGTGGCAGAATCTAAAAGAGACATCTTCGGTTACTATTACGTGGGCTATCTTTGTGGAACGATTCAAAGATCGATACTTCTCTCAGTACATCAAGGATCAGAAGAGAAAGGAGTTCTTCAACCTCTTTCAAGGCATTATGTCGGTCGTTGAGTACGAAAGCAAATTTCTGGAATTGCGAGAATTCGCTCCTGAGTCATATACGACGAGAGACTTATGCAAGAGATTTGAAGATGGTCTTAATTTAAATATTCGAGATCGCATCAAGTCCGGAGACAAGTACGAGAGTCTTGACGATCTCGTAGAAGAAGCCCTGAGGGTAGAAGGTTTAGTTCAGACGAGACATAAGCTTGCAGAAAGATCTCAAAAGAAAAGGCAAGGGAGCGCATTTCCAGGAAATGCATCGAAGGTGTATAGGGGTGTGGGATCTTCGCGTGGCGCACCAAGTTCGGCATCTATTAGTTTTCCTCAACCTCGGGAGCAGTTTAGTAAAGGCGGGAGCAATGTCTCGGGATCGGTTGGTGAAAATCGCAAGTGCCAGAATTGCCTAAAATATCATGACGGCCCCTGTAAGGCTCCTCAAGTATGTTTTCAGTGTCGACAGCCGGGGCATATGCGAAGTTCTTGTCCTCAGCTTATGGGAACGAGCAGTCAGGGTTCTGGTCAGCTTCGTGGTAAACTAACATATTCTACACCCAGAGATACTCGATCTGCTGTTACCAGAGTGCCCGATGCCTCAAGCGGCCCTAGTACTCAATCACCTATGCAAGGAAGGAAGCAAACTAGAGTATTTCATATTTCCCAAGAAGAGGCTCGCTCAGATCCGAAGGTTGTGACAGGTAATTTATAATTTGAGTATTTTCACATGCTAAATCTAACCCCGCCTTGTTATGCCACTTGATTACGAATAAAACATTCGTAAGAAATTCTATCTTTTCAAATTTTTAAATCACAATCTCACCTAATATTGCTTCTTTAGGCCATGTGTTTGTGGGAGACCATCAGGTCTACGCTTTATTTGACCCAGGTTCTGATAGGTCTTATATCCGAGATGATCTTACTGCGATCTTAGATTATCCTATCTCTCATTTGTCACCTGGAATCATCGTTCATACCCCTCTTGGAGAGCGTCTAATTCGTGATTCGGTATTCCTTGGTTGTCCATTGAAGATCAAAGATGTCATTTTAGAGGCTGAATTGATACCATTGCCTTTGATTGATCTTGATGTTATTCTTGGCATGGATTGGCTTTCTTCTCATCATGCAATTCTCGATTGCCACGAGAAGCTTGTTATTTTTCGTAGACCAGGATTCTCAGAACTTGTTTTTGAGGGTAAACTTCAAACGAGATCCCTCTCTTTTATTTCAATGTTGACTGCGCATAAATTAATGCGTAAGGGTTGTGAGGCATTCTTGGCATTTGTCATCGATACTTCTCTTTCTGAAACTAAACTAGATGACATCCCAATCGTGAATGAATTTCCTGATGTCTTTCCCGAAGACTTACCAGGACAACCTCCGAATCGAGAGATTGATTTTTCCATTGACGTACTTCCTGGAATCACACCTATATCGATTACTCCATATCGAATGTCGCCTGCTGAGCTTAAGGAACTCCAGACACAACTTGGGGAATTATTGGAGAAGGGTTTCATACGACCTAGCACATCTCCATGGGGTGCTCCAGTTCTTTTTGTCAAGAAGAAAGATGGATCACTTCGTCTATGTGTCGACTACCGTCAATTGAACAAGGTGACAATCAAGAACAAATATCCTCTTCCAAGAATCGATGATCTGTTTGATCAATTGCAAGGAGCAACTGTGTTCTCAAAAATTGATTTGCGATCCGGTTATCACCAACTCAAGATCAGGGAATCTGATATCCCTAAGTCTGCTTTTCGAACCAGATACGGTCATTTTGAATTCTGTGTTATGCCTTTTGGACTCACAAATGCTCCTGCAGCTTTTATGGATCTTATGAATCGGGTCTTTCGGCCGTACTTAGATAAGTTTATCATCATCTTCATTGATGACATTCTTATTTATTCTAAATCGGACGACGAGCATTCTCATCATCTAAGAATTGCTCTGAACATTCTCAGAGAAAATCAACTTTATGCTAAATTCTCGAAGTGAGAATTTTGGCTTCGCGAGGTAAGCTTTTTGGGTCATCACATTTCTAAAGAAGGAATCTACGTCGATCCAGTGAAGATTCAAGCTATACTAGATTGGGAGCGTCCAAAGAACGTGACAGAGATTCGTAGTTTTCTGGGATTAGCTGGATATTATCGACGGTTTGTCAAAGACTTTTCGTTATTGGCTTCATCTTTGACTAAATTGACTCGGAAAGGGGTAAAATTTGAATGGAGTGAAGAATGCGAGGAAGCATTTCAAGAATTGAAAAGACGACTCGTTTCAGCTCCTATTCTTGTTTTGCCAGACCCAGCGATTGGAGAATTTACCATTTATAGCGACGCCTCGAGACAAGGATTAGGATGCGTTCTCATGCAAGAAGGAAAGGTTATTGCCTACGCTTCAAGGCAATTGAAGAAGAACGAAGAAAATTATCCTACACATGATTTAGAGTTGGCTGCAATCGTCTTTGCATTGAAGATATGGAGGCACTATCTGTATGATGCAACTTGTCGGGTTTTCACTGATCACAAGAGCTTAAAGTATATCACCACGCAAAAGGAGCTCAACCTCAGGCAAAGGCGATGGATGGAGTTGATTAGTGACTATGACTTAGTCATCGATTATCATCCTGGCAAGGCGAACGTTGTTGCAGATGCTCTGAGTAGAAAGTCTTCTACCTCACTTGCTTCAATTCAATCTTTTTATCTTCCTATGTTGGAGCAATTTAAATCTTTACACATTTCGCTCGATTGTGAAAAGTCTAATGATTCTGCCTTAATCGCCAAATTCGAGGTTAGACCTACCTTGTTCGAGAAAATTTGAGAAAGACAATCACACGATGTTTATTTACAACAGAAGATGGCGAAGCTAAATCAAGGAAAAGAAACAGAATATCAAATTCGGGATGATGGACTTCTTACTTTTAAAAATCGTGTTTGTGTTCCATCAGAACTTGATGTTCGTAGAGCTATTCTTGAGGAAGCCCATTCTTCAGCCTATGCTATGCATCCTGGTAGTACCAAAATGTATAGAACACTTCGGGAGCATTATTGGTGGCCAGGTATGAAACGGGACACTACTGAATTTGTATCAAAGTGCTTATCTTGCCAACAGATTAAAGCGGAACACCAAAAACCAGCCGGCATGCTTCAACCACTACTATTCCTGAGTGGAAATGGGAAAATGTCACAATGGATTTTGTTTCTGGTTTACCTCGAACCCAAAAGGGTCATGACTCAATTTGGGTCATTGTCGATCGTCTGACGAAATCGGCACATTTCCTTCCAGTGCATACCAACGAATCTTTAGAGAAACTTGCCAAGTTATATGTCGATGAGATCCTGAGATTGCACGGAGTACCAGTGTCAATCATATCTGACCGTGATCCAAGATTCACTTCCCGTTTTTGGACTAGTCTGCAGAAAGCGCTAGGTACAAAATTACTATTCAGTACCTCATTTCATCCACAGACTGATGGACAGTCAGAGAGAACTATACAGACACTAGAAGACATGTTACGTGCAGTGGTGTTGAATTTGGGAGGTAGCTGGGATAAGTACGTGACTTTGGTAGAGTTCGCTTATAACAACAGTTATCATTCAAGCATTGGAATGCCCCCGTACGAAGCTCTGTATGGCCGAAAGTTTCGAACACCACTCTTTTGGGATGAGATTGGCGAGAGACAAATCGAACAAGTAGAGCTTATCGAAGATGCGAAGGCAAAAATACAACTTATTCGAGACAGACTTAAGGCAGCGCAAGATCGACAGAAAAGTTACGCAGATAATAGGAGGCGCGATTTGGAGTTTAATGAAGGAGACAAAGTTTTTCTGAAAGTTTCTCCATAGAAGGGCGTGTTGCGATTCCGCCGTCGAGGAAAGTTAAGTCCAAGGTATATTGGCCCGTTTACGATCGTGCAAAGGATTGGTCGTGTCGCGTATCGACTTGAGCTACCATCGGAATTGTCGAAGATTCACGATGTCTTCCATGTCTCTATGCTTAGAAAATATGAACCAGATCCTTCGCACGTGCTCAAAGATCCCCCAGTTGTATTAAAGGAAAATCTATCGTACGAAGTACAACCTGTTCAAATTGTAGATCGCCGAGAGAAAATGCTTCGTAACAAATCCATTCCTATGGTGAGAATTCTATGGAGAAGTGATCAAATTGAAGAAGAAACATGGGAACCAGAGTCAGTCATGCGTCAACACCATCCAAATCTCTTTTCATCTCTAGGTACGTTTATGTTTCGAGGACGAAACTTTTTGGAGGAGGGATACTTTATAATATCTTAGTTCAACTAGATTTTTTTTAGAAAGCCCAAAACCTATTTATTTATTTTATGGCCCAAAAGGCCAGCCCTATCTTAGCCCAACTAGATTTTGTTAGAAAGCCCAAAACCTAATTATTTATTTTTATGGCCCAAAAGGCCAGCCCAATTAAGCCCAACTATATTTTTTTTAGAAAGCCCAAATTTATTTATTTATTTTGTAGCCCAAAGTTTCAGCCCACTTAAATGGCCTGATATATAATTATTAAGGCTAAAGTTAAAAAAAAAAAAGAGAGAAGAACGGGAGAAGAAAAGCAAAAGAGGGGAAAGAAGAGAGGAAGAGGAGAAACCCTTGTTGATCAAATTCTCCCTTACAACCCTCATCTTAGGTGGTTTTTAAGTTGTTTTGAGGTAAGTGGTGTGTGAATTAAGCTTCCTTCTTCCATGATTTTGTAATTTTGTGGGGTTTTTCTTTTTGGTATGTGGGTAATTTGCAGACTGTTCGAACTGATTTTGACATAGCTATTACCCTCGAAAGTTTGCAAACTTAATTTCTGTACGTAGCTGAACTCGTTAGCTTTCCGTAGCCTCTTGAAACGCCTCAATCCGATTATTCTACAATTAGTTATGATTTTTCTCGTAAACTGCCGCTAGCTGGAAAATTTCAGAATTTTTATGTCGAATTCAAACTTATTTTTTTATCGTTTCATTTAGTTAATGTATTGAAACGGTTATATGGGATTGGGAACTGATGTTAAGGAGTTACATGCCATTTTTATTTAATATCGACTCGTTCAAACTCGATTAGGATTTGTTTTTAGCAATGAAAGGGATGTTAACGCTAATAGTTAGTTATATTTAATTTGTCATTAATTGCTCATCTCCTTTCTAGGTAAAGAACCATCGACGAAGGGCAAGAGACCGACTTCAGATTCCGGAGAGAGTTAATCACTTCCTTGTGAGTTGATAATTCGGGAACGCCTTCTCTTGTGGGAAGTGTGGACCCTCGATAAATGTGCATTTATTTTAGTTTTAGTTAATTGATAAGAAAATTATTTGGTATTATGTTATGTGGTAAAGAGCCTGATTGGCTCGATTGCTCTGGTTAGAGTCATGTTAGCCATTTTATGAGTATTATTGATTTTTGGTTATTCTTGTGTGCCAATTAAGACTCTAACTTGAGTCGTTATTCATCTTATGATGCATATGCATATGTATGCCTGGTACCAAGGTTAAGTAGCCCGAATTGGTCACGGTTTGGGTGAGTTGGAGCGACATTGATTAAGTAGCCCGAATTTGTCGCGGTTCGGGTGAGTTAGAGTGACAACCAAGTTGCCCGTTGCTTGGCAAACCCGGGTGAGTTAGATCTAACGGGGCACCTATCCATTTGCCAAATACTGATACTCTGGAGGGTGATCGTTAGATGGATCAGTCTATTATAGGCTCAGTCAACGTCACCGGTGTGGGACATGCATGTCATATATGTTTATATGTTTGATCATTTCAAGTATTCACGTCGATATTGAATTGTGAACTTTAGCACTTGGCGTATTGAGAAAGAATATTAATGTGCATTTTATCTAGAGTAACGGTGACGGGCTTGGACTGTCTCTCGACGGAGAGCTCAGTTCGAGGAGGATATTGACTACCCACGCGTCTTTTATGTGATAACATGTTGTTTGAACTAATTGTGTTATTCATAAATGTGCACTAAGGTTTTTATTTTCATTAATATGTACACTGAGTGAGAATAATTATTGTGGGACGAATTGTGGGATTTTATGTTATGAACCGCGAGTGGGAGTACATGCTTCGTATAAGGGTCGGGGTGACCGGCTTATCACCTCACTGAGCTAGTGGTTTTGCTCACCCCCCCATCATTCTTTCCTTTTCAGGCCGTTGATATCGTTTTGGTTGGAGGTTTGCCTATCGTTTGCTCATCATCCAATCCGTGTTTTGGGTACTTTCTCTTTTATGTAAATTGACGGATTCATTGGCGAGATTGTATAGTTTATATTTGGTGACCCCCTTGATGTTCTTTTTGTATCTTCGCGATGTTATATCGTTCATGTATATTTTCTTTAAACTAAGTTACACCGTTGAATTTTGTACCTTTGTAAATCCTTGTTGATACTTTATGAGATGATGTCCTCGGGTTGTACCCGTTGTTATCAGTTGTTCAGTTCTACAGGTACTTGATAGCAAGCCTTACGTTTTCTATAAACTTTGTGGAGTGGAGTGCACCCATTCTGTGAAATTTATGGTTAACGTGGCGGTTGTCGCGCTCTGTCTGGGGTCGGGGCGTGACAGTCTCCCACCAACACATGGCCTAAAGAAGCAATATTAGGTGAGATTGTGATTTAAAAATTCGGAAAGATAGAATTTCTTACGAATGTTTTATTCGTAATCAAGTGGCATAATAAGTCGGGGTTAGTTCTAGCATGTGAAAATACTCAGATTATAAATTACCATTCACAACCTTCGGATCTGAGCGAGCCTCTTCCTGGGAAATATGAAATACTCTAGTTTGCTTCCTTCCTTGCATAGGTGATTGAGTACTAGGGCCGCTTGAGGCATCGGGCACCCTGGTAGCTGCAGATCTAGTATCTCTGGGTGTAGAATATCTTAGTTTACCACGAAGCTGACCAGAACACTGACTGCTTGCTCCCATAAGCTGATGACAAGAACTTCACATATGCCCCAGCTGTCGACACTGAAAACATACTTGGGGAGCCCTACAGGGGCCATCGTGATATTTTAAGCAATTCTGGCACTTATGATTTTCACCAACCGATCCCAAGACATTGCTCCCGCCTCTACTAAACTGCTCCCGAGGTTTAGGAAAACTAATAGATACCAAACTTGGTGCGCCACGCGAAGATCCCACACCCCTATACACCTTCGATGCATTTCCTGAAAATGCGCTCCCTTGCCTTTCTTTTGAGATCGTTCTACAAGCTTATGTCTCAACTGAACTAAAACTTCTTCCCTCAGGGCTTTTTCTACGATATCGTCAAGACTCTCGTACTTGTCTCCGGACTTAATGCGATCTCGAATATTTAAATTAAGACCATCTACAAATCTCTTGCATAAGTCTCTCGTCGTTATGAATCAGAGTGAATTCTCGCAATTCCAGAAATTTGCTTTCGTACTCCACGACAGACATAATACCTTGAAAGAGGTAGAAGAACTCCTTTCTCTTCTGATCCTTGATGTACTGAGAGAAGTATCGATCTTTGAATCGTTCCATAAAGATAACCCACGTAATAGTAACTGAAGATGTCTCTTTTAGATTCTGCCACCATCGTCGTGCATCTGGGCCTAACAGCTTGGTCACAATGACAACACGATAACATTCTTCAATCATCAAGGTGTCAAAGGTCTCTGTAATCTCCTTTAACCATGCCCCCGCTTTAGAAGCATCTCTTGCACCGTCAAATTTCGAAGCCCCCATGTTTTCAACTGCTTTCACCAATTCAGGTATAAAAAGTGCACCTCGAGAAGTAGAACCTCCTAAAGCCATATCTGGAGTAAAAACTAGTACATTAGTTGTAGGTCGAATCGGTTCATTAGCACGAAGAACCTCTTCAGTGACAGTCGTAGTCGTATGAGACATTGTAGGTGGTGGAACACCATGTATTCGAATGTGATCATAATACAATTGGTACTGCTCCGGTGTCATCATGTGCTCAACCCGCAACTGGGCCTGTGGTTGCTCTACCTGGGAAACCGGCACCTTATGATCAGAATTGATAGGGTCTGTAACCATCGGAGGAACGACATAATCAGAAGAAACACGTCCTCGAGGTCCGCGAGGAACAGAAGAGAGTAGAGGACTCGGAGGATCACGTGGAGCGTGTCCTCGACGACGAACTGGAGGTGGCATAATGACTGAAAGGAAGAAAGTAAAGAAAATGCAAGGTCAACATCAAGGCAATACGATACCTTAGGATGACATAGAAACAAAGTTGGACCCATTGGCTCGACTCAAAAAGAATGAGAATTATAAACCAGGCTCTGATACCAAGAAAGTTGTCACGCCCCGACCTCAGACAGAATGCGACAACCGCCACGTTAACCATAAATTTCAAGGAATGGGTGCACTCCACTCCACAAAGTTTATAGAAAACGTAAGGCTTGCTAT
Organism: Pogostemon cablin; assembly: GCA_023678885.1. NCBI lineage: Eukaryota > Viridiplantae > Streptophyta > Magnoliopsida > Lamiales > Lamiaceae > Pogostemon > Pogostemon cablin. Next base: position 3,504,472 of record CM043006.1, read on the forward strand.
CAAGTACCTGTAGAACTGAACAACTCATAACAACGGGTACAACCCGAGGACATCATCTCATAATGTATCAATAAGGATCTACAATGGTACAAAATACAACAATGTAACTTAGTTTAAAGAAAATATACATGAACGATATAACATCGAGAGAGTACCAAAAAGAACATCAAGGGGGTCACCAAATATAAACTATACAATCTCGCCAATAAATCTGTCAATTTAAATAAAAGAGAAAGTACCCAAAACACTGATTGGATAACTAGCAAACGATAGGCAAACCTCCAACCAAAACGATATCAACAGCCTGAAAAGGAAATAATGATGGGGGTGAGCAAAACCACTAGCTCAGTGAGGTGATAAGCCGGTCACCCCGACCCTTATACGAAGAATGTATTCCCACTCGCGGTTCATAACATAAAATCCAACATTTCGTCCCACAATAACTATTTCTCGCTCAGTATACATATTAATAAAAATAAAAACCTTAGTGCACATTTACTAATAACACAATTAGTTCAAACAACATGTTATCACATAAAAGACGCATGGGTAGTCAATATCCTCCTAGAACTGAGCTCTCCGTCGAGAGACAGTCCAAGCCCGTCACCGTTACTCTATATAAAATGCACATTAATATTCTTTCTCAACACAAGTGCTAAAGTTCACAATTCAATATCGACGTGAATACTTGAAATGATCAAACATATAAACATATATGACATTCATGTCCCACACCGGTGACGTTGACTGAGCCTATATTAGACTGATCCATCTAATGATCACCCTCCAGAGTATCAGCATTTGGCAAATGGACAGGTGCCCCGTTAGATCTAACTCACCCGGGTTTACCAATCACGGGCAACTTGGTAGTCACTCTAACTCACCCGAACCGTGACAATTCGGGCTACTTAATCAATGTCGCTCCAACTCACCTGAACCGTGACCAATTCGGGCTACTTAACCTTGGTACCAGGCATACATATGCATATGCATCATAAGATGAATAACGACTCAAGTTAGAGTCTTAATAGCACACAAGAATAACCAGAAATCAATTCTCAAATAATTCACAATAAATGCTATCAGATATCGAGCCGGCAAGGCTCTTCAACATAAGTTAAAATCAATAATACTCATAAAATGGCTAACAGGACTCTAACCAAAGCAATCGAGCCAATCAGACTCTTTACCACATAACACAATAACAAATAATTTTCTTATCAATTAACTAAAACTAAAATAAATGCATATTTATTGAGGGTCCACACTTTCCACAAGAGAAGGCGTTCCCGAATTATCAACTCACAAGGAAGTGATTAACTCTCTCCGGAATCTGAAGTCGGTCCCTTGACCTTTGTCGAAGGTTCTTTACCTAGAAAGGAGATGAACAATTAAAGACAAATCAAATATAACTAACTATTAGCGGTAACATCACCTTTTATTACTAAAAACAAATCCTAATCGAGTTCGAACGAGTCGATATTAAATAAAAATGGTATGTAACTCCTTAACATCAGTTCCCAATCCCACATATCCCATTTTAATACATTAACTAAACGAAACGATAGGAAATAAGTTTGAATTCGACATAAAAATTCTAAAATTTTCCAGCTAGTGGCAGTTTACGAGAAAAATCATAACTAATTGTAGAATAATCGGATTGAGACGTTTGCAAACTTTAGAGGGTAATAGCTATGTCAAAATCAGTTCGAACAGTCTGCGAATTACCCACATACCAAAAAGAAAAACCCCACAAAATTACAAAACCATGGAAGAAGGAAACTTAATTCACATTTCACTTACCTCAAAACAACTTAGAAACCACCTAGGATGAGGGTTCTAAGGGTGAATTTGATCAACAAGGGTTTCTCCTCTTCACTCTCTTCTTTCCTCTCTTTTGTTTTTCTTCTCCCGTTCTTCTCTTTTTTTTTTTAAATTTAGCCTTAATAATTATATATCAGGCCATTTAAGTGGACTGAACTTTGGGCCACAAAATAAATAAATAAATAAGTTTGGGCTTTCTAAAAAAAATCTAGTTGGGCTAAGATAGGGCTGACCTTTTGGGCCATAAAAATAAATAAATAGGTTTTGGGCTTTCTAAAAAAAATCTAGTTGAGCTAAGATATTATAGTATTCATCATACTCAATGTCAACACGATCATCTTGATTGTTCTCCATTGGATTACTCTTTTTGGTTTTGTTCTCCTTTCTTCTTCTTCTCAATGTATGCTCTATCTCCAAATCAATGGATTCTATTTTTTTTCCCTTGGATCTTGTTTGCATACACCTTCAAAGAAAAAAAAGTTAGAACAAGGTTTCCAAAAGCAAATACAAGTAACAAATAAAATAAAAATGTCTCTAGTAAGATTACTCAAAATGATCCTTCTTCAAGCTACTAGCAACCGTTGCCTCCCCGGCAACGGTGCCATTTGATTAGCCATAACTTGTAGTCGGGTTGACCAATTCAAGAATTTATCGAACCGCAGGGAGGTCGATGCTAGAACTTAAGCGAGATCACGTTTATCGCAATTTTATAGAGACTAAACATCAATGACTGTTTTTGAAAACACAAATAAATAACAAATACTAAAACAAGTATGGTAGCAAAGAAAATAGTAAAAGATGAGTGGTTTTCCAAGTTGAGTAGAAGTGAGATTAACAACACTAATAAAGTGGTAATTCAACGATTCATGCATTAAACTCATATGTATCAAGGGTTAAGATTAAGGGCCAATACATATAACACCTACACTTCCTCTCGAAATGCATGGGATGTAGATCATTTTCACAATCTCAAAAGAGTTTAAAGGTTGGTTCTCAATTAAACTATTCCAACTAGGTCCTAAGTTCAATTAAAGAGTCCCTTCACATAATTAATTGACTTCTCAATCTAATTAATCACATGTTCTATCAATGGGTTCTAAATCCTAAAGGACTTCTCAATCTCTTTACAATTTATAATGAACATGAGGTGTTTGATGAAATGATTCACTCAACTATCCTAAGCATATAATTGATCTCTCAATCTAATCATATATTTAGAACAATCAAACACACAAAACATCATAGATCTCAAGATATTAAGTATCAATGATAGAAAATCAAATATACCAATCAACATATGAATTTAATTACATAGATCCACAAATTATCCAACGACTTTCATGTTGCTAATCTCACAAGGGAGATTAGCGTACAATCTTCATAAGATCCTTAACATAGACATTAGAAATCTTAAAAATCATGGTAAACTATAGGATTAACAGAAAATTGGAATGAAAACTCCCTTGGATTGGATCCAATTGAATCTCCTTTCTTCCTTTCGTGATGACCCACTCTTCCTTGCTTCTTCATTTGATTTGGATGGAAACTTTATGGTGAGATGATGATGGAGTGATTAGATGGATGAATTTGATGAAGGATATGGTGTAATATGAAGGAATTGGTATCTGAGGTGTATGAGCAGCTGAATTTCGGATTCTTATCCATCAAAATGTTGAATGAATTGGTATATATACTCTTTGGAGACCTTTTAGAAGATGTGTAAAAAAATTCATGTTCTGGCACCGACATGACTCGTGTGCTGCAGCACGAGTCGCGTCGTGTCAGGGTTTATCGATCAATCTTTACTTAAGATGGCACACGAGTCATGTGCTTACGCATGGCCAGTGGGTGGCCATGTTGGATGAATTGATGTCCCCGCACGGCTTCTCCTTACAGGCCCGTGTTGGCTACACGGGCCTTGTGCTGCGACATGACTCATGCGCTTGACACGGGCAGCCGTGTTGCTGCTACCCTGTTTCTTCTTCTTCGTTTCACCTTCCATCTCCATTTTTCTTCTTTTTCACCAGTTTTACATATGATTTAGTTCATTCACACTCAATTCTATAAAAACACATAACTCCACCAAAAAGCACATGAATACTAATAAAAATACACGAAAACATACGTAAAAAGACACTAAAATCTAAGTGAAAATATCACTCATCAGTGACTTCATTAGTTTATCTATTTTAGTTGGATTGAATTGTGTTGGATTTGAGACTTTTATTGTTTTGTTTTGGGATGTTTAATTTTGTAATTTAGTTTTTCTTTTCAATTAAGGATTGAGATGATTGTTGATTTGCATTGATCATGGATGAGTTGATCTTTGTGTTTTACTTCTTTTAGTGTTGTTTAGTGCTTTTGTTGTTGTCTTTGCGTTGTCTTATATTTATTTGTGTTTGTTTGTATTTTTATTTCTTGTTAAAGTTTTGTTTGGTGGTTTGTTTGGGAGGTCGTGAGTCATTTTGGGTGCGAGTAATGATGCATTGTGGTGATAGGTGATAACGAATCATAATTAAGAATCTCTACACTATCAAATTGTGATATGTTTTATTTAATTGGTTAAATTATTAGATGAATGTGTGCAATGATGAGTGATATTTTTACCTAGATTTTAGTGTCTTTTTATATCCATTTTCATAGTATTTTATCCGTATTTGTATTCTATTTGGTTGTGTTTTGTATTTTTATGGAAATCTGTGTGAATGAGCTTAAATATGATAAGGAAGATGTAAGAAAAAGTGGATCTCAATTCGGAGTTGAAACGAGGGAGAACGAGCCAAAACAGTGAAAGAGGAAACAGGGCAGCAAGTACACGGGCCGTGTATAGAACACGGTCCTATCAGAATTGGCTGTGCTCCATTGCCAGAAAACCCTACATGGCCACCTTGTGGCCGTGTGTAGTAACATGGGCCGTGTACCAAACACGGCCCTGTCCAGAAGAGCCATGTGCGAGCATCAGAAGACACAACACGGCCACCTCTGTGGCCGTGTGCTGCACACGAGCCGTGTAGGTGTTGGGATTAGAAAATTTCCAGAAACTTCTAGAAGCTTCCCAAGGGGTATAAATATTCATTTATTCAATATTTGAAGAGAGATTCGGTTCCTTGGCCCTGTACACACACATCACACATCATTTCCTCCATTTTAAACCATCATCTTCATCCATTCTTCATCCATACCATCTACCATCATTCCACCATCAAATCTATCATCCATTTGATGAAAAGAAGCAAGGAAGATGGGAGAATTGCAAAAGAGAGAAGAAGATCACCATTGGAGGCATTCAAGAGAGTTTTCATATATACTTTGTATTGAATCCTATTGTTTATCATGTTTTGTAAGGATCTTAATGTCTATGTTAATGTTCTTACGAATATGGTAGGCTAATCTCCCTTGTGAGATTAGCAACATGAGAGTTGTTGGATAATTTTGGGATTTGTGTATTTGAATTCATATGTTGATTGGGTAAATGGATTTTCTATCATTGATGTTTGAGATCTTGATGTTTATGATGATTTGTGTGTTTAGTTGTTCTAAATATGTGATTAGATTGAGAAATCAATTATGTGCTTAGGATAATTGAGTGAATCATTTCATAAAACACTCATGTGCATTATAAATTGTAAAGAGATTGAGAAATCCTTTAGGATTTAGAACCCTTTGATAGAACATATGATTAGTTAGATCGAGAGGTTGATTGATCGTGTGAAGGGACTCTCATTTCAAGCTTAGTACCTAGTTGGAATTGTCTGAGTGAGAACCAATCCGTTGAGCTAATGGAGATTCATATCCTATCCATCTCGAGAGGGAGCTTAGGTGAACTTAGTGTTGGCCTTTAGTCTTATACCCATGACTTGTATGAATTTGATGCATGTATCCTAGAATTTCCACTTCTTAATTGTTGTTAATCTTACTTTTACTTAATTTGGAAAACACTCTTCATTTGTTTATTTTGTTTGTGATCATTGCTTGCTTTGATTATTTGTTATTTATTTGTTTACAACCAATCCCTTGGATGATTCATCACTATAAAATTACAACAAACGTGATATCGCTCAAACACTAGTACCTACCTCCATGTAGTTCGATAAATTGTTTTAATTGCTCATCTCTACTATAAAATGACTAATCATGCAATAAGTCATTTTAAGTCAAACAATAACTTGTGAGAATTTATACCTAGGCCATAGATAAATGGTTTATTCTTTTCATGAGTGGATCGGTTGAGTTTTTATAAACTAAATACTTGCTCAAAGACTTTAGGAATGAACCCGACTAGTAGAGATTGATGATATGATTTAAAGCCATCCTTGTCATGAATAGTTATTGCCAAACATTTTCTTACCTCTAACATCATCCATAGTTAACCACCTTTGAGCCTTTAAGCCTATTTCTTGTAAATTTAGTACATTACAAGCCTTGATTACCCACATGACCCTTATATATTGACCTTTTGTGTGAGTAATCAAGAAGATGGTAGCTAGAAAGATGTGATGAGATGACAAAAGAAGAAGAGGAAATTGTATAAATAATGAGATATTTTTGCAAGAAAAGAAAGGGAATGAAGGATGAAAAGAATACTAGTAAGAGAGTATATGGATCCCTCAAATAAGGAAAGGAGCAAAGAAACAAAGACACTTATGAAATTTAAAAAATCAAAAGAAGGGAAGATACAAGAAAAAAAGTTAAAAATCAAAGAGAAGTGATGATTAGTGCTTGAATGTTGCAAAGAATAAAAAGGGAAGAAAGAAAGTGTAGGAATAGAAGAAAGAAGCTACCTCTTCGATTACTTACACGCATTTAGTCACTTTTATCTAAATTCTTCCTACTTTATCAAAGAGCTTATCATTACATCCGTAATCAAAGACCTTTTTGATCATTGATTAAAACTTTAGTGGTTTGTGAATAGAGTCTACGAGCAAGTGTGTAGTGAGTCGAACCAATTGATTGATGAGTGTTGACTTACCTAATTTAAAGAGTAATGAGTGAAATTGATAAACTTAAGGGAGACTTAGATTAAAAAGGGCTATATAGCACATTGTTATCTTTTGATTGAAGTTATTAATTTCTCATATCATGTTTCTAATGATTGTAGGATAACTTAGTATGATTTGTAGTTCTTGTTGCTATTGATGTGTTGTTACTTGTATTCATTTAGTATTTTCCTAGGTGAAAATTATCTCCCTCAGTTTTTCATTTTTGTTGTTCGGGGACGTACAACACTTCAAGTTTGGGGGTGTGATTGTCGTTATTTTCACCTAGATTTTAGTGTATTTTTTGTGTATTTTTTATATTGTTTTATCCGTATTTATACGTATTTTGGTGGTGTTATGTGTTTTTATGGAATTGTGTGTGAATGGACTTTTAAATGTTAAATAGGTGAAAAACGGAGAAAAACTGAGTCGGGAGAAAGAAGGAAGCAAAACTGCAAAAACACGGCCAGCCGTGTTTAGTACAGGGGGCGTGCACTGCGCACAGGGCGTGTACCACGCACGGGCCCGTAAGAGTTGGCCGTGTGCGGTCGTTCGAAATCAAAAACAAGGTCACCCCTGTGGCCATGTGCTGCGCACGAGCCATGCGCCATCTGAAGCTCGCCGTTGACCAGAAGCCCTAGACATGACTCGGGCCGTGTACTGGACTAGAGCCGTGTTGGTGATAAATTTCAGAAAATTTTCAGATTCCTTCTAGAAGATCTCCAAGGGTATAAATACCACTCCATTCAACATTTGATGAGACTAGAACCGAATTATTGGCTGCTCACACACCTCACACATCATTCCTTTGATTTTACACCATATTCTTCATCCCATTCATCTATATTTTGATCCTACATTATCTTTCCATAAATTCTACTATCCAAATCTAGTGAAGAAGCAAGGAAAAGTGGGTTGATCACCAAAGGAAGAAAGGAGATTCAATTGGATCCAATCCAAGGGAGTTTTCATTCTAATTTTGTGTTGTTCCCCTAGTTTACCATGATTTGTAAGGTTTCTAATGTCTATGTTAAGGATCTTATGAAGATTGTTGGCTAATCTCCCTTGTGAGATTAGCAACATGAAAGTTGTTGTATAATTTGTGGATCTACGTTATTAAATCATATGTTGATTGGGATATTTGATTTTCTATCATTGATGCTTAATATCTTGAGATCTATGATGTTTTGTGTGTTTGATGGTTCTAATTATATGATTAGATTGAGAGATCAATTGTGTGCTTAGGATAATTGAGTGAATCATTTCATCAAACATCTCATGTTCATTATAAATTGTAAAGAGATTGAGAAACCCATTGATAGAACATGTGATTAGTTAGATTGAGAAGTCAATTAATCATATGAAGGGATTCTTTAATTGAACTTAGTACCTAGTTGGAATAGTTTAATTGAGAACCAACCTTTGAGTTCTTTTAAGATAGTGAAATTAATCTACATCCTATGCATTTCGAGAGGAAGTGTAGGTGAAAATAATCTTACCCTTTAATACATGTGAATTTAATTCATGAATCATTGAATTACCACTTCATTGGTGTTGTTAATCTCACTTCTACATAACTTGGAAAACAACTCATCTTTTGCTATCTTATTCATTATTATTACTTGTTTTAATATTTGTTATTTACTTTTGTTTCGAAAACCAATCGTTGATGATCATTCTCTATAAAATTGCAAAAAACGTGATCTCACTGAAGTTCTAGCATCGACCTCCATGTGGTTCGATAAATTCTTGAATTGGTCAACCCGACTACAAGTTATGGCTAATCACTAAGTGGATCGCCCTATTCAAGTTCTCTTTGATTGATAAATCAGAAGTTTGATATGAGACTCTTGATGCCACAAACCATACTACATTGGACCAACTGCTGCAGAAGTTCTTGGAGAGATATATGCCACCCTCAAAGGTCTTCAGAATGAGGCAAAAGATAACCCAATTTGTTATGAATCATGAGGCATGTCAAAGTTATGCTCTGGAGGTGCCCATAGCATGAGATGTCTAAGGCTTAGTACATAAGTACCTTTTACTATGGATTGGATTGTGACTCACGTATTCTTATTGATGCATCATCAGGTGGAGCGCTATCATCTAAAACAACAATAGAAGCAGAAAAGTTATTTGAAGACATCTCTACGAATTCACGTGACTGGCCTACGAAAAGAGAAAGAGGATCATATGTACTAGGTAAAATAGCGCAGGTTGAACATCAAGTGGCGAAGCCAAATAAAGATGATGTGATCGTCTCTAGTCTAGGTAATATAACCAGGCTAGAATCCCAACAGAAGTAGATTACAGAGTTGACACAAAGGGGGGCCTACTATGCAGCAGCAAGAACTGAAGGCTAGTATTGAAGATACCTTCAATCAATACATGGCGAAGAATGATGCAAGAGTGGATAGACTTGAGGCTACTTTGAATTCTACTCATGCAGACTTATCTAAGCAGCTGAACGACCTAACTTTATTAATGGGGCAGATGGTCGGGAGCATGAATTAATTGATGTAAACATTGGAGAAAGAAAAGTTCTCGTCTAAAGGCATAATGAACCCGAAAGAGTGCAAATCCATCACGTTGAGTTCCAGAATGCAGTATGAGGAACCGATGATGCCAGCAGCAGATTTGAAATCTTCAGAGAGCCAGTTTGACCCCGGTTCGATCAAGGACGGTTCGACCAAGGTCCTTGGTTGAACCACCTCTAACAAGTCGAACCAGACACCTGGGCACCCTCTGAAGCTTGCTGATGGCCAGTTCGACCATTACAGACCTGGTTCGACTAATCCCCCAGGTCGAACCATGGTCGAACCAGCTCCTAAGAGGATGGAATGGAAAGCCATAGAAGAGATGATCATTTTCGCGCGAGAATCACCTTAATCGGAGATCAGATACTAAAGTTAGGCTCGAAACCGTGAGACTGCAGTCATGCCCAGGAGGTCCGTTTGACCAGCCGTTCGAATCTAACGATCAAGCGATGAAGATGATCATGGAGACTCAATCATGTAAGAGCATAGATTTTATTTCTAACTTGTTTAATCTTGATTTTAATACGATAGGTGAATCTGAATTTGATTGCAAGATTGACAAGGAGGTGTCCAGACAGCCATGGGAGGAAGGAAATTCCAAGGGTCATATACTTGTGACCAAGAAAGGCGAGGTACTGAGTGTAGACAAGAAGAGGGAAATGAAGTATATGAAGGTGAGGATGCGAGAATACCGCCATCTGATCAAGTAGTTCAACAGGGGGTATTTCATCATGACTCTCCGACGTTAAACACGAGCGCCTGTTGGGGGTTTGCCCTTCCATTTTATTGCTTTCGCGTTTCTTTTGTGTAAGTAAGAGTTATTGTATTTGAGGTGCTCACGTTTCGGCAATTACATCTCTTTTCAAACTTAGTTTCGGCTTACGTTTTTACTAAGTTTGGGGGGTGAGATGTGCTTACCTCATCTTATGAGCACTAAGGGTATAATTTTTCCTTTTGTTGGTTGTTTGTTTGTTTGGGGGTTGATCTTTTACGGCGTATTAATATTTTAATCAGTGTTGGTACGTCAATTTTTTGCAACTTACTTAATGTTTAGTGTGTTGTTTTGTGTGTTCCCTAGTATTAGTGGTTGAGTTTATAATTTTTAGTCTTGTTGATTTTTCTGGTATCTCCTATTTTATTATTGATGAATCCTGTGATGATGGGTATGTTTGAGCTTTGATGATAGAAATGTTGGATTTTATACTAAAAGTCTAGCTTTTGTATGAACAATGTTATAACAACTTATTTGAAATGAGAATCATATGATCAAATGATTGCGTCTTATAATTTATATATATGCACGATGCAATAGTCCACTTAGTTTATACTGTAGATAATATGTTGTGCGATAATACGCAGAAGATCATATTATCGATTTCCTTTTAAAGTATAAACAGATGCTCACAACCGAGACGGGAACTCTCTCTCGGGATGGTTGTAGTGTGGTTTGGTATTAGCTTGTCTTGGCTACAGAATCACATTAGTGCACTTTGTGCGTATTAAACAGGACCGCTTAAGATCGTTCGACTTATACTGACTATATAGGAGAACTTGATCTTATTATTTTGGATGTTCGTGCTCGTAATCCCTATAAAATAACCTCGACACGTAAGGCAGTAAGTATTTCTTTGATTCATCAATGGGTGAGATTTATATGCAACTAAATCAATAAACTCGGTGAGTTGGGAAATAGTGTTGTCTCTCTGGTGTCATGTTGATTGTAGAAGGAATCCGTGTCCGTTATAGGTTGATGATGTCCCCTTGAGGAGCTCATAAGGATTATCATGTAAACCTTGTAGTTGGATTTATTTCGGCATGATAATAAGGTTGAGTGGTACCACTCTCAGATGAGATATTAATTAATGGAGTTGTCAGTAACTTAATTAATTAATGGGCATTGTATATCTTAAACATGGGTAGACTAACGGGCTCATAATAAGAAGGAGCCCATAACGTAATTATGGGATTAGAATGGTAGTACAGTAATGATATTTTATTGGTATATATTATTATTATTGGACTTAAGTATAAGCTTTGGGCTAAGCTTGAATACTTAAGCCTAATGAAGGCCCAACTCTAATTTCTTCTCCTGGTCCCTGCTGTAGCACATATATAAGTCATCTCAGTTGTTCTATCCCTAGAAGAGACATGTCTAACACATGAAGAGGGTAGACAAAATAGCAGATTGAGAAGATCTCGAAGATTGTATCCCACACGGCATCGAGATTGGATTTGGGAATACAGCAGAAGATCGGAAGGTTGTTTACTGCTGCTGTCCGTCAACTTGCATGATTTTAATAAAATCATACAGAAGTCAGAATTCGATGTGTGATATATATTAATGGAAAGCCACTGAAGAGAGGATCATTTTAGTGCGTAGATCACTCAAATTGGAGATCAAGCGAGTGAGTTATGCCTAAAACGGTGAGGCTGCGTAAGCTGCCAATGAGAATCCATCTTCTTCAACATACCCTGGTGAAAGATAATACGTTTCTGTGATTTCTTGCTTCCGCTGAATTAGAAATGTATGGAACCCTAACGGCTCACATTAACCAAATGATCGAATGCCAACAATTGGTATCAGAGCTTCGGTTTCGTTGTGAAGCGTGACACGTTAGGCTAGGGTTTATGTGCCATATGTTTTATTAGGGTTTGGAATATGTTTTCTAGAAGAACACCCTAATTGCATACACGATTCACATGCACATGTTTGATGGGCATGATTGTTGGCGGCGAAATCGTGTTGAACGTGGTTGGCCGGTGATGGAATTGACATCAGGATGGCGTATGAAAGACAATATGATTTGGCTAGCGATGGATGTAGGTCGAACATGGCTAAGGGTATGCAAAACCCACATGGCGATGCGATTATCGGTGGCTCGAAACCATGGCTGTTCTGTCGTGGGCTTGGCGATGGCGTGTGATGCAAGACAAGGTTTTCGGCGGTGCTTATCGGAGGTTTCGCTGCTGGCTGGCACGGCCGAATGACGTATGCTGGATGATGTCGTGACAGGGTAAATGGCGGTGAAAGGCTCCATGTTGGCTGGACAGCAGACAGAGGCTGCGAGAATCGCTGGGCTGGTCACAGTGGGCATGAGTGGCTACTGGTGCTCACAGCCTGACCTCAACAGATTGCATGGGCGGCGAGTTCAGCGACTGCACACGATGGCTGGAGCTTAGGAAATTCCGGCAGGCCTGTTCGTGGTGGATCCAGCTGACGGCAACACCACTGAAAACTATGGTGGCAGACGTGATTTCCAGGAAACATTTCAGAACGGGCATGGCGAGGTTCTAATCGAGCCTAGGGAGTTACAATTTGGTCTGACTAGGTTGGGGTGAGTTCGACACGGTTCCGGTGAGTCCCAAGGATGACCGGGGCGAGTCTTGCATTATTCCGGGATGGGTCATGTGTTTTCTGGGTGGGTTTTCATATTTGGCCAGTCGAGTCTGTGAGGCTGGGGCTTGGGGCCACGCGGCTATCCGTGTGTTGGCATTGCACGCTGTCGGGCGATTGGACAAGGAGCGCAAGCACGCTGCGTGCATGACTTGGTGCATGGAGGCCAGCAAGCAGCACGGTTACTGTGTGCTGGGTGATGTGCGGGCGTGATGACGGGGCTGTGTGCTGCTGGTGCTTACACAGAATACGTGCACAGCACGGATCTATCATGTCAAGCGATAGTGCTGCCCGGGTTGATGGAGTGCCTTTTTGTGCAAGACTGCTTGCTTGGCATGAAGGCAGACGATGCTGCTGGTCGGTGACTTCAAGGTGTGGCGTAGCATAGCAGGCTGACGGGTGGCTGCTGGGAAAAAATATTCGGGTGCAGACTTGGCGTGTGCTGGCCGGATGAAACGCGCTTGGAGGCTTGGCACACAGGGTGTCAGTGTGGTGGAACAGGTTGTCGAGATGGAATCTGGAGGAAAATTCATAAAGGACAACTTCCGAAATTTCGTGAAGGTCGAACCCTGCATAGTCTCAGTTGCCACATTCGTGCTTGGAGGCGAACAATAGACTTCTCCAATATATAACTGTTATAATTAATTTAATTATTTGATTATTATTATATACGCTATGCATGTTCTCCGTGATTTACTGCCTTATTTGATATAATAGGAGCATGCTAGGTTATGTATTTTATTCATAATATTATATGCATGTAAAAACCCTCGGTGTTAAATTACTAAATTGGAGAGGAGATTGGCAATTAATTCTCGTGGCCTCCATTATTGGTTTGTAATTGATGTGTATAAACTTGCGCGTTGGCTATAGTGTCTTTCTCCCTAACGGATGAGTTTATTCACGGATCACTGTTACATACTTCATTAAATAATTATTGTTTGAAATGTGATGCATATGAACTTGCGCGTTGGCTATAGTGTCTTCCTCCCTAACGGATGAGTTTAAATGCGGTTCACTGGTACAAATTTATAATTGATGATTGTAGGAAGTTATCCGAGCACTTGCATACTTCTCCAACAGTAAGGCACATAAGATTGGGTAATGGACTTGGAATCAAATAATGGTGTACACTTAGATGTAAATAATAAGTATCCTCCCCAACGGAGTCACTGCTATTATTTGCATGGCTAAAGAGGAACCGACAATTAATTATTTTGTCATGAAGTTAGGTTGACGAATGAAATTAATGGGTAAAAACTTCTTTTGTAAATGTTCGGGTTTGTATACGTCCACCCTAACGTGGCATGCAGACTCACAGTGCTTGAGATGTCGGTGAATTTTATTTTTATATTGTTTTGAGGGAATCAATATAAATGGATAATTCAAAGATTTGATCGGTGTATTAATTTATGATTCTCAGGATTTTCGAATGGTTTATCTCACTTATTGTTTACTAATAGAAATCATATTTACTGGTCCAAAATTTGAAGATTAGAAAAGAATCTTGTTTTTTAAATCTTACTGCTTAGAAATATAAATGTGTTCTCACTAAGAATGCCCTCTGATGCTTATTTAAGTCTCTAGTGCAGAGGTGAGAGGTTCAATGAAATATGATGGTCTCATGAAACTCTTCGGATACTTGAGTAAGGTTGATAGGCGGGAGGTCATGGATAACTTGACAAATGAATTGGACGAACTTGGAGTAGAAATTGAAAGGAAAACATAGATCAATTTATTCTTCATAATTTGCCTGGACGTTTTGAGCAAGTTTTACCTGAAATATGAGAGGTTGTATTCGGTAAGAAACTTCTGACAAAACAAGTGGCAAAGGAAAGCCAATTTCATCAAGATGTGAACAAGGTTAGTATCTCATTCGCTAATTGTTGAAGCATGATTAGTGATAGTGTTTACTAACACGTTATGTGTAGATACTGGAATCACTAAAAGCGAATAACTAAGTGATGATGAGATTAATGATTACATGGGTAATACTACGAAAGTAGTGACTGTTGTAGTGGGAGTTATTTATTTATCTTCTGATAGGAATATACTTTTTGATTTTGTGAAATTGTCTTTACGTACGTTTTCATAGAAAGAATTTGATTTCAGTTTCTATGTATTTACGAATGGATACTCCATTTCATTTAAATGTCTTGGTCATTATAATGAAGAATGGAGCTATATCTATTATGGTACGTCGGTGACAATTTGTACACTCTTAAATCATGTTTATCCCACCGATGCAACAAATTAAAATTAATAATGCATCTTCTAATCATAATAAGAGAAAGACTCTTATGGAAATGGTTAGATGGATGGTTAATTATTTGGAATTATTAAATTCATTTTATGGATATGCCTTAGAAACAGTAATTCGTATGAATATTTGTCTGTTTGTGGGATATCCTAGAAAAATGAAGGTTGATTTATTAGTCCAAAATATCGAAGGGTGATTGTTAACACAAACACTAGATTTTTGGAAAAGGACTATGTAATAAATCACAACCTATGTGTAAATTGTTCTAAAGGAAGTGAGAGGGAAAACACAAAATATAGTACCAATTGTACAAGATGAAATACCATAAGTAAATTACATCGCGTGTCACGTCTGATACACAATTGCGTGTAGTGCCTTGTCGTAGTGGGAGGGTTGTTCGACAACCCATAAGATATATATTTTGAGAGAGTCGTGAGACTTGGTCCCTAGTAAACATGGTATTGACCCACGAATACGACGAAGCACTACAAGATAAAAAAGTGATATCTTAGCAAGATGCAATGAATTCTGGAATATGATCTATAGATTCTAAATCTAGTCTGGGAGCCTGTAGAACCACTAAATGGTGTAGAAGCCATTGGAAGTGGTCATACAAAATAAAAGAGGAACAAATGGTAAGGTGAAAACCTTGGGAGCAAAGCTTGTTGCGAAAAGGTATACTCAAAAAGAAAGGGTTCGATTATGATAAAACCTATTCGCCAATACCTATGCCTCTATTTATCCGGACTCTTTTATATGTTCCAACTTATATGAAATATGAGGAATAGCAAATAGATGTTAAGACAGCTTTCCTGATTGGAAGTCTTGAGGAAAACATCAATGTGAAGCCACCAGAATGATTCATTGCAAAGGGCTAAGAGCATTTTGTGTGTAAGCTTAAAAGTGTTCATCAATGGACTAAAGCAAGCTTCAAAAACATAGAACATCTGTTTTGATGAGGTAATCCAGTCATATGGATTTAATCAATGCGGGATGTGTCCTGTGCATTGAAAAAGAGTGACAGAAACGTGGTGTTATTTCTTGTACTGTACGTAGATGATATACTGCTCATTGGAGATAATGAAAAAGTATTGTCGGGCATATGAGTATGGTTGATAAAGCAGTATGAAATGAGGGACTTAAGAAAAGAAAAATATATCCTTTTGATCATGGTAATACAGATCACAAGATAGGATGTTATGCTTGTCTCAAGCTTCATGAAATAATACAATCCTTACTCGTTTTAGCATATGACTTTATCTAAGGAAATGCGTCTTGACACAAAAGAAGATAAAGGAGATAAAAGCGGTTCCTTATGCTTCGGCGAATAAGGAAGCTTATTCTAAGGAATGCTATGCACAAGATCGGATATCTATTTTGCCGAAGGCAGGGTTAGTGAGTAGCAAGGTAACCCGAAACAGGAATGATGAACTATGATAAGACATATACTTATGTACCTGAAAGGACCAGAAATTATATGTGGACTTACCGAACAGATTCACTGATTCTTATGGGTTACATAGATTTAGATTTTTCAATCAGATAGGGACGTCAGTAAATCCACCTCAAAGGTTATGTGTTTAATTTTAGGAAGTAGAGTCATAAGATGGAGGAGTGTTATATAAAAATATATTTCGGACTCCACCATGGAAATATGATAAATTGGAGCCTCTGAGGCAGCCAAAGTATTTATATGACTTTAGAAACTTCATGATGGACTTTGAAGTGTTTCTAAGTTTGCCCAAAGTTATCATAATTTATTATGATAATAATGGTGCAGTTGCAAACTTGAAGGAATCACGAGCCCATAAGGCAATTAAACACATGGAGTGCGAGTACAACATGTTACGAAAAATCGTATGATGAGGGGAAGGTTGTTGTCGCCAAGATTGCATCAAATTATGACCCAGAAAATCTATTTACAAGGGCCTTAAGGCGAGAGCTTTTGATGGTCGTGTAGTGGGAGCGGGAATCAGATGTATGGTAGAAGACATGATAACATAGTCTTTTAGTATAAGGGGAGATTGTTGGATTGTATATTAAAAGTTTATCTTTTTGTATGAACAATGTTATAACAATATATTTAAAATAAGAATTATATGATCAAATGATTGCGTCTTATAATTTATTTATATGTACGAAGCAATAGTCCACTTACTTTATATTGTAGATAATATGTCGTGCGACAACACGCGGAAGATTATATTATCGATTTCCTTATAAAGTATAAACAGATGCTCACAACTGAGATAGACGGGGACTCTTGAAGAGTGTGTAAATTCACGAATCTTCCATCTGGATTTGTGCTATTATGAAGTGTTTGAAGGTTGTAATCAGTTGTAAACCGATATATATTTTGAAAAGTAACGAATCAGGTGTTGTTGAAGCCATTTGAGTGGTTTTTCGAAGGAAATCAAAGTGGAAGTGTTGAAAATTGAAGAAAGGAAGTCGAAGACATCTGTTTGGACGAAGCAGGAGTGCAATTCGACAAGAAGGAGGTCAATTCGACCAGGCCTGATGGTCAAATTGGAGGCAGGACACGTACAGAAGGTGGATTCGACCACGAGAGGGGAATTCGACCTGAGCATCAGGTCGAATCCTGGTCGAATTAATCTGTGGCGAAGCCAATTCAACCAAGTCATTTTAATTCGACCAGGGCCTCTGGTCGAATTGAGTATCTGGGACTTACAGTAGGTTAATTCGACCTCTAATTTGACTTGGAGGGGAGAATTTGACCTTGCCGTGAGGTCGAATTGAGCCTCGGAAACTTACCATATCCATATTTCTACACTCTCTATGCATGTGATCACTCAAAAAGCCCATTTCAGGCCCGGGAGGCGTGATTACATGTATAAAAGAAGGCTTATGCAGCAGCAGGAGGAGAGAAACATAATCAAGACGTGGAGACGTAGAGTTGAGAGGAGGATCGATCAAGAGAGATCGTCCATCATCCGGAGAGGCTGCAAGGGAGGTTCCGCTTGAGATTCAAGTAAGATCAGTCCAACTAACCATGATTGTTCTTAGATCAATCATGCGCTAGAGCCGCTTCGGTAGTTTTAGGGTTATGAAGGTTTCATGAGTTAATTTGTCTTTCGTGTGTAAACTCCGTACAACACTACTTGTGATTTATTTTATATAAGATTGAGCATTTTTAATCCATATTCACGGTCGTTTTGTGCATCAATAATTATTGAGTAGAGTCTGAATACATAACTTGGTTATTGGTTGAGCGCGTTCACCGCTGAGCAGGTTTTATGTTATAATTCTAAGTGAAGGGATTCCGAAGTCTTATTAGAACTATCTTATATGAATACTTGTTAATTGAATCATATTCGGGTTAATAAGTAGGATAAAGAGTATAATTTCATAGTACCTATAAAGGGAGATCATATCGGGTTAGAGTACTAAGTGCACGGGAAATAATTGATATTGATAGTACCTAGAAAGAGGGGTTAATTATATCTCTTGCTCCGAGGATATTCCCACGTGTTATACGCATATTTACTTGTATCTATAGAGTGAATTTGTATGATTTAGTAATGCGTCCATAAACAACAAGGCAGAGTCGGACACCGTCACATTGAAAATTTATTAATAAGTGGAACTGGATTACCTGAAGAACTACTTACTATCTTACTTGATCACAACTCACTTATCTCTTCTTCTTGTTATTTTTACTTGCTATTTCAATTAATAGTTGTTACTTAATTTCAATATCACCACCATTATAATTTCCAACATAGTCTTTGTTGGATTATATACTAAATATCTAGCTTTTCATATGAACAATCTTATAACAATTTATTTGAAATGAGAATCATATGATCAAATGATTGCGTCCTATAATTTATTTATATGTTGATGCAATAGTCCACTTACTTTATACTGTAGATAATATGTTGTTCGACAACACATGGAAGATCATATTATCGGTTTTCTTATGAAGTATAAACAGATGCTCACAATCGAGATAGACGGTGACTCTCTATCGGGATGGTTATAGTGTAGTTTGGTATTAGCTTGTCTTGGCTATAGAATCACATTAATGCACTTTGTGTGTATTGAGCAGGACCGCTAGAGATCGATCGACTTCTACTGACTTATAGGAGAACTTCATCTCAGATATTATGGATGTTCGTGCTCTTAATTCCTATACAATAATCTCGACACGTAGGGCAGTGTGTATTTCTTTGATTCATCAATGGGTGAGATTTTCATGTAATTAAATCAACAAACTCGATGAGTTGGGAAGTTATGATGTCTCTATGGTGTGCTGTTGATTGTAGAAGGAATCTGTGCCCGTCATAGGTTGATGATGTCCCCTTGAGGAGCTTATAAGGATTATCATGTAAACCCATAAGGTGGATTTATTCCGGCATGATAATGAGGTTGAGTGGTACTACTCTTGGATGAGATATTAATTAATAGATTTGTCAGTAACTTAATTAATTAATTGATATTGTATATCTTATACATGGGGAGACTAACGGGCTCATAATAAGAAGGAGCCCAACACATAATTTTGGGATTAGAACGGTAGTGTAGTAATAATATTTTAGTGGTATATATTATTATTATTGGACTTAAGTATAAGCTTTGGGCTAAGCTTGGATACTTAAGCCCAATGGAGGCCCAACTCTAATTTCTCTTCCTGGTCCCTACTGTATCCCATATATATAAGTCATCTCAGCTGATCCAAACCAAAAAATTCTCTGCGCCTAACATACGTGAGATAGAGAGTGAACAGCAGATTGAGAAGATCTCGAAGATCGTCACCCACACGATGTTGAGATTGGACTTGGGAATACAGCAGAAGGCCGGAAGTTTGTTTGCTGCTGTTGTACGTCAACTTGCATGATTTTTATAAAATCATATAGAAGTAAGAATTTGACGTGTGATATACTGTCGGAAATCCACTGAAGAGAGGATCGTTTTGGTACATAGATCACTTAGATCGGAGATCTGACGAGAGAGTTATACCCAAAACGGTGAGGCTGCACAGGCTGCCAGCGAGAATCCATCTTCTTCAACATACCCTGGTGAAAGGTAATACGTTTCTTTTATTTCTTGCTTCTGCTGAATAAGAAATGTATGGAACCCTAATGGTTCACATTAACCAAAAGATCGAACGCCATCAAGAAAAAGGTACTAGGTAGCAAGACGAGTTCTACACTAAGGCTTTGACCTGACCAAGTTAAACAACTCAAGGAGCTCGTGATCGTTTTGAAGGAGAAGAATCAGGTGCCCTTGTTTTCTTATTCTAATTCTTATGTGTACTTTTAACTAATGAGAGTGGAAGGATTGAGTTTTTGGCTTTAGTGTTCCACATGAGCTTATAGTTCTAAATTGTGCCTAAAATTCATATGCTCTTGAAATTGATAAAGGAATTGTACTTGAATTATATTATGATATGAAATTCTTTGTGTACTTGTGGGATATTACTTACCATTAAAAGTGATCTGTTATTTGTTAAAAACCCTTGTGAGAATTTGAGTCTTGTTGATCATGATACATAATCACATGATAATTATTTTCTTGTGAATATCGTTCTTGTGCGTGTATTCTAGAACTTGCCTTGAGTCTCCTTGATTATTCATGATTAGTCTAGCGGATTATGGAAATGATATTAGGCCATCTTTGATTTATAGCCCTTTTTCCCATATACTTTACCTGAATTCATTAAATCCCTAGTCAGCCCATTTGAGCCTTTTTAAATCCATTCATTTGATAGCCAATAAAGCTTAATTGAATAGAGTGTGATTTAAGGGATGATAAGGATGATGAAAGAAGAGTCTTAAAGATGCAAAGGAAAATTCCTGGAGTAGTGCTCAAATCTATTATTCCATGAAAACAAACACCCTATGGTAGTGCTTAAATCTAGTACCCTATGAATGATGCAAGAGGTAGTACCCAAAACTGGTACCTCAAAAGAAAAAAAAGAAAAATAATGTGAAAAAAAGGAGAATGATGGAGTTGAAGAGCTAGAAAAAGTTGAAAAAAATATGTTGTGCTTGAAAGAGAAACATGGGAGAGTTTGATGAGAATGTTGTGCTTGATTAAAGTGATGGGAAAGAATGAAAGATCGAGAGAGACTATTGCTTGATCGATCCGAGTTTTGATTCACTAAGCCATATATTTCCTACCTTTTCCAAAGAGCCCATATTACAACCAAATAAAATACCTTTTTTATCCATGATTTGCTAGCTACAAGTAAAGGAGAATTGAGACAATGAGCAAGCTTATGGTTACGCATGCACCTGAATTGAATCTGAGCGTAAACACCATAACCCATAAGTGTTAATCTTTAATACTTGAGTGCGAGTGATATATAATTCCCTTGAGAATGTGTCAATGGAGCATTTGAATTGGTGGTGATTTTCTTATCATGTATGCTATGAATTGAGTATTACATGTAATGAGAGTTGCATGACCTAAGTTGAGGATAATTGTATTTTGAATGGGTATTTGTTGTAGTCCTTGATTCCCCGATTATTTTCTTACTCTCTCTTTCTTTTTATTTTTATTTTGTTGCCTTGGGACGAGCAATGAGTAAGTTTGGGGATTGATGAGAGTGAAAATAAGCGTGTTTTGGTGTCTTATTTAACACCTTTTTTATAGGAATTGTTGCTATATATTACCACAAGTGTCTTATATTCGATATATTTGAAAAAAGGTGAGTTTGAGGTGTTTTTATTGTGTTTTAGATGGAAAAAGGATCAAAAGTGCAAAGTTGGAGAAAATGTGCAACTTGTGTAAGAATGCTGAAAAACGCACATCAAACTTGTGTAATTTTTCTGTGTTTGTGTGGAGATCAAAGCTGGAATTATGATACATGGTTGGAAAGCCACAGAAGAGTTGGTCATTTTGGAACAAGAAACACCTCAATCAAAGTCCAAACAAGAAAGTTATGATCAAAATGGTGACATCGTGCAAGCTGTTTCTACTCAACATGACTGTTCCACTTTACATGACTCATTAAATCTTCAACTATTGGACTTTTGGTAAGATCATCTTATGGATAGAGATCCAAGGAAAAGTGTATCACGTGATCTTAAGAATCACTAAAATCGGAGTTTGGACGAGTAAGTTATGCTCAAAATCGTGAAGTCGCGCAGCTGCCAGCGAGAATTTCCGAAAATTTCCGAAATTTTCCGAAAATTACATATTTCTTGGAGCACAATTATTCTCCTTATCACATAATCCTCCATGATTCACTCATATCTTTTATTTTCTTATTTAATTCCCTTCTCACACCTATATATATTTTACATCATTATTCATGTGAAAAGGGACCGCACCACAATTATACTGCACCCCACAAGGGAATCAGCCCCCAACCATCATCCACATCTTTTACTTCATCCATCCATCACTTTGAAGATTCGTTGCTGAATCAAGAGGAGAACATGAGGGGACTCCGAAACTTCATTAGAACTATCATATATGAATGTTTATTAATTGAATTGAATTTGGGTTAGTAAGCAGGATAAAGAGGGTAATTTTATAGTATCTATAAAGGGGGATCATATCGGGAAATCCAAGGAAGAGAGGATCACGTGAGCACAAAAATTACTCATATCGGAGGTTGGATGTGAAAGTTATGCGCGAAATGGTGAGACTGCGCACTGTCGTTTGACCAGAGTTGACCCCACTTGACCTGGAGTAGTTTGGTCAAGCTAGGACACGGAATCCTATTTTTGGTAATTCCGTACCTCCAGTGGTGTGTATTTTAGTATTCTCCAAGAAAAAGCCCATTCAACGTCCATAGGAGAGCTTACAAGTATAAAAAGGGATACGAATCACATCATTATTCATACGACAGCAACACAATCATCCTACACTCCACAAGGGGGATCACCCCCAACCATCATCCACATCCCTTCCTTCATCCATCTATTACTGTGAAGATTCGTCTGTGGAATCAAGAGGAGAACCAAGATGAGGATTCAAGACATAGAAGGACGCGACGACTCTTGCATCTAGGGTTTTGTTCGTTTCCTAATTTATCTTGTATTTTCCAGACATATGGGTAAGATCTATCCAACCCCTATGATTGTTCTTCACAACATCATGGGCCAGAACCTTTTTGGTAGCTCTAGGGTTTTGATGGTTTTTATAAATTAATTGAACTTTTGTGTGTATACTCCGTACAACACTACTTATCGAATTATTTTAAATAAGACAATGCATTTTTAATTCACATACTCAGAGTTGTTTTGTGCATCATTAACTATTATGTAGCGTATGAATACACCTGAATACATATCTTTGTTATTGATTGAGTGTGTTCACTGCTGAGCAGGATTCTATGATATGATTCTAAGTGAGGGGACTCCGAAGCTTCATTAGAACTATCTTATATGAATACTTATTAATTGAATTGAATTTGGGCTAGTAAGTAGGACAAAAAGGATAATTTTATAATACCTATAAAGGGAGATCATATCAGGTTAGAGTACCAATTGGCCAGGAAAATAACTGATACTGAT
Organism: Pogostemon cablin; assembly: GCA_023678885.1. Classification (NCBI taxonomy): domain Eukaryota; kingdom Viridiplantae; phylum Streptophyta; class Magnoliopsida; order Lamiales; family Lamiaceae; genus Pogostemon; species Pogostemon cablin. Next base: position 3,527,952 of record CM043006.1, read on the forward strand.
AGTACCTAGATAGTGTAGTGAAATTATATTTCTTTCTCCAAGGTTATTCACACGTGTTACACACATTTTTACTTGTGTCTATAGAGTATATTTCATGATTTAGTGATGCGTCCATATTCCACAAGAAAGAGTCGGATATTGATACACGAAAGGGAGATTAATGAGTGAAACTGGATTACCCTAGAGCTAAATATTCTCCTACTTGATTCACTTTCATATTTCCTAGTTTCTTATTTATTTTATTTGTTATTTAAATTAATAGTTTAGTAGTTGATAATTAAAATTCCAACTTTGCCATTCGTCTTAACTAATTAGCAAATAATTAAATTGATAATATGCTGTCCTTTGGGTTCGATATTAAAGTTGGTCCCTTGCTTAAGCTGCAACTGATATCCTTCATACTTGGGGATTAATTTTGAGTGCAAAGAAAACGCGCATCAGCATGCACTTGAAAGGGAAGTTAAGTAGTAATACTAGATTACTCTTGAGCTACCTATTCTCCATTCTTTAGACACTTTCGTGTTTTAATTGTTATTTAATTTTCAGTATATTAGTCATTAGATTAAAATCCTCAATCTTTATTTTCACTTGTCTTAATTAATTTAGTTAATAATATTATTGATAATACGTCCTTTGGGTTCGATATTTAACATGGTCGCTTGCTAAGCTGCAATTGATATCCTTAATAATTGGGGATTAATTTTGCGTGCAAAATAAATGCTAATCAGCTACCTTCCTCTAACATCACTCGAGTCACAATCGAGCATGTCGTGCTAAGTTACAAATAAGAAAGAACCTACACTAACCTTGGTGAAGTGATTTATAAGAACTTGATCAGTTATGCTGGAAACATTTCCAAGGTTAGCAAGTTACCCTATCCATCTCTGATCCATTGCAATCCGTGAAATTTTCATGAATAATGGAATTGGCAACATGGGGTTGATAGGATCAAAGGGGGAAGATGATGATTTTGAGATACATTCCGCTCTTATCAACATGTTGGAGATAAATCCCTTTTCTGGAGGTTGTTTCGAAGATCTATATTAGCATCTCAAAAGATTCCTTGGTTATGCGAACACTCAGAAGGGTGCTGGAGCTAATGATAATGCTAGGCGGATCGCCCTATTCAAGTTTTCCTTGATTGATAGGGCAGAGGCTTGGTATGAGAATCATGATGCAGCAGACTGCACTACATGGGACCAACTGCAGCAGAAGTTCTTAGAGAGATACATGCCACCCTCAAGGATCTTAAGAATGAGGCAAGACATCACTAAATTTGTTATAAATCAGGGTGAGAAATTTTATGAGGTGTAGGACAGGTTTAAAGATATGGTCAGGAGGTGCCCGCAGCATGGGATGTCCATGGCTCAGTACATAAGTATCTTCTGCTATGGATTGGATTGTGAGTCGCATATTCTTATTGATGCATCATCAAGAGGAGCACTATTATCTAAGACAACACTTGAAGCAGAAAAGTTGTTTGAAAACATCTCTATGAATTAATGTGACTGGCTTACAGTGAGAATTAGATGAACTTATGTAATGGGTAAGGTAGCACAGGTTGAACATCAAGTGGTAAAGTCGAATAGGGATGATGAGATTGCCTCTAGTCTAGCAAACATCAACAAGCTACTAGAGCCTCAGCAGAAGCAGATTACAGAGTTGACACAAAGGGGGCCTAGTATGCAGCAGCAAGAAGTGAAGAGTGTCGAATATATCTTCAATCGATACATAACGATGAATAATGCAAGAGTTGACCACATTGAAGCTAGATTGAATGCCAATCACGCAGATATATCTAAGCAGTTGAAATACCTTACCTTTATAATGGGGCTGATGGCCGGGAACTTGAATCAATTAACTCAAACGTTTTAGAAAAGAATGTTCCCGTCTCAAGGCATAACGAACCCGAAAGAGTGCAAAGCCATCACATTGAGGTTAGGAACATACTCTGAAGGTCTAATGTTACCGATGGGAGAAAATAGAGATGGAAAGACCACGCTCGACCACAGCTCGACCAAACCCAGTGGTCGAGCGGCCACCTGTGGAGCGGAATAACAAAAATCAGATTACAGGGACTCCGCTCGACCATGAAGCACCCACTCGACCAGATCATTCAGGTTGAGCGGAGGTCGAGCAACCGTCTATAGATCTGTACATCCAAAATCAGATTATAGGTACCTTGCTCGACCATTTTCACCATGCTCGACCAGACCACTCAGGTCGAGCGGAGGTCTAGCTACGTCGTTCAGCTCCAGTTTCTATGCAAAAATCTATATCTGATGTTCAGAGTACTCTGGTACCATCACAAGAGTAGAATACAGAGATTAGACTGTGGATGAATAATGAAGATATGGCTTTCTCTCTTAATAAAGCAATGAAGATGCCCATGGAAACTCAATCATGCAAGAGCATAGATGTGATTTCTAACTTGTTTAGTCTTGATTTTAATTGGACAGATGATTCTGAATTTGAGTGGAAGATTGTCAAGGAGGAGTCTAGACAGCCATGTGAGGAAGAAAATTTTGAGGATCAAAATTTTGTGACCAAGAAAGGTGAGATGCTGAGTGTAGACAAGAAGAGGGAAAGAAAGTATTTGAAGGTGAGAATGCGAGAAGACCGCCCTTCTGTTTTATTGCTCTATTTCTTTCGTATGACTGAGGATTTATTATATTTGAAGTGCTCACATATCGGCAATTACATCTCTTTTCAAACTTAGTTTCGACTTACGTTTGTGCCTGAAATTCATATGCTCTTGAAATTGATGAAAGAAGCGTACTTGAGTTATATTGTGATATGAAGTTCTATGTATACTTGTGGGATATTATTTACCATAAAAAGTGCTCTGTTACTTGATAAAAACCCATGTGAGCTTTTGAGCCTTATTCATGTACATAATCACATGATATTTCTTTTCCGGTGAGTGTTGTTCTTCTGAATGTATTCTAGAACTTGTTTCTTATCTTACTTGAAACTACATGTGTGTTACATAATGGGATATGATTTAAGGCCATCCTTGAATTTATGAGTCACTTAGCCAAATTATTCCTTACCAAATGATTTTTATCCCTAGTCAGCCTCGTTGAGCCTAAAAACCTCATTTTTGGTAGCCTACGAGAAATATCCACTTTGAGCATCTGAATTTTTTTAGCCTTCATTGTCCTTCTAGAAGAGAATTAATAGTTTTTCAAAATGTGTTTATAGAGTTTTATAACAGTTTGGGAAAGAATGAAATTGGTGTTGAAAACAGTGATTGAGCTTGAAATTGCATCGAAGGAAAATCATGGAGTAGTGCTTAAATCTAGTACTTTATTGAATCGAACACCCTAGGGTAGTGCTTAAATCTAGTACCCTATGAAGGATGTGCTAGGTAGTGCCCGAAACTGGTACCTCGAGAGAAAAAAAAGGGAGAAGGAAAAAAAGAAGAGAAGAAAAAATATGAAGTGCACGTCATTAATTGAAGTGAGTAGGAAAAATGAAAGATCATGATGGAGTGCATGCTTGATTGATCCAAGTTATGAGTCACTTATCCATATATTTTCTACCTCAACCAAAAATCCAACATTACATCTAAAAGAAAAGTCCTTTTTGATCCCATTGTCGAATCATACTTTTAGTGGTGGAGAGTTTGAGACTTTTGGCAAGCTTATGGTTACGCATGAACTTGAATTAAATTTGAGTGTAAACACCTTAACCCATAAGTGTACATCTTTTACACTTGAGTGCGAGTGATATATACTTCCCGTGAGAACATGTCAATGGAGCATTTGAATTGGTGGTGATTGTCTCATCTTGTATGCTATGAATTGATTATTACATGTAATGAGAGTTGCATTACCTAAGTTGAGTTCAATTGTATTTTAAATTGGGTACTTGTCATAATCCTTGTTTCCCTGCTAATTTTCTCACTCTCTCTCTCTCTTTTTTTATTTCGTTGCCTCAGGACGAGCAACAAGTAAGTTTAGAGGATTGATGAGAGTGAAAATAAGCATGTTTCAGTGTCCAATTTAACAACCTTTTATGTGAATTGTTGTTATATATTAGTGCAAATGTCTTATATTCAATATATGCGAGAAAAAGGTGCATTTGAGGTGTTTTATTGTGTTTAAGGTTGAAGAAGGGATCAAAATTCCAAAGTTGGAGAAAGGTGCAATTTGTGCAATGACGCTGAAAAATGCACGTCCAAGTTGTGTAATTTTTCTCTATTTATGTGGAGCTCTAAATAAAAAGTGTGATACATTTTTAAAAAGCCGAAGAAGTGAGGGTGGTTTTGGCATAAGGAACACCCCAATCAGATTCCAAACGAGAAAGTTATGATCAAAATAGTGACGTCACACAAGTTGTTCCTGTTCAGTACGACTGTTCCAGTTTTCATGACTTGTTACATATTCAAATATTGGATTTTCTAAGATTTCTTTATATTGATAGAAAGCCAAAGAAGAGAGGATCACGTGAGCATAAGAATCACTCAAATCAGAGGTTGGATGAGAACGTTATGCGCGAAATGGTTAGACTGCACACTGCCGCTCGACTAGAGTCGACCCCACCCGACCTGGAGCAGTTTGGTCAAGCGGAGACATAGAATCCTATTTTTGGTAATTTCGTACCTCCGGTGGCGTGTATTTTCATATTCTCCAAGAAAAACCCCATCCAAGGTCCATAAGGAGAGCTTACAAGTATAAAAGTGGATGCAGATCACATCATTAATCATACGACAGCAACACAATCATCCTACACCCCACAAGGGGGGATCACCCCCCCAACCATCATCCACATCCCTTCCTCCATCCATCCATCACTATGAAGATTCGTCTGTGGAATCAAGAGGAGAACCAAGCGGAGGATTCAAGACGAAGAAGGACACGAAGACTCCCACATCTAGGGTTTTGTTTATTTCCTAATTTATCTTGTATTTTCCAAATATATAGGTAAGATCTATCCATCCCCCATGATTGTTCTTCGCAACATCATGGGCTAGAACCTTTTTGGTAGATCTAGGGTTTTGTATACTCCATACATAACTACTTGTGGATTTATTTAATATAAGACAATGCATTTTTAATTCATACTCATAGTTGTTTTGTGCATCATTCACTGCTGAGCAGGATTCTATGTTATGATAATAAGTGAAGGGACTCTGAAGCTTTATTAGAACTATCTTATATGAATACTTATTAATTAAATAGAATTCGAGTTAGTAAGTAGGATAAAGAGGATAATTTTATAGTACCTATAATGGGAGATCATATCGGGTTAGAGTACCAATTGGCCAAGAAAATAATTAATATTGGTAGTACCTAGAAAGGGGGGTGAATTATATCTCTTGCTCCAAGTTTATTGATGAGCGTTTTCATTGCACGCAAAATTAATCCCCATGTATGAAGGATATCAGTTACAGCTTAAGCAAGCGACCAAGAGAAATATCGAACCCAAAGGACGGCGTATTATCAATTTAATTATTTACTAAATTATTAAGACAAGACAATAAGAGTTGTGGAATTAATTATCAACTAAAATACTAAAATTAAATAAAAAATAAAATAAAATTGCACTAGTAGAATACAAAAGTGGATCAAGTAGGAGAATATGTAGCTCTAAGGTAATCCAGTTTTACTACTTAACTTCCCTCTCAAGTGCTGGCCGACTGCCTTGTGAACTATGTACGCATCACTAAACCATGCAAATCTACTCTATAGACACAATTAAATATGTCTGTAACACATGTGTATATTCTCGGAGCATGAGACGTAATTTCACCCCCCTTTCTATGTACTATCAGTATCAATTATTTTCCACGTCTGGAACCTAACCCGATATGATCTCCCTTTATAGGTACTATAAAATTACCCTCTTTATCCTGCTTACTAACCCGAATTCAATTCAATTAATAAACATTCATATATGAAAGTTCTAATGAAGCTTCGGAGTTCCCTCACTTAGAATCATAACATGGAATCCTATTCAGCGGTGAACGCACTCAATCTACAACCAAGATATATATTCAGACTCTATATATCAATTGAAGATGCACAAAACGACCGTGAATATGGATTAAGAAAGCATAATCATATATAAATTAAATCCACAAGTAGTGTTGTACGGAGGACACACAAGAGAGTTCAATTAATCTTAAAACCTTCAAAACCCTAGATCTACCAAAATGCTTCTAGCCCATGATGTTGCGAAGAACAATCAGGGGAATTGGATAGATCTTACCCATATGTCTGGAAAATACAAGATAAATTAGGAAACGAATAAAATCCTAGATGTGGGAGTCATCGCGTCCTACTCCATCGTGAATCCTCCTCTTGGTTCTACTCTTGATTCCACAAACGAATCTTCAATGTGATGGATGGATGGAGAAAAGGATGTGGATGATGGTTGGGGGGTGATCCCCCTTGTGGGGTGTAGGATAATTGTGTTGCTGTTTTCCAATCCAATCTAATGAATTATGATGTGATCTACATCTCCATTTATATTTGTAAGCTCTCCTTATGAACCTAGGATGAGCTTTTTCTTGGAAAACATGAAAATACACGCAAACAAACACTAGGGGTGTAAAAAAATGCACAAATTCTCGGAAATTCTCGCTGGCATCTGCGTGACATCATGATTTTTAGCATAACTTCCACATCTGACCTCCTATTTGAGTAATTCTTACGCTAACGCGACCCTATCTTCCTTGGATTTCTATCCATATGAAGAAATCACAGAAACTCCAACATTTGAATGTATAAAAAGTCATGCAAAGTGGAACTATAATGCTGAACAAAAACAGCATGCGCGACGTCATTATTTTGATCATAACTTTCTCGTTTGGATTCCGATTGAGGTGTTCTTTACGCCTAAACATTCCTCTTTTCAGTGGCTTTCACAACCCCAGTTTTGATCTCCACACAAATAAAGAAAAATTACACAAGTTGGACGTGCGTCTTTCAGCATTCTAGCAGAAGTTGCACCTTTTCTCCAACTTGGCACTTTTGATCCTTTTCTAACCTAAAACACGATAAAACACCTCAAGTGCACCTTTTTATCACATATATCAAATATAAGACACTTGTGCTAATATATAACAAAAATTCTCATTAAAAAGGTGTTAGAGTGGAGACTAAAACACGCTTATTTTCACTCTCATCAATCCCCCAAACTTACCAGTTGTTCGTCCCGAGACAACAAAATAAAAATAAAGAGAAAGAGAGTAAGAAAATTAGCGGGGAAACAAGGACTGACCAATACCCCCTTCATAATACACTTGCCCTCAACTTAGGTTATACAACTCTCATTACATGTAATAATCAATTCATAGCATACAAGATAAGACAATTACTACCAATTCAAATACTCCATTAACATGTTCTCACGGGAAGTATATATCACTCGCACTCAAGTGTAAAAGATGTACACTTATGGGTTATGGTGTTTACGCTCAAATTCAATTCAAGTGCATGCGTAACAATAAACTTGCCAAAAGTCTCAACTCTCCTTTTACCTGTAGTTAGCAAATCATGGAACAAAAAAGTCTTTTATTAGGGTGTAATGTAGGCTCGTTGGGGAAGGTGAGAAATATATGGTTAGGTGACTCAAAACTCAGATCGATCAAGCGGCCGTCTCTCTCAATATTTATTTTTTTCCTCATCACTTTTAATTAAGCACAACATCCTCTTCACACTCTCCCATCTTTCTCCTTCAAGCATAACATATTTTTTCCAATTTTTTTCTAACTCTTCTTCAACTCCACCATTCTCCTTTTTAGTTCACCTTTTCTTTTTTTTTTTCTTCTCTCGAGATACCATTTATTGGTACTACCTCACGCATCCTTCATAGGGTACTAGATTTAAGCATTACTCTAGGGTGTTTTATTCCATGGAGTATTAGATTTAAGCACTACTCCATGCTCTTCCTTAGATGCATTTTCAAGCTCAATCACTATTTCAACACCAATTTCATTCCTTCCAAAACTGTTATCAAACTTCATCAACACACTTTGAAAATCCATTAATTCTCTTCTAGAAGGACAATCATGGCTCAAAAATTTAAAAGCTCAAAGTGGTTATTTCTCGTAGGCAGCTAAAGAATAAGGTTTTTAGGCTCAACGGGGCTAACTACATATAAACATCATTCGGTAGGAAATTATTTGGCTAAATGACTCATAAATTCAAGGATTGCCTAAAATTATCTCCCATCATCTAACACACATGTAGTTTCAAGTAAGACAAGAGGCAAGTTCAAGAATACATACACAAGAACGATACTCATCAGAAAATAAAATATCATGTGATTATGTACATGATCAACGAGGCTCAAAATCTAACATGGGTTTTTAACAAGTAACAGAGCACACTTTTTATGATAAGCAATATCCCACAAGTACACATAGAATTTCATACCACAATATAATTCAAGTACACTTCCTTCATCAATTTACAAAGCATAGGAATTTGAGGCACAATTTAAACATATAAGATCATATGGATAACCAAAACCATAATCTCAATCCTTCCACTCTCATGAATTAAAAGCACACATAAAAAAGTAGAATAAGAAAATGAGGGCACCTGATTCTTCTTCAACGTATGCTCGAGTTCCTCGAGTTGTTCAACTCGATCAGGTCAAAGCCTTAGTTTACATGTTTCTATCATCAAAACTCAGACACAGTTTATCATCATAGGATTCATCAATATTAAAATAAGAGAACTATAAGAAAGACTCAATTGACTATCTAATCAACTCCACACACTATACACACCAGCACAACATACTAAACATTAGTTAAGTTGCAAAAAATTGACATATCAACACCGGTTAAAATATTAATATACCGCAAAAAATCAACTCCCTAACAAACAAACAACAACAAAAGGAAAAATTATACCCTCAGTGCTCTTAAGACGAGGTAAGTACATTACACACCCCAAACTTAGTAAAAACGTAAGTGGAAACTAAGTTTGAAAAGAGATGTAATTGCCGAAACGTGAGCACCTCAAATATAGTAACTCCTCACTCACACGAAATAAATAATAAAGCAATAAAACAGAAGGGCAAGCCCCCAACAGGCGCTCATGTTTAACGTTGGAGAGTCACGATGGTAGAGGACGGTCTTCTCGCATCCTCACCTTTAAATACTTTCTTTCCCTCTTCTTGTCTACACTTAGCACCTCACCTTTCATGGTCACAAGTATATGATCCTTGTTATTACCTTCCTCCCATGGCTGTCCAGACTCCTCCTTGTCAATCTTCCACTCAAATTCAGAATCATCTGTCCTATTAAAACCAAGATTAAACAAGTTAGAAACCACATCTATGCTCTCGCATGATTGAATCTCCATGTGCATCTTCACTGCTTTATCAAGAGAGAAAACCACATCTTCATCGTCCATCTGCAGTCTAAGCTTTCCTTTTTGAACATCTAACATAGCTCCTGTTGTAGCAAGGAACGGCCACCCTAAAATAAGGGGAATGTCATCATTGTCATCTTCCATCTCAACTACAAGAAAATTCACGGGAAAGACCAAATTATCCACTTTCACCAAAACAACTTCAATTAAACCCTTTGGACAAGTCATGGATCTATCCGCCAACTGAAGAGTAATTTTTATGGGTGTCAACTCCCCCTAACAAAGCCTTTTAAATATGGACAATGGCATCAAGTTGACGCTTGCCCACAAATCACACAAGGCTTTATGTGCTGGCCCTTTTTCAAATATCACAAATGGTGAAGCTTCCTGGATCCTTCTACTTTGCAGGCAACTTTCTCTAAATAATCGAGCTACAATTCTTTAACAGATTTACTGTCTCCACTCCATTCAAGCTTCTCTTCTTTGATATAATATCCTTAAGAAATCGGGCATAATATGGCATCTCCATGATTGCTTCGGAGAAAGGAATGTTCAAACTTTTCTTGTTCATGATATCTTGAAACCTCTTGAACTTTTCTTCCATTCCCTGCTTGGCCAACCTTGAAAGAAACGGAGGAGGTACCTTAGTCTTTGGATCTCATTCAGTCTCCTTCAGTTTATCCTTCTCGGCTCTCAACCTCTTTACTCTTTTTCCCACTTTTTTCCTCTATCAGCTCACTATTCTGCTCTTTGGATGGTACAAGAGTAGCATCAACATCATGTAAAGCATTCGGCGTGGAAAATGGTGCCGAACGAGATGGTTCGACCTTGGGTGCTGGTCGAACCAGGTGTGTAGTGGTCGAATCGACCATCAAAAAATTCAAACTCCTTTATGCAGGTTGGTTCGACCACGATTCGACCAACCGGGTTGGTCAAACCATGATGGTCATGATAGAACTGAGCTTTAGCAAAAATAGGGAGCTGCTGATAGGCTAATTCGACCACGTTTTGACCAACAGGGTTGGTCGAACCATGACGATCGTGGTAGAAGCGTGCTTCAGCAAAAACTGAGTGTGGTGGATAGGCTAGTTCGATCGTGGTTTGACTTTCAAGGTTGGTCGAACCACCATGGTTTTGGTCGAATCGGGCATCTAGATGCTCCAGAAGTTGCCCAAGTGCTTGGTTCGACCTCCAGGGTGTGGTTTGGCCTGCTTGCTTGGTCGTACAGAGGTCGAATCACGCCCTTGGAGCTTCAGAATTTATTTTTGCATCATCGGTCAATCATACTGTGTTCCAGACCTTAACGTGATGGCGTGTCACTCTTTCGATTTCATTATGCCTTGAGACGGGAACTTTTCTTTCTCCAATGTTTGTGTCAATTGATTCACGTTCCCGCCCATCTGCCCCATCAATAATGTCAACAATGTCAAGTCCTTCATATGCTTAGATATATCCTCATGATTTTCATCAATTTTCGCCTCTAGCTTGGCCTTTAGGCGATCACTCTTGCATCATTCTTGGCCATGTATCGATTGAAGGTAACTTCAACACTCTTAACTTCTTGCTGCTTCATACTAGGCCCCCTTTATGTCAACTCTGTAATATGCTTCTGCTAGGACTCTAGTAGCTTTTTGATGTTAGCTAGACTAGAGACAATCTCATCATCCCTATTCGGCTTCAACACTTGATGTTCAACCTGTGCCACCTTGCTAAGTACATATGATCCTCTTACTCTTTCCATAGGCCAATCACGTGAATTCAAAGAGATGTCTTCAAATAACTTTTCTGCTTCAAGTACTGTCATTGATAACAGCGTTCCACCTGATGAAGCATCAATAAAAGCACACGACTCACAATCCAATCCATAGTAGAAGATACTTATGTATTGATCCTTAAACATCCCATGCTATGGACACCTCATGAGAATGTCTTTGAACTTGTCCCACACCTCATGAAATTTTCTGATTCATAACAAATTGGGTGATATCTTGCTTCATTCTTAAAATCCTTGAGGGTGACATGTATCTTTTCAAGAACTTCTGCTGCAGTTGGTCCCATGTAGTGGAATCTGTGGCATCAAGAGCCTCATACCAAGCTTCTTCCCTATCAATCAAAGAGAACTTGAACAGGGCGATCCGCCTAGCATTATCATTAGCTCCAACACCCTTTTGAGTGTTTGCATAATCAAGGAATCTTTTGAGATGCTGATATGGATCTTCAAAACAACCTCCAGAAAAGGGATTATTTTCTACCATGTTAATAAGAGAGGGATGTATCACAAAATCATCATCTTCCCCCCTTGTTCCTATCAAACCAATGTTGCCAATTCCATAGTTCGTAAAAATTTCACGTATTGCAACATTATCCCGATTATGCCTTGCTCCAGCTATGTTCAGCTCAGTGTGTTATTTCTTTCTTACCCTCCTCTCATTTTCCTAGCGCACAAGTACCTTAGAAAAATTTAAGATTAGATAGAATTAAATTATCACAAATGAAAGTCTTAATCAAACTAGAAATAATAAAATCAATAATCACATTCATCCCCGACAACGGCGCCAAGAACATGATGCGTGTTTTCATTGTACGTAAAATTAATCCCCAAGTATGAAGGATATCAGTTGCAGCTTAAGCTAGCGGCCAAGTGAAATATCGAACCCAAAGGACGGCTCATTATCAATTTAATTATTTACTGAATTAATTTAAGACAAGGCAATAAGAGTTGTGGAATTAATTATCAACTAAAATACTAAAATTAAATAATAAATAAAATAAAATAGCACTAGTAGAATACAAAAGTGGATCAAGTTGGAGAATAGGTAGCTCTAAGGTAATTCAGTTTTACTACTTAACTTCCCTATCAAGTGCTGGCCGACTCTGCCTTGTGGACTATGGACGCATCACTAAACCATGCAAATCTACTCTATAGACACAATTAAATATGCATGTAATACGTGTGTATAACCTCTGAGTAATAGACATAATTTCACCCTCCCCTTTCTAGGTACTATCAGTATCAATTATTTTCCACGTCTGGAACCTAACAAGATATGATCTTCCTTTATAGGTACTATAAAATTCTCCTCTTTATCATGCTTACTAACTCAAATTCAATTCAATTAATAAATATTCATATATGATAGTTCTAATAAAGTTTCGGAGTTCTCTCACTTAGAATCATAACATGAAATTCTGTTCAGCGGTGAACGCACTCAATCTACAACCCAGATATATATTCAAACTCTATATACCAATTGAAGATGCACAAAATGACCGTGAATATGGATTAAGAAAGCATAATGATATATAAAATAAATCCACAAATAGTGTTGTACGGAGGACACACAAGAGAGTTTAATTAACTCATAAAACCTTCAAAACCCAAAATCTACCAAAACGGTTCTATCCCATGATGTTGCGAAGAATAATCATGGAGGTTGGATAGATCTTTCCCATATGTCTGTAAAATACAAGATAAATTAGGAAACGAATAAAACCCTAGATGTGGGAGTCGTCACGTCCTTCTCTGTCTTGAATCCTCCTCTTGGTTCTTCTCTTGATTCCACAAATGAATCTTCAAAGTGATGGATGGATGGAGAAAAGGATGTGGATGATGGTTGGGGGGGTGATCCCCCCTTGTGGGGTGTAACATGATTGTGTTGCTGTTCTCCAATTCAATCTAATGAATTGTGATGTGATTTACATCCCCTTTTATACTTGTAAGTTCTTATATGGACCTAGGATGTGCTTTTTCTTGGAAAACACAAAAATACATGCAAATACACACCAGGGGTGTAAAAACATGCACAAATTCGGAAATTCTCGCTCGCAACTGCGCGACTTCTCGATTTTGAGCATAACTTCCACATCTGATCTCCTATTTGAGTAATTCTTACGCTCACGCAATCCTCTCTTCCTTAGATTTCTATCAATATGAAGTAATCACAGAAAATCTAACATTTATATGTATTAAAAGTCATGCAAAGTGGAACAGTCGAGCTGAACAAGAACAGCTTGCGCGACTTCATTATTTTGATCATAACTTTCTCGTTTGGATTCCGATTGAGGTGTTCTTTACTCCAAAACATTTCTCTTTTCAGTGTCTTTCCAATCTTGTATCACAACACCAGTTTTGATCTCCACACAAATACAGAAAAATTACACAAGTTGGACATGCGTCTTTTCGCATTCTAGCACAAGTTGCACATTTTCTCCAACATGGCACTTTTGATCTTTTTTCCACCTAAAACACAATAAAACACCTCAAGTGCACATTTTTTCTCATGTATATTGAATATAAAATACTTGTACTAATATATAACAACAATTCTCATTAAAAAGGTGTTAGAGTTGGCAATCCGCGAGGTAGGCTTCTCGTCATAGACTGTCGATGGTTCTCTATTGGGAACCACGACCGACGATGGTCCTCGACAGAGCAATGGTGTTGATAATACTCAACATAGCGTGTATGATGAGGTTGGAAATTATCCAATGTGGATACGATTCAGGGGACACGGGTAATTGAACGCTCAAGGTAAAAGCTCACCCTTAAGCCCTAGTAGCGACTTGAAGAACTCCATTTAGAGGAACTCCTACCAGCGACATGCAAAGGTGAAATTACACCAATGAAATTTAGATTCTTCTTTCAATTTTGAGTTTTTTAGGTGTTTATCTTGAAATTAAATTTTCTTTATTGTTCTCCATTTTCCCTTTCAAAAATTAAGTCCTTATTCAGTTTCTAGGTTTTAAATTTTAATTTGTTGTGACTTTCTTCAATTTAATATGTTCTTTTTTGTAATTTCTAAGAGGTAAGTATAAGTTTTGTGAATTCTCTGGTAAGGTGTGTTTCAATTAGGCTCAATTAGACTACGTTCTAGGTTTAGATTATTGCAAACAAACATTGATAAAAAAATTAGCATCTGATAAAATCAAGAATAAGGTCTTAATATAATTTAATTTGTATTGGGAAGCATTTGCATGAGAATTCTAAAATGATTGTTTACAACTATAGTTAAGAGGTTGGTTGTAGTGATAGAACACAGATTTATCTTTCTGACCTGTTAGATGAAGTTATAATGGTAAAAGCTATTTTAGAAGACATTGAGGGTATGAGACTCTTCTCCTACTTGTATAGAGATGATTTACTATATTTAAATTGTATTTACAATATAAGAGGAGACATTTTCTCCTTAAATCATGAACTTAGAAAATAGTTGCCAATTTTGTTAAATCAAATTTGTATAATGAGTTTCTTAAAATTCTCTCTCTCTCTCTCTCTCTCTCTCTCTCTCTCTCTCTCTCTCTATATGTTGAAAGAGCTTTGGGTGTACGAAGGCTTTAGGTAGGAGAAGAAGATGTAATAGGCTGTAATTTTTGTTTCTCCGCATCAAGGTAATTTTCTTCATTGGATGTTTAATTTTATCAAATTCTGTAAGTGGCTTGTTTTTCTCTTCTATGTTACTCTACTCTATGGTATACATGAATTGATTTTGTGCTTCAATTCTTCTAATGTTATAGATTCTGAAAACTATTAGAGTGTGGTGCCATCTATTTCTAATGGGAACTTTTCTTTGAATGACCTGATAAATCTAAGGCTTTTAACATACATCTATTCTGAAATAGTGGTTACTAACTATTTCCTATATTCTTTTCATCTTATTATGACTTCTTGTTCTTATACCTCTTCGCCCCATTTAAGATTCAGTTTCCACAAGATTGATGAGTTGTGGTGTACCTTTTAGTTTGTGATTGATTTTACTTACTACACATGATAGTTACCTAGTTTGTTTGCGTTCAGGTTATTTAAAAAACTCTACTAAAATTAAATGTCAAATGGACTTATTTAAGAAATCAAGAGAACTATTAAATGAATTGAAATCTCTAAGTTATTATACAACTTAAATGGAGTATATGTATGTGATTTCTGCATCTATAAGTTTTATCTTTCCAAATGAATTTTAAATTAGGTAATCGGATGGTTTTATGGTCAAATTGTTCAAGATTCTTCAGTTTCTCTTGACTTATCGCTATGCATACTTGTTTTCTACATATTCCATACTTCTTAGTAATGATAACCTTGTGAAATGAATATGGGAAACTTGTTAAAGTTTGATTTGGTTCTAATGTATTTAGGAAAAAGAATGCGAAAAATGTTATATTTTGTTAGAAATTAAAGTTTTTAGTTAAAATCTTTGGGTACATACATATTAGCATTCCTAAAGCAATATTAAACTAGATATAGTTTTAGAATTTACCCTTAGGCTCCAGTCATTACTTGTTAGTGATTAAAATAACTTGTAGGATTCATATGTAGAATGATGCAATTTCTAAACTTGGATCTATTTAATTATAAAAACTGATTCTTTTGATAAGTAATTAGGCTTCATGACTTATATTTTTGGAAAACCATGTAAGTCTAGTTTCTAAATAATTTTGAATTTTTCTATTTCGAGATTTGAGAGTAAAGTTATGATCAAATTTCCAAAGTGTGGAGATTGCTCGGAAATCTGTCAACACATGCACATGGGTCTATTTAACTGTTTAAACTGATTCTTTTGACATGGAATTAGGCTTCATGACTTATAATTTTGGACATCCATGGAAGTCTAGCTTCTAAATAATTTTGAATTTTGTAATTTGGAGATTTTTGTGTAAAGTTATGATCAAATTTCCAAAGTGTGGCAGACTGCTTGGAAATCTGTCAACACATTCACATATGTTTATTTAACGATTTAAACTGATTTTTTTGACAAGGAATTAGGCTTCATGGCTTACATTTTTGGAAAGCCATGGAAGTCTAGTTTCTAAAGAATTTTGAATTTTGCAATTTGGAGATTTTAGTGTAAAGTTATGATCAAATTTTCAAAGTGTGGTTGACTGGTCGAAAATCTGTCAAAAGAGTGTCCCTTAGCCTTCTATGTCATTTTTATAATTTTGTTTTTGCTTTATCACCTTTTCACAATATTTAAGATATTTATATATTTTATTGAATCAAATTTAGTTCTTCTTTCTAATTAATCATGGGACTACAAAGGTTTTGTTCCGATCCCATGAACTTATGTTATATTAAGGATGTTCCAAATATTTTTATTTGAACTCTTTGATGTTAATTCATAAGTAATACCTTATGAATGAAAATTATCCATTCTTACAAACTTTGTGGCAAGACAGCTGGGTTATTCCTTAATACAATTAAGTGTTTGGTTGTAAATAGTTCAGTTTTGCATAAACACTTTGCAGCAATTTGTGTTTTGTCATTCAGTGATATTAATATGGTATATTTTATATTCTTGCTTATATTTGGTAACGAACTGATTTGGTAAAACCATTTCTCTAAACCCATAGGGAATATATTAGCCTACCACTTCTTTAAACCAATAGAGCATCCACATGGGGAATATCGATGCCTTCTCTTTAGTCTGCCATTTATATTTTTATTCTTTTTATCTTTAAACAGTTTCAAATTTTGTTTCAATATTATGAAATCATTTATCTTTCATTTATATCTTTGCTATTTGTATTGATTTTATTTTATTATCTGTACTTATTTCTTATCATTATTCCCACAGATAAATTCAATGTGAACAAAAGAAGTAAGACATTAAATTGCTATTTTGTTGTTTTTGCTCTTAGTAGAAGTAACTAGTTTACTCCCTCCATCTACTTTCAGATGGCACACTTTCCATTTTGGGTAGTCCCACAAAAGTTTGCATATTCCAAAAAAAACAAAAAGTAAAAAACACAATCACCCTTCTCCATACACTTTATTTACAAAAAAATCATCTCTACCTAACATACTTTATCATTATATATTACATAAAAATACCATTATACCCCTAAAAGTTATCACTTTCTTAATCTCTGTGCTGGAAAGGGGGGCACAAACTTTTCCGGGACGGAGGGAGTATATTATAGTAAGATGTTATAAACTTTTTTGCAGTCTTTGATTTTAATAGAAGTAACAGCTTTATGTGATAATAATTTATTTTCATGTACTTTACATATTAAACAAACTTTTTCATTTTTATTTGAAGCACATGAACTTATTTGCTTGTTTCAAAATGCTGCTTGAAAAGAGTATGATTTAGAAAGTAAGAACATTGATATTGCTAGTAATTCTTATAGGCATTTGATTAAGAGTTTGGTAATGCAAGAACTTTGAGTATCATTGAGTGTAATGTTAACTTGATTTTCTCTTTTGTGATTTGATAATTTGTTTGAATTATTCTTGTTTAGCGTGGAGAGATGTCACTCCTGATCATCATTAACAACATGTAGACGAATTATGCTTACTCATTTAACCAGGTAATCCTTAGTATTAAGCTTTTATATCAATTCTCAATGGACATATTTGAAAGTAGATTGAGTAAAACATTTGTTGTGTTTAGTAGGTTGACATTTAATTATTTTATTATAGTTATTTAGCTTTTTAGTTATGGGTCAGTCAAACATTTGTTTTGTTTATCTGATTCTTCCTCTCTCCCTTCTCCCTTAGGCATTTAGCAGGGCTAAAGAGGTTGATTTAGGTTAGATATTATGTATTAATTTAAATACAGAAAAACTTTACAAAGTTACATGTCTTTCTAATGGCAGGTTGTTATCTATGAGGTAGATTTTAGAACTATGATTATACAAGTGTGATTGTTGTTATTTATGAGGCAAATTTTGTTAATATGGAATTTTTTGATGCTTTTTTGGTGAGATGGCGCATGTCTTATCCATACTTTTATCTATATAGATTTTGTGCATTTATATCCATGCTATGTTTTTAAGTCTCGGTGAGGCTTCTACTTGATTTGTTGTCTTTTAAATTGTTGTTGAATCTACTATGTTTACTTTGGTTCGTTACGTGGAAGTATTTAAGCACTTGGTATGAGTTGATCTTAGTCCGCTCATGTGGGTAACTTCTGCTGCCTTTTTCATATTGATAGCTTTATGATTTTCTGCTGTGATTTGCAATTACTGTGGATTGCCGCTGTAGTTTTTGTACTTCTGGGATTTTCTGTTTTATAATTAGTTCTAAGCATGTTGGTTTTATGCTAATGAAGAACGCTTGTGTCCTGGTTTTCTGTTTAGTTATGTATGGTTGATGTCTCTTGTTCTGTTTGGGTACATCACTGAAAGATTGTATGTAGCAGGTTTATTTTGTTGTTGTGCTATTCTGCGATGCCGCTTATTATCTTGTAATTTAGTTGCTGAATTTTTGTGCTATTACATCTATTCATGGACTATTCTATTAGCTGCTTTTAGGTTATAAACATCAGGTATTTAGCTCCTATAATTGTGTTGTTGGTTTTCTGAAATTTGTGCTGCTGATTTTCTATGATAGGCTTATTTTTTTCAATTTTGTTGCGGATTTCTTTTGGACTCATCAATTTTGCATCATGTCTGTTTTTCTACATTGTTGCATCTAGTTTTCTTTCCTATTGAGCTCATCTTGATGCTGGTTTTCTCTTGGTGGATGATAGGAATAGTAGTACTTTGTCTTGGTTAGCTAGTTTTGATGCTTATTTCCACTACTGGTCATCTGAAGAATGGGAAGGCAACATCAAATGTCATAGAAGTTCTGCAGCTCCTAGCTGCCACATTTTATTGAAAATTTTTGCATGATTGTACTTAGATAGGACTTAGATAGCAATCTTTTGTAAATTCCTACACTTTGATACTTTAAATGTATCTTACATTGTACAGTAATATTTTGAAATATATTTACTTTTTTCATATATTTAATTTATGCTATATTTAATAATGCAAAATAATTAATGAGGGAAGTTTTAATGAGAGGTATGTAACAATGCAATGACAGGAACTCTTATCACTTTGTATAAATTTTAATGAGAGGGAAATTCTATCATTAAATATGTTGAGAGTATAATGACAGGACTCATTCCTGTTATTAAAGACTTTTATCCAGAGAGGCTATAATGACAGGCTCATGACAGAGAATTTCCTGTTATTAATAGGCTTTAATGATAGGATTCTTACTTCTAATGACAGGATTTCCTGTCATTATAGCCTATTTTTCTTGTAGTGCCTGTTTCTCATCCTGAGACAACAAAATAAAAAAAAGAGAAAGAGAGTAAGAAAATTAGCGGGGAAACAAGGACTATGACCAATACCCCCTTCATAATATTCTTGTCCTTAACTTAGGTCATGCAACTCTCATTACATGTAATAATCAATTCATAGCATATAAGATAAGACAATTACCACAAATTCATACGCTTCATTGACATGTTCTCACGTGAAGTATGTATCACTCGCACTCAAGTGTAAAAGATGTACACTTATGGGTTATGGTGTTTACGCTCAGATTCAATTCAAGTGCATGCATAACCATAAGCTTGCCAAAAGTCTCAACTCCCCTTTTACTTGTAGTTAGCAAATCATGTATTAAAAAGGTCTTTTATTAGGGTGTAATGTAAGCTCTTTGGAGAAGGTGGGAAATATATGGTTAAGTGACTCAAAACTCAGATCGATCAATCGGCCGTCTCTCTCAATCTTTATTTTTTTCCTCATCACTTTCAATTAAGCACAACATCCTCTTCACACTCTCCCATTTTCTCCTTCAAGCACACATATTTTTTCTAATTTTTTTCTAACTCTTCTTCAACTCCATCATTCTCCTTTTTATTTCATCTTTTCTTTTTTTTTCTTCTCTCGAGGTACCTGTTCGGGCACTACCTCTTGCATCCTTCATAGGGTACAAGATTTAAGCACTACTCTAGGGTGTTTTATTCCATGGAGTACTAGATTTAAGCACTACTCCATGTTTTTCCTTATATGCATTTTCAAGCTCAATCACTGTTTCAACACTAATTTCATTCCTTCCCAAACTGTTATAAAACTCCATCAATACACTTTGAAATCAATTAATTCTCTTCTAGAAGGACAATCATGGCTCAAAAATTTAAAAGCTCAAAGTGGTTATTTCCCGTAGGCTGCCAAAGAATAAAATTTTTAGGCTCAATGGGGCTAACTACGGATAAACATCATTCGTTAGGGAATTATTTGGCTAAATGACTCATAAATTCAAGGATGACCTAAAATCATCTTCCATCATCTAACACACTTGTAGTTTCACGTAAGACAAGAGGTAATTCAAGAATACATACACAAGAATGATACTCACCAGAAAAGAAAATATCATGTGATTATGTATATGATCAACGAGGCTCAAAATCTCACATGGGTTTTAACAAGTAACAGAACACTTTTAATGATAAGCAATATCTCACAAGTACACATAGAACTTCATACCACAATATAATTCAAGTACACTTCTTTCATAAATTTCAAAAGTATATGAATTTAAGGCACAATTTAAAAATATAAGCTCATATAGATCACCAAAACCAAAATCTCAATCCTTCCACTCTCATGAATTAAAAACACACATAAAAAGTAGAATAAGGAAACGAGGGCACATAATTTTTCTTCAAGGTATGCACGAATTCCTCGAGTTGTTCAACTCGATCTGGTCAAAGGCTCAGTTTACCTGTTTCTATCATCAAAGCTCAAACACACTTCATCATCACAGGATTCATCAATAATAAAATAAGAGAACTATAAGAAAGACTCAATTGACTATCTAATCGACTCCACACACTAGATACACCAACACAACATACTAAACATTAGTTAAGTTTCAAAAAATTTACATATCAACACTGGTTAAAATATTAATATGCTGCAAAAAATCAACTCCCTAACAAACAAACAATAACAAAAGGAAAAATTATAAGTTTAAAAAGAGATGTAATTGCCGAAATGTGAGCACCTCAAATATAGTAACTCCTCACACACACAAAAGAAATAATAAAGCAATAAAACGGAAGGGCAATTTCCCAACAAGTTCTCATGTTTAACGTTGGAGAGTCACGATGGTAGAGGACCGTCTTCTCGCATCCTCACCTTCAAATACTTTCTTTCCCTCTTCTTGCCTACACTTAGCACCTCACCTTTCTTGGTCACAATTATATGATCCTTGGAATTACCTTCCTCCCATGGCTGTCTAGACTCCTCCTTGTCAATCTTCCACTCAAATTCAGAATCATCTGTCGTATTAAAACCAAGATTAAACAAGTTAGAAACCACATCTATGCTCTCGCATGATTGAATCTCCATGGGCATCATCACTGCTTTATCAAGAGAGAAAACCACATCTTCATCGTCCATTTGCAGTTTAAGCTTTCCTTTTTGAACATCTATCATAGCTCCAGCTGTGGCAAGGAACGACCACCCTAAAATAAGGGGAATGTCATCCTTGTCATCTTCCATCTCAACTACAAGAAAATCCATGGGAAAGGCCAAATTATCCACTTTCACCAAAACATCTTCAATTAAACCCTTTGGAGAAGTCATGGATCTATCCGCCAACTGAAGAGCAATTTTTGTGGGTGTCAACTCCCCGAAACCAAGCCTTTTAAATATGAACAAAGTCATCAAGTTGACGCTTGCCCCCAAATCACACAAGGCTTTATGTGCTGACCCTTTTTCCAATGTCACAAAGAATGGTAAAGCTTCCTGGATCCTTTTACTTTACAGGCAGCTTTCTCTGAATAATCGAGCTGCAATTCTTTAATAGATTCACTGTCTCCACTCCATTCAAACTTCTCTTCTTTGATATAATTTCCTTAAGAAATCGGGCATAATATGGCATCTCCATAATTGCTTCGGAGAAAGAAATGTTCAAGCTTTTCTTGTTCATGATATCTTGAAACCTCTAGAACTTTTCTTCCATTCCCTGCTTGGCCAACCTTGAAAGAAACATAGGAGGCACCTTAGTCTTGAGCCTTCCCCACTCATCTCGTTCAGTATCCTTCAGTTTATCCTTCTCGGCTCTCAACCTCTTTGCTCTTTCCCACTACTTTTCTGCTATCAGCTCAGTATTATGCTCTTTGGATGGTACAGGAGTAGCATCAACATCATGTAAAGCATTCGGCGCGGAAAATGGTGCCGAACAAGATATTTCGACCTTGGGTGCTCGTCGAACCAGGTGTGTAGTGGTCGAACCGACCATCAGAAAGTTCAAACCATTATGGTCGTGATCGAACTGAGCTTTAGCAAAAACAGGGTCCTACGGACAGGCTAATTCGACCATGGTTTGACCCACAGGGTTGGTCGAACCATGACGGTCGTGGTCGAATCGTGATTCAGCAAAAACAGAGTGTGGTGAATAGGCTGGCTCGACCGTGGTTCGACCTTCAAGGGTGTGGTTAGACCTGCTTGCTTGGTTGAACCGAGGTCAAATCGAGCTCCTAGAGCTTCAGAATTCATTCCCGACATCATCGGTCCATCATACTGTGTTCCAGACCTTAACGTGATGGCGTGGCACTCTTTCAAGTTCATTATGCCTTGAGATGGGAACTTTTATTTCTCCAACGTTTATATTAATTGATTCACATTACCGGCCATCTGCCCCATCAACAACGTCAAGTCCTTCATCTTCTTAGATCTATCCTCATGATTTGCATCAATTTTCGCCTCTAGCTTAGCCTTTAGACGATCTACTCTTGCATCATTCTTGGCTATGTATCGATTGAAGGTAACTTCAACACTCTTCACTTCTTGCTGCTTCATACAAGGCCCCCTTTGTGTCAACTGTGTAATATGCTTCTGCTGGGACTTTAGTAGCTTGTTGATGTTAGCTAGACTAGAGACGATCTCATCATCCCTATTCAGCTTCAACACTTGATGTTCAACCTGTGCCACCTTGCTAAGTACATATGATCCTCTTACTCTTTCCATAGGCCAATAACGTGAATTCATAGAGATGTCTTCAAATAACTTTTCTGCTTCAAGTGTTGTCTTTGATAATAGCCCTCCACCTGATGATGCATCAATAAAAACACGCGACTCACAATCCAATCCATAGTAGAAGATACTTATGTATTGATCCTTAAACATCCCATGCTATGGACACCTCATGAGAATGTCTTTAAACTTGTCCTACACCTCATGAAATTTTCTGATTCATAACAAATTGTATAATTTCTTGCTTCATTCTTAAGATCCTTGAGGGTTGCATGTATCTTTCCAAGAACTTCTGCTGCAGTTGGTCCCATGTAGTGCAATCCGTGGCATCAAGAGTCCCATACCAAGCTTCTTCCCTATCAATCAAAGAGAACTTGAACAGGGCAATCCGCCTAGCATTATCATTAGCTCCAGCACCCTTTTGAGTGTTTGTATAATCAAGGAATCTTTTGAGATGCTGATATGGATCTTCAAAACAACCTCCAGAAAAGGGATTCTTCTCTACCATGTTAATAAGAGCGGGATGTATCTCAAAATCATCATCTTCCCCTCTTGCTCCTATGAAACCCATGTTGCCAATCACATAGTTCATAAAAATTTCACGTATGGCAACATTATTCGAATTCTGCCTTGCTCCGACCATGTTCAGCTCAGTGTGTTATTCCTTTCCTTCTTTCCTCTCCTTTTCCTAGCGCATAAGTACATCAAAAAAATTCAAGGTTCGATAGAATTTAATAATCACAAATAAAAATCTTAATCAAACTAGAAATAATAAAATCAATAATAACAGCCGTCCCCGGCAACAGTGCCAAGAACTTGATGGGCATTTTCATTGCACGCAAAACTAATCCCCAAGTATGAAGGATATCAGTTGCAGCTTAAGCAAGCAACCAAGTGAAATATCGAACCCAAAGGATGACTCATTATTAATTTAATTATTTACTAAATTAATAAGACAAGGCAATAAGAGTTGTGGAATTAATTGTCAACTAAAATACTAAAATTAAATAACAAATAAAATAAAATAGCACTTGTAGAATACGAAAGTGGATCAAGTAGGAGAATAGGTAGCTCTAAGGTAATCCAGTTTTACTACTTAACTTCCCTCTCAAGTGCTGGCCGACTATGCCTTGTGGACTATGGACGCATCACTAAACCATGCAAATTTACTCTATAGACACAATTAAATATGCGTGTAATACATGTGTATAACCTCGGAGCAAGAGACATAATTTCATCCCCCCTTTCTAGGTACTATCTGTATCAATTATTTTCCATGTCTAGAACCTAACCCGACATGATCTCCCTTTATAGGTACTATAAAATTATCTTCTTTATTCTACTTACTAACCCGAATTCAAGTCAATTAATAAATATTCATATATAATAGTTATAATGAAGCTTCGGAGTCCCCTCACTTAGAATCATAACATGGAATCTAGTTCAGCGGTGAACGGACTCAATCTACAACCAAGATATATAGTCAGACTCTGTATACCAATTAAAGATGCACAAAATGACCATGAATATGGATTTGGAAAGTATAATCATATATAAAATAAATCCACAAGTAGTATGTTACAGATGACACATAAGAGAGTTTAATTAATTCATAAAACATTCAAAATCCTGATCTACCAAAACGGTTCTAGCCATGATGTTGCGAAGAACAATCATGGAGGTTGGATAGATATTACCCATATGTTTGGAAAATATAAAATAAATTAGGAAATGAATAAAACCCTAAATGTGGGAGTCGTCGCGTCCTTCTCCATCTTGAATCCTCCTCTTGGTTCTCCTCTTAGTTCTTCTCTTGATTCTACAGATGAATCTTCAATGTGATGGATGGATGGAGAAAAGGATGTGGATGATGGTTGGGGGGTGATCCCCTCCTTGTGGGTGTAGGATGATTGTGTTGTTGTTCTCCAATCCAATATAATGAATTATGATGTGTTCTACATCCCCTTTTATACTTGCAAGCTCTCCTTATGAACCTAGGATGGGCTTTTTCTTGGAAAACACAAAAATACACGCAAACACACACTAAGGGTGTAAAAACATGCACAAATTTAGAAATTCTCAGAAATTCTCGCTGGCAGCTGCGCGACTTCACGATTTTGAGCATAACTTCCACATATGACCTCCGATTTTAGGAATTCTTACGCTCACGCGATCCTATCTTCCTTGACTTTTTGTAAATATGAAGAAATCACAGAAACTCCAACATTTAAATGTATAAAAAGTCATGCAAAGTGGAACAGTCGTGCTGAACAGGAACAGCTTGCGCGACGTCATTATTTTGATCATAACTTTCTCGTTTGGATTCCGATTGAGGTGTTCTTTATGCCAAAATGTTCCTCTTTCCAGTGGCTTTTCAACCATGTATCACAACACCAGTTTTGATCGTCACACAAATTCAGAAAAATACACAAGTTGGACTTGCGTCTTTCAGCATTCTAGCACAAGTTTCATCTTTTCTCCAACTTGGCACTTTTGATCCTTTTTCCACCTAAAACATCTCAAGTGCACTTTTTTGTCACATATATCGAATATAAGACACTTGTGCTAATATATAACAACAATTCTCATTAAAAAGGTGTTATAGTGGACACTAAAACACGCTTATTTTCACTCTCATCAATTATTCACACGTATTACAAGCCTATTTACTTGTGTCTATATGGTTGATTTGCATGGTTTAATGATGCGTCCATATTCCAAAAGACAGAATCGGACATTGATACGCGAAAGGGAGATTAATGAGTGAAACTGGATTATCCTAGAGCTACCTATTCTCCTACTTGATTCACTTTCATATTTTCCTAGTTTCTTATTTATTTTACTTGTTATTTAAATTAATTGTTTAGTAGTTGATAATTAAATTCTCAACTTTGCCATTCGTCTTAATTAATTAGTAAATAATTAAATTGATAATACGCCGTCCTTTGGGTTCGATATTTAACTTGGTCGCTTATTTAAGCTGCAACTGATATCCTTCATACTTGGGGATTAATTTTGCATGCAAAGAAAACGCGCATCAACCTGCACTTGAGAGAGAAGTTGAGTAGTAAAACTGGATTACCCTAGAGCTACCTATTCTCCATTCTTTAGACACTTTCGTATTCTTCCAGTGTTATTTTATTTTAATTGTTATTTAATTTTCATCATATTAGTTATTAGATTAAAATCCTCAATCTTTATTGTCGCTTGTCTTAATTAATTTAGTTAATAATATTATTGATAATACGTCGTCCTTTGGGTTTGATATTTAGCTTGGTCGCTTACTATGTTGCGATTGATATCCTTAATACTTGGGGATTAATTTTTCATGCAAAGAAAATGCTCATCAACTGCCTTCCTCTAACATCACTAGAGTCACAATCGAGAATGTTGTGCTGAGTTACAATATAGGAAAGAACCTACGCTAATCTTGGTGAAGTGATTTATAAGAACTTGATCAGTTATGGTGGAAACATTTCCAAGGTGGGCAAGTTATCCTATCCAGCTCTGATCCATTGCTTGCTATTGGATCAAGGGGCTAAGAAGGGAAAATGTGATTTTCTATCTTCAAATGCTCTGTTGTTAGGTATTGCAAGACCCTTGCTTGAAGGTAACCATATTTTTTATCTACCCTATGTGAACCCAGCTCCTACCCATGCTCTTGAACCCAAACCTCAAAATGTTGCCCCGGATGCTGGCAACACTAATGTTCGCACTGATGCTCCTGCATATGCTGAAGAAGTTGTTTCTGTTACAGGGCATCATAGGTATATTGAAGAGAAAGTTGCTGCCCTTGCATGCCAAGTGTCTCATCTCAGACTCCAAGCCTCTGTTTCGAATAGGTAAGCTGACTGGCTAAAAAAATAGCTCAGTTTTGAACTTGTTTGCTATCCACACCCACAGCTGGAAAGTAACCTGATGCAGCCTAAAATGCTTCTGTTTTAAGCTCAAGCTCAGGAGGAGCTGTGATTAAGACATCACCAACCAAGAAAATGCCGATGATTTTATAGGTGCTTTTACTAATGTTTCTGATGATGCTGCAACTTGGGGGAGTTCACATAGTGAGGGGGAGATCAAGCATGAAGCTGATATCAAAGATTGATGGACTGTTGCTGCACTTACTAACCCCCTAATTATTTTTTTCTATGTTGGATATTTAGCTCTGTATTAAGCATATGAACTTGATCGTTTTAGTAGTTTTTTTTTATTACCACTTTGGTAATTATGCTTGAGTGTACTTACTTACTTGCACAACTTTAGAACTAACATCTAATGTATCATATGGTTATTTTGCTTTATCTTTTTCTTCCTTGCATTAGGCTATGTGTTTGCGGATAGATGTGACTGGAGGAGATTGTTGATGTGAAGTGTTGAGACCAGTGTCGTCATATCTAGAATCAAACCGATCTTCCACCTGTTACTTTGTTTAACCACTAACATATTTTTGTTGTTCCTATTGTGTTGTGCTTGATGTTACTTTCAAGATTGTAGCAGTTGAAAGTTGTACATGTTGGATGCAGAATTGAAGTTCGGGAAAGTATTCTGGAAAAATCTAGAATCCTGGAAAGATCTAGAAGTTGCAAATAACTACACAAAGTAGTGGCCGGTTATTTCTTCTATCATGGGTGGTTTTGATATATATCTCCTAAGTGGAGCACTCACTTAAAAGACGCTGCAGCATGATCCAAGACTATTTATAGAAGCTGTCAGGACCTTGAAGATGTATCTCAAACTATAGAACTTGGAGAGATCATACATATAGAGAGACGCCGCACTTAGAGTTTATCTTTACATTTCTCCTATAGTGTTTTCAATGATGTTATAACACCTTGTTCAACATCACATATATATTGTTATCCCGTACGTTTTGTGTATATTGTTCACAGAAAATGGAAGTACATACTTGAAGTAGGCTTATATCTAACAATCTAGGTTTGCCATTTAGGAACTTGTTTTGATTTTTTCCGATTTTGTGTTTGAAGAGTGAAAGGAATGTTTCCATCTTTTAGAATCTATTTTTGAAATCACTTTTTCCAAGTTAGTGATATTTATGTCATGAGGCCACCACAAACTTATTAAGTTTGTAGAAAGATTGAGTAATCTGTGTGTTAAGTCTTCCACTTTTTAAACTTGCAATTTACATTCAAGTTTCATATTCTATAAGAGTTGGTTTTGTACAAAGTGTCGACCACACTTAGGACAACATCACGTCGTAAAGCACACTTACTCCTAGGACTGGGAAAAAATAGCGAAATTTCAGTATACCGCCCTTACCATATCGAAAATATCAATTTTATCGAAATTTTAGGTATGCCGAAGTTATTGATAAGGTATGATACCGTATTGAAAATTTTGGTATGATAAAGGTATATAAATAATCAATACCGCGGTACTTCGGTATATACCGAAATACCGTAAAATATTTAATTTTTTAGTATTATGATACGATATTACCATACTACATGATATATCCAATTATAATTATTATTTATATATAATATAATTTTTAATTAAATTATATATATACATACACTATTTAATTAAAAATTAAATCTAAAATCCTACTATATATTTCTTCATAATTATAAATGAGTGATAAAGTTGATTAGCTTTCATGATATCTTTTACTTCTTTTTTAATTACATAGTTCTATCTTATATGAAAATTTAAAAGTGCTGATTTTATTTTTTAATATAAGTTCCATATGGTTTTTAGGTAGATCTCTTATGTACTATTTATTTAATGACAAACACTTGTGTAAACCTGGTTTAGATATATTAATTATGTAAACTTGGTTACTGTTTAGTATATAAAAAATTACTCTTTAGCACATAAATTGTTACTCTTCTAAATTAAAAAATTACTCTTCAAATTCTTGTAAATCCTGATTTATCAGATTACTTTTTATTACACGAATATTTACTTTTTAGAGATATGAATTATTACTCTTTTGTATAAAAACTATTACTCTTCAAAGAGTAATTTTTTATATACTAAAGAGTAATATTAAAAAATAAGGATTACATGTAAACCCGGTTTTCATGAGACTTACTATTATGAAAATTGGTCGTTTGTGGATTATCGTATATTTTTCTTATTATGAATTTATTATCTATTAAAATTTGTTTTATAGCTATCTTTCACTTTTCTAGTATACTTTTTTATTAGATTTATTGAATTTTAGGTGTATAACGGCCCAAAAAACTATCTAATAGGATGGTATATACCGATATTTTATGTATGATATGGTATACCGATATATCGGTAAGTACAAGGTATATTATTTTCTTATACCGAAATATAGGTATACCGAACTACGGTATACTGAAAGTTTAGGCAAGGTAATGATATGATTTTTTATATACCGAAAATTTCGATACAGTATTTGGTATGACCAAAAATCTTCGGTATGCCATACCACCCACCCCTACTTACACCTGCTGGACACCCAACAGACACATTTAGCCAGTGTTTTTATAATCAGATCGGAGATCGAACCGATGATCCTTGTTGGCGTTAGATCGTGTGGTTAGCCTGAACCGTTAGGGTTGCATGTAAACTAGATAAGCAGTAGCAATAAATCAAAGTCTACAATACCTTTCACTAGGGTATGTTATTGAAGAACTGCAAAGAACAACCTCTTGATCTTATGTTGTATTCCCCAAGTTCAATCATGATGTTGTGTGGGCAACAATCCTCAGGATCTTTTCAATCTGCTCCAAAACTCTTTTCACGTCAAAAACAGGCGCCAGTCTAGGGTTCCAGGAAGCTAAGATGACTTATATATGGGCTACAGCAGGGACCAGGAAGAGAAATTGGAGTTAGGCCTCCATTGGGCTTAAGTATCCAAGCTTATCCCAAAGCTTATACTTAAGTTCAATAATAATATAGTCCACTAAAATATTATTACTGCACAACTGCTCCAATCCCAAAATTACATTATGGACTCTTTCTTATTATGAGCCTGATAGTCTTCCCATGTTTAAGATATACAAATGTCCATTAATTAATTAAGTTATTGACAACTCAAATTAATTAATATCTCATCCGATAGTAGTACCACTCAACTTTATTATCATGTTGGAATTAATCCACTTGCAAGATTTACATGATAATCCTTATAAGCTCCTCAATGAGACATCATCAACCTATGTCGGACACGGATTCCTTCACAATCAACAGCACACCATAGGGACAGCACTACTTCCCAACTCACCGAGTTTGTTGATTTAATACATGTAAATCTCACTCATTGATGAATCAAAGAAATACATATTGTCTTACGTGTCGAAGTTATTGTATAGGGATTAAGAGCACGAACATCCAAATAACTGAGATCAAGTTCTCCTATATAGACAGTACAAGTCGAACGATCTCTAGCAGTCCTGCTCAGTACAAATAAAGGGTACTAATGTGATTCTATAGTCAAGACAAACTAATACCAAATCACACTACAACCATCCCGATAGATAGTCCCCGTCTATCTC
Organism: Pogostemon cablin; assembly: GCA_023678885.1. Classification (NCBI taxonomy): domain Eukaryota; kingdom Viridiplantae; phylum Streptophyta; class Magnoliopsida; order Lamiales; family Lamiaceae; genus Pogostemon; species Pogostemon cablin. The sequence goes on from CM043006.1 coordinate 3,558,526, forward strand.
GGTTGTGAGCATATGTTTATACTTTATAAGGAACCCGATAATATGATCTTCCGCGTGTTGTCGCACAATATATTATCTACAGTATAAAGTAAATGGACTTTTGCAGAAACATATAAATAAATTATAATATGCAAAATGTTTGAACATATGATTCTCATTTCAAATAAATTGTTAAAACATTGTTTCATACAAAAGCCAGACTTTTAGTATACAATCTAACAATCTTAACGATTCGCAGTCGGATTTATCGGACCGGTTGAACCGTCGATTCAACCGAAAAAAACAAAAATTGCATGTTTTTAATAATATTTTATATTTACTTTATATTAACATACTAAATTCACATGTGAATATTTCACTTATTTAATAAAATAATTTTTTTATATTAGTATCTACTAATAATTAATTTTTATAATTTAATATTTCATCTATAATTTACTTTAATAAAAAAATTAAAAATAAGATAAAATCAAAAATATATTAATCATGAGGTCGGGGATGAATTAATGAAATAATTTAATATATCAACTATTTAATTAAGATAAGAATTTAACTTTATCGAATTTATTATTTAATGTGTAATGATTCATTTGGATTATTAAGATTAATTAGTTGTTTATTAATTTATTTTAGTGTTCATAGTTAACTAAAGAAATAATTTAATTAAGGTAATCACGCAATTAAAATTTTAGTATAAAACCAAATTAAATACTAGTATTAGATTATGGCATTGATTGATTATGTGGCAAGTCTATTAAAATTGATTGACGCATATTTAAGGGAAAAAAGAATTGATAGATGCAGATTAAAAGAAAAGCAATAACGGTTGATTTTAGATTTGGCCGGTCCATCCAATTTTTTGGTTTTGATCAATCCGAACCGGTTTTGGCCTATTTTACCTCAAAAGAGGGCATGATCAGACCGGTTGCCAATGTTGGCATTTGGACCTTTGGTTAACGTAAACCGTTAGGATTCCATGCAATTCTATGGCAGTGGAAGCATAAACATAGAAATGTTTACCTTTCACCAGGGTATGTTGAAGGATAAGAATTCTCGTCGGCAGCCTGCGTAGTCATACATTTTTAGCCATAACTCCCTCACCCAACCTCCGATTGGAGTGATCAATATGCCAATATGATCCTCTCTTCAGTGTCTTTCTAACGGTATATCACACTTGCGGATTGGACTTCCACACGATTTTATAAAAATCATGGAATTTAATGGACATAAACAGAAAATGACCTTCCGGCCTTATGTTATATTCCTAAGCCACGTCTCGACTTTGTGTGGACAACGATCTACGAGACGATCTCAATCTGCAATCTAATCTATCCCTCACGAGTTTAGGCATGTATTCTGATTATCCAGACTTCTGAGATTGGCTATTATATAGGCAACAACAGAGACCAGGATAAGAAATTAGGGTTTGGGCCTCCCATTAGGCTTAAGCATCCAAGTTTAGCCCAAAACTTATACTTAAGTCCAATAATAATAAATCATTCCACTAAAGAAATATTATTGCACTGCCACCCTAATCTCAAATTATGTTTATGGGCTCCTTCTTATTATGAGTCTGTTAGTCTCCCCATGTTTAAGATTCAATGCCCATTAATTAATTAAGTTACTGACAACTCCATTAATTAATATATTTACCTAGAGTAGTACCACTCAACCTTATTATCATGCCAGAATGAATCCACCTGCAGGGTTTACATGATAATCATTATGAACTCCTCAAGGGGACATCATCAACCAATTCCGTTAGGACACGGATTCCTTCTACAATCAACAGCACACCATAGAGATAGCATCATCTCCCTACTCACCGAACATTTTGATTTATCTTTTAAATCTCACCCATTGATGAATCAAAGAAATAAATACTGCCTTACGTGTCGAGGTTATTGTATAGGGATTAAGAGTACGAACATCCATAATAACTAAGATCAAGTTCTATTATATAGTCAGTATAAACCGAACGATCTCAATGCGGTCCTGTTCAATACACAAAGTGCTCTAGTGCAATTTTATAGCCAAGACAGTCTAATGCCAAATCACGCTACAACCATATTGATAGATAGTCCCCGTCTATCATGGTTGTGAACATCTATTTATACTTTATAAGGAGCCGATAATATGATATTCCGTGTGACGTCGCGCACCACATTATCTTTAGTATAAAGTAAATAGACTTTTGCAACAACATTATTGCAAACGTTTGATCACATGATTCTCATTTCAAATATTATCTAAACATTGTTCGTACAAAAAGGTAGACTCTTAGTATATAATCTAACAATCTCCCACTTATATTAAAAGACTATGCTACGATATCTGCTGCCATACATCTGATTACCACTCCCACTACATGACCATTAAAAGCTTTCGCCTTAAGATCCTTGCAAAAGGATTACTAGGTTATCATCCGATGTAATCTAGGAGACAACGACCTTTCCCTCATTATACGATTTCTCGTATCAAGTAGTACTAGTTATCAATGTGTTTAATTTTCTTATGGACTCGTGATTCCTTCAAGTTTGCTACTGTACCATTATTATCACAATAAATTGTGATAACCTTGGACAAACTCAAAATCATATCTAAGTCCATTACGAAATTTCTACAACCATACAAATACTTTGGCTGCCACAAGGCTCCAATATTATCCCATTTCCATGGTGGAGTCCGAAATATATATGACACTCCTCCAAACCACGGATCTACTTCAATTAAATATATAACCTTGAGGTGGATTTATGTTGGCTATTGGATCATTTGGTTCAGCGTGATCCATTAGAAAATCAAGTAAACAATTACAACGGAAGCAAAATAAAAGTTTACCTTTCTTCTAGGTTGATGTAGAGGATGAACAGTAGTGAAACACCTCTGATCTTCTGTTGTATGACCCAAAGTCAATTCTGGTGTTGTGTGGGCAACAATCTCCAGAATCCACTCAATCTTCTCCTACCCTCTCAACACGTCAAAAATGGCGCTGTGTTAGGGTTCCAGAAAGCTGAGAAGATTTATATATAGGGCTACAACAGGGACCAGGTGGAGAAATTGGATTGGGCCTCAATTGGATTTAATTAACCAAGCATAGACCAAAGCTTATAATTAAATCTAATAATAATAATATAGTCCACTAAAATATTATTACTGCACTACCCATCCAATTCCAAAATTATGTTTTGGGCTCCTTCTTATTATGAGCCCAAAAATCTCTCCATGTTTAAGATATACAATGCCTATTAATTAATTAAGTTACTGACAACTCAAATTAATTAATATCTCATCCTAAAGTTGTACCACTCAACCTTATTATCATGCTAGAATTAAACCACTTGCAAGATTTACATGATAAACCTTATGAGCTCCTCAAGGGGACATCATCAACCTATGTCGGACACGGATTCCTTCTACAATCAACAGCACACCATAGAGACAATATTATTTCCCAACTTACCGAGTTTGTTGATTTAATACATGTAAATCTCACCCATTGATGAATCAAAGAAATACCTGCTGCCCTACGTGTCGAGGTCATCGTATAGGGATTAAGAGCACGAATATCCATAATAACAGAGATCAAGTTCTTCTATAAATCTGTATAAGTCGAACGATCTCAAGCAGTCCTGCTCAATACACACAAGTGTACCAATGTGATTCTATAGCCAAGACAAGCTAATACCAAACCACACTACAACCATCCCAATAGAGAGTCCTTGTCTATCTCAGTTGTGAGCATCTGTTTATACTTTATAAGAAAACTGATAATATGATCTTCCGCGTGTTGTCGCACAACATATTATCTAAAGTATAAAGTAAGTGGACTATTGCATCGTGCATATAAATGAATTATAATATGCAATAATATGATCATATGATTCTCATTTCAAATAAATTGTTTGAGCATTGTTCATACAAAAAACTAGACTTTTAGTATACAATCCAACAATCTCCCACTTATACTAAAAGACTATGTTGTCATGTCTTCCGCCATATATCTGATTCCCACTCCCACTACACGACCATTAAGAGCTCTCGCCTTAAGGTCCTTGTAAATGGATTTACTAGGTTATCATCTGATGCAATCTAGGCAACAACAACCTTCCCCTCATCATACGATTTCTCGTAACAGGTGGTACTTGCGCTCCATGTGTTTAATTGCCTTATGGGCTCATAATTCCTTCAAGTTTGCAACTGCACCAATATCATTAATATAAATTGTGATATCCTTGGGCAAACTTAGAAATACTTCGAAGTACATCTTGAAGTTTCTAGAGTCATACAGATACTTTGGCTACCTCATAGGCTCCAATTTATCATCTTTCCATGATGGAGTTCGGAGTCTGAAATATATTTCTATATAACACTCCTCCACATTATGACTCCACTTCCTAAAATTAAACACATAACCTTGAGGTGGATTTACTGCCATCCAATCTGACTAAAAATCTGAATCTACGTAATCCACAAGAAACAGTGAATCTGCCCAGTAAGCATACATATAATTTCTAGTCCTTCTCAGGTACTTCATATATGTCTTACCATAGTTCATCATTCTTGTTCTGGGTTACGTTGATACCCATTGTTCATGCGTTCATCAAAACAGATATCCAATCTCGTGCATAGCATTCCTTAGATTAAGCTTCCTTATTCGCCGAAGCATAAAGAACCGCTTTCATCTCCTTTATCTTCTTTTGTGTCTCAAGACACATTTCTTTAGATAAAGTTACATACTAAAACAAGTAAGGATTGTATCATTTCATGAAGCTTGAGATAAGCATAACATCCTTTCTTGTGATCTGTATAACCGTGATCAAAAGGATATTCTTTGCTCTTCTTAAGTCCTTCATTTCATACCGCTTTATCAACCATACCCATACGCCCGACAATACTCTTTCATTGTCTCTAATGACCAAGATATTATCTACGTATAGTACAAGAAATACCACCATATTTCCATCACTCTTTTCAATATACAAGACACATCCGTGCATTGAATAAATTCATATGCCTGGATTTTCTCATGAAAACGGATGTTTCATGATCTTGAAGCTTGCTTTAGTCCATGAATGGACACTTTTAAGCTTACTTTCGCAATGCTCTTAGCTATTTGTAATGAATCACTCTGGTTGCTTCACATAGATGTTTTCCTCAAGACTTCCAATTAGGAAAGTTGTCCTGACATTTATTTGCTATTCCTCATAATCAATATGTTTAGCAATAAATAAAAGAATCCGAATTAACATAAGCATAGCTACCAGCGAACATGTTTTTGATCCTCTTTTATTTTCTATGACCATCTCCAATGGCTTTTACACTATTTTAGTGGTTTTACAAGCTCCCAGGTTTGTTTAAAATCCATAGATCCTATTTCAACATTCAATTTACTAAGATTCAACATTTCGATCTTGTAGTGATTTGTCGTATCTATGGGTCAATACCATGTTTACTAGGGACAAAGTCTCACGACTCTCCCAAAACATATATCTTATAGGATGTCAAACAACCCTCCCACTACGACATGGCACTACATGCAATTGTGTATCAGACGTGACACGCGATGGAGTTTACCTTGTGGTATATCCTCTTGTACACTTGGTACTAATACTTAGTGTTTTCCTCTCACTTCCTTTAGAACAACTTATACATGGGTTTGTGATTTATTACATAGTCCTTTTCTAAACATTCGGTGTTTGTGTTAACAGTCACCCTTTGATCTTTTGGACTAAATAAATCACCCGCCATTTTTCTAGGATGTCCCACAAACAGACAAACGATTTATGAATTACTATATCTAGGGCATATCCATAAAGTGAATGTAATAATTCCAAATAATTCATCATCTATCTAATCATCACCATAAGAGCCTTATTCCTTCTATCCACCGTACCATTCAGCTGGGGCAAGCCCGGTGTAGACAACTTGAGATTTAATCTCAACCTCTGATTAATAGCTCCTAACTATCCTAAGAGGTGCTCGTAATCACGATTAAATCGTTATTACTTGATATATTTTCCATGATGCTTCAATGTACCAGCCTTGCAATTCTTTAATAAATCAAAAAACTTAGACATGCAGTGCATCAAATAAATACATCGGTATCTAGAATAATCATCGAATATTAATAACCACCCCATACCCGGATAATTTTAGGATTGCATAAATCAGAATGAACCAATTCCAACATATATATCTTTGGCTCTAAACCCCTTAGCCTTGAAAAGGCAATTAATCATTTTTACTCCCAAGCAAGACTCACAAGTCAGATAGTTTCCTCTTCAGATAAACCTTATGGTCCATCGGCTATCAACTTTTGAATCTTACTCAAGTAAAATGATTTAGTCTTAGACGCCAAATGTATGTTTAGTTCATCTTCGAAGGTTCCTTTCTCTTACTAATATTAGAAGATGCATTATTAATTACTATTTATTGCATCTGTGGGATGTATATGATTTAAGAGTATACAAATTATCCACCAATGTACCATAATAGATTATAGCCCCATTCCTCATCACTATGACCATGTCATTTAAATGAAATGAAGTATCCATCCGTTAATGCATAGAAACCGAAATCAAATTCTTTCTATGAAAATGTACGTAAAGATAATTTCTCATAGTCAAACGTTTATTCTTATCATAAGATAAATAAACAACTCCCACTGCAATAGTCACTACTCTTGTAGTTTTTCCCATGTCAATAACAATCTTATCCTCACTTAGTAATAAACATTTAGTGATTCCAGTATCTACACACTACGTGTCAGTAGATTCCATCACTAATCATGTTTAAACAACTAGTGAATAAGATATAAAACTTGTTTACATCTTGATGAAAATGCCTTTTCTTTGCCACATGTTTTGTCAGAAGTTCCCCACCATATACATCCTCTCGTAATTCAGGTGGAACTTACTTAAAACATCTAAGCAATTATGGAGAATAAAATTGACTTAGGTTTCCCCTTCAACTTCTATTCCATGTATTTCCAATTCATTCATCAAATTCTATCATGACCTACCGCCTTTTAAATTACTCAAGTATCCGAAGAGTTACATGAGACCATCATATTTCTATGAACCTCTCATCTCTTCACTAGAGACTTTAATAGGCATCATGAGACGTCCTTTGCGAGAACACACATGTATTTTCTTAAGCAGTAAAATTTAAAACCAAGATTCTATTCTAATCATCTAATTTGTTCTAGTAAATATGTTTTCTTTTAGTTAACAATAAGCAGATAAAAACATTTGAAATTAAGAGAATCATAAATAAATATATCGATCAAATCTTCGAATTTTACATTTATATTGATTCCCTCAAAACAATATAAAATATAAATTCACCGACATCTCAAGCACCGTGAGTTTGCAAGTCACGTTAGTGGGGACGTTTACAAATCCGAACATTTACAAGAGAAGGTTTTACCCATTAATTTTATTTTTCAATCTAACTTTATGACAAAATAATTAATAGTCGGTTGCTCTTCAACCGTGCAAATAATAGCAGTGACTCCGTTGGGAAGGATACTAATTATTTACACCTAAGTGTACACCATTATTTGATCCCAAGTCCGCTGCGCGATCTTGTGTGCCTTACAGTTAGAGAAATACACACGCGATCGGATAGCTTCCTACAATCATCAATTTTAAGTTTGTACCAGTGAACCGCACATAAACTCATCCGTTAGGGAGGAAGGTCTATGCCAACACGCAAGTTCATGTGCCACATTACAAACAATAATTATTTAACACCGCACATAAACTCAATTTTAAGTTTGTACCAGTGAACCGCACATAAACTCATCCGTTAGGGAGGAAGGTCTATGCCAACCGCACATAAACTCATCCGTTATGGAGGAAGGCATATTGCCAACACGCAAGTTTATTCATATCACTTGCAAACCAATAATGGAGGCTGTGGGAATTAATTACCAATTCCCTCTCACACTTAGTAATTTAACACCGAGGGTTTTTTTACATGCATATAATATTCCAGAATAAAATATACAACCTAGCATGCTTCTATATTAAGTAATTTAAAAAAAAAATAAATCACATAGAACATGCCACATATATAACAATTAATTGTCAAGTAAAAATAATTAAATCAATTATATATTATGATTTAATAGCATAATTAGTGGATCAATCAAATAGGCCCTAGAGCAACAAATAAGCACAAAATGAGCAGCAGACTAAATAATTAATCAAGCTCATTGTCCATGGCCCATATACTCAGCCCAAAATCAAATTCCACAAGGAGAGTCCAGCAGCCCATTAAGATGGCCCAAGGTGAAATTGTAGAAACCTAGCCCACGTGAGAAGCTGCTGCAGTTGCCACCCATCCGCGACCATCTCTCCCCGGTGCCAAGCTTTACTGCCATGACTTGGTGCAGCTGCTCTCGGCAGTGGTGCCGTCAGCCCACCAGAGTCATGGCGCCAACCATACACGCGTCACCGGCAACAACATCTGACTCTGCCGCAAGGTTGTCCGTCTATGTCGGCAGCAACTCTCCACACGGCGTCTTCTCACCCCCAAGGATACCCAGCCGGCACATCCTTCCGATGCCTTCGGAAATGCTGGTGCTGAACGTCGAAGGCCTCTTCGCTGGGCATCATGCTAGGTTCCAGTCTGCAAACGACGCCCTGCTGGAGTTCTCCATCATTAGAACATCGCGCCGGTTCCTCCGCGCGTCACGCTCGATTACCAGCCACTTTGACTCGCCGGAACCTCCAGTCCTCTCGCATGGATCTCCTTCCTGTCGACTCCATACAACAGACCCGATTGGAAGGGCGGTTATATGCCCCGACAGTGAAAGTACTCCGCCCAAAAATTGCTATGGTGACCCGATCGAGAAAAGTAATAGACTCGATCGGCAGTAGCTCAGACCCGCCCTGGCCATTAAGGGATTGCCCGGAACCCACTGCAGACTCGCCTGGAAACTCCTGTGGACACTCCCGAAACAGCAGTCGACACGCCTGTTTCAATCCACTATCGTAATTCGCCAAGATGCATCCCACAGTCTGCCATGACCGTTGTCAATTGTTGCAGTGAACCCCGCTGCCGTGTGCAGACGACTGTCACACGTCTGCAGGCTTTCTCCAGTCTTGCAGCGAAACCTGCAGCCGTCTTCGACCATCGCCAAGGCTGCCCATCACTAGTCGTGCCTTTTTCACCATTCATAGTCGTATATGGCTTTCACTAGCCGCCATGGTCGTTCTGCCCATCACCCATCGTGAGTCCATGAACCGCCCAGTCGGGCCGACGCGTCGCCAAGGCTTGCCTTTCACTTTCTTCAGACCAGTAGCCATCACCATATCTCCATGGGACAACCGTGTATGTGTGTGTATGATGTCCAGTATTATAGAACAGCAAATAATACAAATAGGGCTTCATAGATAATTCAAAATTATACAAACCCTAATAACATGCTATGTATGATACGATTAAATCCAGATTATTTTACATAAATCAAATAATCCCTTTCATATATGCATTCAATACGACAATAAACACACGTATGGCTCAAACCCTACGTAATGTCTCACGTTTCACCACGAAACCAACACTCTGATACCAATTGTTGGCTATTGGATCGTTTGGTTCAACGTGATCCATTAGGAAATCAAGTAAACAATTAAAACGGAAGCAAAATAAAAGTTTACCTTTCTTCTAGGTTGATGTAGAGGATGAACAGTAGTGAAACACCTCTGATCTTCTGCTGTATGACCCAAAGTCAATTCTGGTGTTGTGTGGGCAACAATCTCCAGAATCCACTTAATCTGCTCCTACCCTCTCAACACGTCAAAAGTGGCGCTGTGTTAGGGTTCCAGGAAGCTGAGAAGACTTATATATTGGGCTACAACAGGGACCAAGAGGAGAAATTGGATTGGGCCTCAATTGGATTTAATTAACCAAGCTTAGCCCAAAGCATATAATTAAATCCAATAATAATTATATAGTCTACTAAAATATTATTATTGCACTACCCATCCAATCCTAAAATTATGTTTTGGGCTCCTTCTTATTATGAGCCCAAAAATCTCCCCATGTTTAAGATATACAATGCCCATTAATTAATTAAGTTACTGACAACCCAAATTAATTAATATCTCATCGGAGAGTAGTACCACTCAACCTTATTATCATGCCGGAATTAATCAACTTGCAAGATTTACATGATAAACCTTATGAGCTCCTCAAAGGGACATCATCAACCTATGTCGGACACGGATTTCTTCTACAATCAACAGCACATCATAGAGACTAGGGGTGGGGAATCATGGCATACCGAAAATGCTGATACCGTACCGAAATTTTCGGTATGCTATTTTACATACCTATGTTGATACCGAAATTTCGGTATACCGAACTTTCGGTATACAAAAATGCATACCGTTGCCAAATCGAAATAAATACCGTGCCAATTTTTTCAGTATATATCGATTATACCGAAATACCAAAAATTTATTATATGTTGAAAGTTCAATATACCGAGCCATACCGAACATTATCAACATACCGAAATGAATACCGAAAAATAAATTTTATCAAGACTACTGGTTGATCCCTAGAGCCCTTATTATTCTAAGGCTATTTTTTTTTTTTGCCTTCTCCAATGACTCTTGGTCATCTTCTACAGTCTGCTTAGCATAGGCTGACTTGGGACTCATTTCAACCTCCTAAGAATTTTGCCTTTTCCCACCAACACCTAATCCAGCAGATATCAACCTTTCTTCTCTAAAACACTCTCAGCCATGTCTTTCTGGTTAAGAATCCTGGAGTCAGATGCATCTTTTTCCACATTCTTGCTCATTCCTTCACTATCTTCTTTCTCTTTACCCTTATTTGTATCATTGTCTTGTCTATTTCTTCTAAATCGAACAGGAGACTCAAACCAAAACATAAAGTACACAAAATTCAAAAAATTAAAATTGAACAGGAGAATAAAGCTAATATAGAATTAGGGGAACCACTTACACCTATAAACATTAAACAATGAATAAGAGAATATTCACAAATCACAAGGGAACGAAAACACAAAGAATTGCACAACCCCAAGAAAACAGAGAGAATTTGAGAGGAAACAAGTAGAGATAAAGTGTGCCTTTTACTCTATAATTGAGAATCAACAATTGTGGAGATAATTGCAGGAGAGTAGTCGAATCAATGGCGGAGATAATCGTGGCCGAACACAACTGGCTCAGATGCTGCACTTGCTTAAAGAAACACCGACAGGACTCCGACGAACACACCTCGGAAGAACTGGAAATGGAAACGTTACTCAAAGCTTCAATCTATATTCTGGGTGCGTCGAGTTTGACTTGAGACGAGAGATTTCAAAGAAGATTAGGGATGAAGCATCGAAGCGTGATTTGAAACTGGATGACCTAGCGTTACTACATAAATGTAATCAGTAAAGGAGTATAAAGATGGTTGGAAATGGGCTAGGCCCGATAATAATAAGTTTGGGTTTGATAATTAAGTATTGGGGGTCCATAAATGAAATCCAACATAAAAAATAAAATAATAAAAATAATATATAAATTTTTTCGGCATATCGAAATACCGAAATTTTAACTAGGCATATACCAGTAATGAATCAATTTTTTGGCATGGCGACTATACCGCATCGAAAATTTTGATATACCTAAATTTCAGTATTTTTTTATTTTTTTCGGTTCGACAAGCTCGGCATACTGAGTTTTCGATTTTTTCCCCACCCCTAATAGAGACAATACTATTTCTCAACTCACCGAGTTTGTTGATTTAATACATGTAAATCTCACACATTGATGAAACAAAGAAATACATACTGCCCTACGTGTCGAGGTCATCGTATAGGGATTAAGAGCACGAACATCCATAATAACAGAGATCAATTTCTTCTATAAGTCAGTATAAGTCGAACGATCTCAAGTAGTCCTGCTCAATATACGCAAGTGTACTAATGTGATTTTATAGCCAAGACAAGCTAATACCAAACCACACTACAACCATCCCAATAGAGAGTCCCCATCTATCTCGGTTCCGAGCATCTATTTATACTTTATAAGGAAACCGATAATATGATCTTCCGCGTGTTGTTGCACAACATATTATCTACAGTATAAAGTAAGTGGACTATTGCATCGTGCATATAAATAAATTATAAGACGCAATAATATGATCATATGATTCTCAAATAAATTGTTTGAGCATTGTTCATACAAAAAACTAGACTTTTAGTATACAATCCAATAATTTATTGTCGTCCCTATTGTTGGCTCTTGGATCGTTTGGTTAACGTGACCCGTTAGGGTTCCATACGTTTCTAATATCAGCGGAAGCAATAAAACATGAAACGTATTACCGTTCACCAGGGTATGTTGAAGAAAATTGATTCACGCTGACAGACTGTGCAGTCCCACGAGAATGGCCATAACTTCCTCGTCTGATGTTGGAATTGAATAATCTTTGTGCTCAGACGATCCTCTCTTCAACGGCTTTCCGTCAGTATATTGATCATTGAATTCTGATCACTATACGATTTTATATAAATTTCGCAACGTGGCGGACAGCAGCAGCAAACTACCTTCTAATCTTCTGCCGTATGTCCCAAGTCCGATCTCGACGTCGTGTGGGCGACGGTCTACGAGACCTCCTCATTCTGCTCTCAACCCTCATCACACGTGAATAATGAATGAGATTAGATTAGGATTCCAGATAAGCTGAGGTGACTTATATACATGGGCTACAGCAGGGACCAGGAGGAGAAATTGGGTTGGGCCACCATTGGGCTTAAGTATCCAAGCTTAGTCCAAAGCTTATACTTAAGTCCAATAATAATAATATATTCCACTAAAATATTATTACTGCACTGTCTTTCCAATCCCAAAATTACGTTTTGGGCTCCTTCTTATTATGAGCCCGTTAGTCTCCCCATGTTTAAGATATACAATGTCTATTAATTAATTTAAGTTACTGACAACTCAATTAATTAATATCTCATCCAAGAGTAGTACCACTCAACCTCATTATCATGCCGGAATAAATTCCACCTGCAGGGTTTACATGATAATCCTTATGAGCTCCTCTAGGGGACATCATCAACCTATGACGGACACGGATTCCTTCTACAATCAACAGCACACCATAGAGACATCACTACTTCCCAACTCATCGAGTTTGTTGATTTAATTACATGTAAATCTCACCCATTGATGAATCAAAGAAATACATACTGCCCTACGTGTCGAGGTTATTGTATAGGGATTAAGAGCACGAACTTCCATAATAACAGAGATCAAGTTCTCCTATAAGTCAGTATAAGTCGAACGATCTCAAGCGGTCCTGCTCAATACACACAAGTGCACTAATGTGATTCTATAGCCAAGACAAGCTAATACCAAACCACACTACAACCATCCCGATAGAGAGTCCCCGTCTATCTCGGTTGTGAGCATCTGTTTATACTTTATAAGGAAACCGATAATATGATCTTCCGCGTGTTGTCGCACAACATATTATCTACAGTATAAAGTAAGTGAACTATTGCATCGTGCATATAAATAAATTATAAGATGCAATCATTTGATCATATGATTCTCATTTCAAATTAATTGTTATAACATTGTTCATACAAAAATCTAGACTTTTAGTATACAATCCAACAATCTCCCACTTATACTAAATGACTATGTTGTCATGTCTTCTGCCATACATCTGATTTCCACTCCCACTACACGACCATCAAAAGCTCTCGCCTTAAGGTCATTGTAAATGGATTTACTAGGTTATCATCCGATGCAATCTAGGTGACAACAACCTTCCCCTCATCATACGATTTCTCGTAACAGGTGGTACTCGCGCTCCATGTGTTTAATTTCCTTATGGACTTGTGATTCCTTCAAGTTTGCAACTGCACCAATATCATCAATATATATTGTAATAATCTTGGGCAAACTTAGAATCACATCAAAGTCCATCATGAAGTTTCTAGAGCCGTACAGATACGTTGGCTGCCTCATAGGCTGCAATTTATCATCTTTCCATGATGGAATCCGGAGTCTGAAATATATTTCTATATAACACTCCTCCACACTATGACTCAACTTCTTAAAATTAAACACATAACCTTGAGGTGGATTTACTGCCGTCCAATCTGACTAAAAAATATGAATCTACGTAATCCACAAGAAGCAGTGAATCTGCCCTGTAAGCCTACATATAATTTCCAGTCCTTCTCAGGCACTTCATATATGTCTTACCATAATTCATCATTCTTGTTCCGGGTTACGTTGATACCCACTGTTCATGCCATCGGCAAAACAGTTATCCAATCTCGTGCATAGCATACCTTAGATTAAGCTTCCACATTTGCCGAAGCATAAGGAACTGCTTTCATCTTCTTTATCTACTTTGTGTCACAAGACACATTTCTTTAGATAAAGTCACATGCTAAAATAAGTAAGGATCGTATCATCTCATGAAGTTTGAGATAAGCATAACATCCTTTCTTGTAATCCGTATTACCGTGATCAAAAGGATATTTTTGCTCCTCTTAAGTCCTTCATATCATACCGCTTTATCAACCATACCCATACGCCCGACAATACTCTTTCATTGTCTCCAATGAGCAAGATACTATCTACGTATAGTACAAGAAATACCACCACATTTCCGTCACTCTTATCAATACACAAGACATATCCGAGCATTGATAAAATCTATATCACTGGATTTCTTCATCAAAACGGATGTTCTATAATTTTGAAGCTTGCTTTAGTCCATTGATGGACACTTTTAAGTATAATATCAAAATGCTCTTAGCTCTTTGCAATGAATCACTCTGGTTGCTTAAGATAGATGTTTTCCTCAAGACTTCCAATTAGGAAAGTTGTCTTAACATCTATTTGTTATCCCTCATATTCCATATGAGTAGCAACAGGTAAAAGAGTTTGGATCGACTTAGGCATAGCTACCGGCGAACAGGTTATCTCATAATCGAACCCTTTCTTTCTGAGTATACCTTTTTCGCAACAAGCTTTGCTTCCAAGGTTTTCACCTTACCATATGATCCTCTTTTATTTTGTATGACCACTTCCAATGGCTTTTACACCATTTAGTGGTCTTACAAACTCTCAGATTTAATTTAGAATTCATCAATTCTACTTCAACATCATTGCACTAGCTAAGATATCGCATTTCGATCTTGTAGTGCTTCGTCGTATCTGTGGGTTCTATCTATGTTTACTAAGGATTAAGTCTTACGACTCTCTCAAAACATGTATCAAACAGGTTGTCGAACATCCCTCCCACTACGACAAGGCATTATATGCAATTGTGTATCAGACGTGACATGCGTTGCAGTTTACCTTGTGGTATATCCTCTTGCACAATTGGTACTAATACTTTGTGTTTACTTCTCACATCCTTTAGGACAATTTATAAATGGGTATGTGATTTATTACATAGTCCCTTTCCAAAAATCTAGTGTTTGTGTTAACAATCACTCTTCAATCTTTTAGACTAAATAAATCACCTTCATTTTTATAGCATATCCCACAAACAGACAAACATTCAAATGAATTACTGTTTCTAGGGCTTATCCATAAAATGAATTAAGTAATTCCAAATAATTCATCATCCATCAAATCATTACCATAAGAGTCTTATTCCTTCTATCCACCACACCATTCAGCTGGGGCTTGCCCGGTGTAGACCACTTGAGATTTAATCTCAACCTCTGATTAATAGCTCCTAATTATCCTAAGAGGTACTCGTAATGACGATTAAATCGTCATTACTTGATATATTTTCCATGATGCTTTACTGTACCAACCTTTCAATTCTTGAATAAATCAAAGAATTTAGACATACAGTGCATCAAATAAATATATCGGTAACTAGAATAATCTTTGATTATTCATTACCACCTCTCGCCTGGATAATATTAGGTCTGCTTGAATCAGAATGAACCAATTCCAACATATATATCTTTGGCTCTACACCCCTTTACCTTGAAAAGGTAATTAATTATTTTTACTTCTAAGTTAGACTCGCAAGTCCGATAGTTTTCACTTCAGATAAAC
The DNA here is from genome assembly GCA_023678885.1 of Pogostemon cablin. Taxonomy (NCBI): domain Eukaryota; kingdom Viridiplantae; phylum Streptophyta; class Magnoliopsida; order Lamiales; family Lamiaceae; genus Pogostemon; species Pogostemon cablin. The sequence continues at coordinate 3,574,605 of CM043006.1, forward strand.
CTTACGGTCCATCTACTATCAACTTTTGAGTCCTACTCAAGTAAAATGATCTAGTCTTAGACGCCAAATGCATGTTTAGTTCATCTCCGAAGGTTCCTTTCTCTTACTAAGATCAGAAGATGCATTATTAATAATTATTTGTTGCATCAGTGGAATATACATGATTTAAGAGTATACAAATTGTCAATAACGTACCTTAACAGATTATAGCTCCATCCTTCATTACTATGACCATGTCATTTAAATGAAATGGAGTATCTATCCGTAAATGCATAGAAACTAAAATAAAATTCTTTCTATGAAAACGTACGTAAAGACAATTTCTCATAATCAAACGTCTATTCATATCGTAAGATAAATAAACAACTCCCACTGCAACAGCCACTACTCTCGTAGTATTACCCATGTCCATAATAATCTCATCATCACTAAGTTACACGCTTTTAGTGATTCCGGTATCTACACACAACGTGTCAGTAAATGCCATCAATATTCATGCTTCAACAACTAGTGAATGAGATACTAACTTTGTTCACACCTCGATGAAAATGGATTTCCTTTGCCACATGTTTTGTCAGAAATTCCCCACCATATACAACCTCTTTGTAATTCAGGTGGAAGTTGCTTAAAACATTTAGGCAAATATGAAGAAATAAAATTGACTTAGGTTTCCCCTTCAACTTCTATTCCATGTATTTCCAATTCATTCATCAAATTCAATCATGACCTACCGCCTTTTAACTTACTCAAGTATCCGAAGAGTTACATGAGACCATCATATTTCTATGAATCTTTTATCTCTTCACCAGAGACTTTAATATGCATCATGATAAGTCTTTTGTGAGAACACACATGTATTTCTTAAGCAGTAAAATTAGAATTCAAGATTCTTTTCTAATCATCTAATTTTGGACCAGTAAATATGTTTCTTTTAGTGAACAATAAGTGAAATAAAACTATTTGAAATTCAGAGAATCATAAAAAAATACACCGATCAAATCTTCGAATTTATCCATTTATATTGATTCCCTCAAAACAATATAAAATATAAATTCACCGACATCTCAAGCACCGTGAGTTTGCAAGCCACGATAGTGTGGACGTTTACAAACCCGAACATTTACAAGAGAAGGTTTTACCCATTAATTTCATTTGTCAACCTAACTTTATGACAAAATAATTAATAGTCGGTTCCTCTTTAGCCATGCAAATAAAAGCAGTGACTCCGATGGGGAGGATACTTATTATTTACACCTAAGTGTACACCATTATTTGACCCCAAGTCCATTGCGCGAGCTTATGTGCCTTACAGATGGAGAAGTACACACGCGCTCGGATAACTTCCTACAGTCATCAATTATAAGTTTGTACCAGTGAACCGCATATAAGCTCATCCGATAGGGAGGAAGGTCTATGCCAACGCGCAAGTTCATATGCATCACATTACAAACATAATTATTTAATGAAGTCTGTTCCAGCAATCCATGAATAAACTCATCCGATGGGGAGGAAGGCTCTAATGCCGACGCGCAAGTTTACTCACATTGCTAACAAACCAATAATGGAGGCTGTGGGAATTAATTACCAATCCCCTCTCCCACTTAGTTATTTAAAATCAAGGGTTTTTACATGCATATAATATTCAGAATAATATACGCAACCTAGCATGCTCATACTTCCAAATATATAACAATAATTGACCAATAAAACAATTATAGAAGTTATATATAAGGAAATAAATTGCCAAAAATAAGTTGACTTGATCAACACTCCAACATACATGCATATAATATACCAAATATAATACGCAATCTAGCATGCTTCTATTTAAGGCAATAAATCATAGATAATCATGCATACATATATAACAATAATCAATTAATAAATCAATTATAACAGTTATATAACAGCGAATTCGATTGTTCGCCACCAATCAAGAATGCGGACAACTGCGACGGGGATCGACCTCCCCGCAGCCTGCTCCACCATTCCGGCACCCTGCCTGATCATATTGTGATGACTCACGCGGAATCTGATGCAGACCAGTCGAACTTGATGCAAACCCGCTCGAACCTAGTGCAGAGTCGATCGAACCTGATGCAGACCAATCGAACCTGATGTGAATCTGCTCGAACCTGGTGCAGAATTGATCGAACCTGATGCAGACCAATCGAACCTGATGCAAATCCGCTCGAACCTGGTGCAGCATCGATCGAACCTGATGCACACCAATCGAACCTGATGCAGATCCGTTCGAACCTGGTGCAGCATCGATCAAACCTGATGCACACCAATCGAACCTGATGCAGATCCGTTCGAACCTGGTGCAGCATCGATCAAACCTGATGCAGACCAATCGAACCTGATGCAAATCCGCTCGAACCTGGTGTAGCATCAATCGAACCTGATGCAGTCCAATCGAACCTGATGTAAATCCGCTCGAACTGTCGCTCGTCCAAGGGCCTACTTGCACGGTACCAAGTTCAGCCCAACGCGCAACATCAAACTACACCTACTGTCGTTCAGGGTTCGCAACTGTAGGAACCAGGGAATCCAATCTTCACCGTCCAGAATGTACTACTGTGAGTTCTGAAAATTCTGTCCAAATTACAGGTCGATCCAACGGTTAGTTTTTGAGAAACGACTCTTTTCCCTCGACTGCGCAGAACAGAATCGCCCAAAAACCTGCTTCTGTTTTCGGCGTATTCCTGACAACAAAATGCTTCAAATACGATCTTCACCGTTCAGAATGTACATCCACAAATTCTTAACGTGCTGACCAAATTACAGGTCAATCCAACGGTTGAAATTCCGGTTATTGCCTCTGCAATATCACTGCACTGGATTTTCTCTCAATTTCTTCCTTCCATGTGAAATTGACGAACAATTTTCGTCGAATCCTCTCACACACAACCATCGACGAACAAATATGATATAGGGTATATTTCACATAGGGATATTCATGGTTTGCACAGTAAAACCAAAACCCTAAACATGCGATCCTAATTTCAAAAAATTAATTACATAAACTCTAGCCTAACGTGTCACGCTTCACCACGAAACCGAAGCTCTGATACCAATTGTTGGCTCTTGGATCGTTTGGTTAACGTGACCCGTTAGGGTTCCATACGTTTCTAATATCAGCGGAAGCAATAAAACATGAAACGTATTACCGTTCACCAGGGTATGTTGAAGAAAATTGATTCACGCTGACAGACTGTGCAGTCCCACGAGAATGGCCATAACTTCCTCGTCTGATGTCGGAATTGAATAATCTTTGTGCTCAGACGATCCTCTCTTCAACGGCTTTCCGTCAGTATATTGATCATTGAATTCTGATCACTATACGATTTTATATAAATTTCGCAACGTGGCGGACAGCAGCAGCAAACTACCTTCTAATCTTCTGCCGTATGTCCCAAGTCCGATCTCGACGTCGTGTGGGCGACGGTCTACGAGACCTCCTCATTCTGCTCTCAACCCTCATCACACGTGAATAATGAATGAGATTAGATTAGGGTTCCAGATAAGCTGAGGTGACTTATATACATGGGCTACAGCAGGGACCAGGAGGAGAAATTGGGTTGGGCCTCCATTGGGCTTAAGTATCCAAGCTTAGTCCAAAGCTTATACTTAAGTCCAATAATAATAATATATTCCACTAAAATATTATTACTGCACTGCCTTTCCAATCCCAAAATTACGTTTTGGGCTCCTTCTTATTATGAGCCCGTTAGTCTCCCCATGTTTAAGATATACAATGTCTATTAATTAATTTAAGTTACTGACAACTCAATTAATTAATATCTCATCCAAGAGTAGTACCACTCAACCTCATTATCATGCCGGAATAAATTTCACCTGCAGGGTTTACATGATAATCCTTATGAGCTCCTCTAGGGGACATCATCAACCTATGACGGACACGGATTCCTTCTACAATCAACAGCACACCATAGAGACAGCACTACTTCCCAACTCATCGAGTTTGTTGATTTAATTACATGTAAATCTCACCTATTGATGAATCAAAGAAATACATACTGCCCTACGTGTCGAGGTTATTGTATAGGAATTAAGAGCACGAACTTCCATAATAACAGAGATCAAGTTCTCCTATAAGTCAGTATAAGTCGAACGATCTCAAGCGGTCCTGCTCAATACACACAAGTGCACTAATGTGATTCTATAGCCAAGACAAGCTAATACCAAACCACACTACAACCATCCCGATAGAGAGTCCCTGTCTATCTCGGTTGTGAGCATCTGTTTATACTTTATAAGGAAACCGATAATATGATCTTCCGCGTGTTGTCGCACAACATATTATCTACAGTATAAAGTAAGTGAACTATTGCATCGTGCATATAAATAAATTATAAGATGCAATCATTTGATCATATGATTCTCATTTCAAATTAATTGTTATAACATTGTTCATACAAAAATCTAGACTTTTAGTATACAATCCAACACCTATGATTTTAAAAATCCGAATCTAAGTAACCGCCAAGAAGTAATGAATTATTCCGGTAAGCTTAAATATAATTTCCAGTCCTCTTCAGGCACTTTAAATATGTCTTACCATAATTCAATATTCTTATTTCGGTTACCTCGATACCCACTGACTATGCTATTGGCAATACATATATCCAATCTCGTACATAGCATTCCATAGATTAAGCTTCCTTATTGCAAAAGCATAGGGAACCGTCCTTATCTATTTTATCTTCTATTGCGTCTTAAGACACAAATCCTCAGATAAAGTCACATGCTAAAATGGGTGGGATTGTATCAATTTATGAAGCTTGAGATAAGCACAACATCCTATCTTGTGATCTTTATTACCATGATCGTAAGGATATATTTTGCTTCTCTTCAGTCTTTCATTTCATACTGCTTTATTAACCATACACATACGCCCGACAATACTCTTTCATTGTCTCCAATGAGTAAGATACCATCTACGTACACACAAGAAATACCACCACGTTTCAGTCACTCTTTTCAATACACAAGAACCATCCGAGCATTGATTAAATCCATATGACTAGATTTCCTTATCAAAACGGATGTTCCATGATCTTAAAGCTTGCTTTAGTCCATTGATGGACAATTTAAGCTTACACTTGAAATGCTCTTAGTTCTATGCAATGAATCACTCCGGTTGCTTCATTGTAGACCCACTTACATCCTTGGCTTTTACACCATTTGATGGTTCTACAAGCTCCCAGAGTTGATTTTGAATCCATAGATTCTATTTTAAAATTCATTTCAGCTTACTAGGATTCTGCATTTCGTTCTTGTAGTGATTCGTCGTGTCCATGGGCTGATTTCATGTTTTCTAGGAACCATGTCTCACGAATTTCCTCAAACATAAATCTATCGTGTTGTGAAACAACTATCCCACTACGATAAAACACTACATGCAATTGTGTATCAGATATGACAAGTGATGCAGTTTACTTGTGGTATATCCTCTCGTACAATTGGTACTAAAATTTGTGTTTACCTTCTCATATTTCTTAGAACATTTTATACATGGCTTTGTGATTTATTACATAGTCCCTTTCCAAAATCTAGTGTTCGTGTTAATAATAACTTTCTGATCTTTTGGACTATTTAAATAAACTACCCTTAATTTTTCTAGGATATCCCACAAACATCAATTCGTCATGTTGTTTCTAGGGCTTATCCATAAAATGAATTTAGTAATTTCAAATAATTCATCACCTATCTAACCATTACCATGAGAGTCTTATTCCTTCTTTCTGCCACACCATTCAGCTGGGGTTTGCCCGGTGTAATTAACTTGGGATTTAATTCCAACCTCTGATTAATAGCTCCTAACTATCCTAAGAGGTTTTCGCTAAAATTGTAATAATTTGATATATTTTCCATGACGCTTCACTGCATCAGTCATGTACTTCTTGAATTAATCATAGTAATTAGACTTGCAGTGCATCAAATAAATATATCTTGTTTCTAGAATAATCTTTGAATATTCATAAACACCTCTCAACAGGATAATCTTAGGATCGCATAAATCAGAATGAACCATTTCCAACATATATTTTCATGGCTCTTTACCCCTTCGCCTAGTAGAGGCAATTAATCATATTCACTTCCAAGTAAGACTCGCTAGTTCGATAGTTTTCACTTTCAACAAACCTTACGGTTCATCGGCTATTAACTTTCGAATCGTACTTAAGTAAGATGATCTAGTCTTAGATGCCAAAAGATATGTTTAGTTCATCTCCGAAGGTTTCTTTCTCTTATTAGATTAGAAGATGCTTTATTAATTACTATTTATTACATCCGTGGGATAAACATGATTTAAGAGTGTAAAAATTTGTCATTAACGTTCCATAACAGATTAAAGCTCCATCATTTCATTTTAATGACTATGTCATTTAATTAAAAATAGAGTATCCATCTGTAAAACAAAGAAACCGAAATCAAATTCTTTCTATAAAAAAAACATACGTAAAGACAATTCCTCAAAATCAAACATTTATTCCTGTCATTAGATAGCTAAATAACTCCCACTGCTATAGCGACTACTCTCGTAGCTTACCCATGTACTTAATTATCTTATCATTACTATGTTGAAAACATTTAATGATTCTGGTATCTATACACAACGTGTCAGTAGACGTCATCACTAATCATGGTTCAACAACTAGTGAATAAGAAATTAACCTTGTTCAACTCTTGATGAAATTAATTTTCTTTCGCCACATGTTTTGTCAGAAGTTTCCCACCATATACAACCTTTTGTAGTTCAGGTGAAACTTGCTCAAAACGTTAAGGCAAACTATGAAAACAAATTGAGCTAGGTTTCCGTTTCAATTTCTATTCCAAGTATTTCCAATTCATTCAACAAGTTAACTATGACCTCTTGCCTTTCTAACTCTTTCTCAAGTGTCCGAAGAGTTGCATGAGACCATCATATTTCTATGAACCTCTCACCTCTTCACTAGAGAGTTTGAATAGGCATAAGAGGATATTCTTATTGAGAACACATCTTTATTTTCCTAAGCAGTAATAAATGAAATCAAGATTCTTTTCTAATCATTTATTATGGACCAATAAATATGTTTTCCTTTAGTTAACAATAAGCGAAATAAACTATTTGAAAATTTAGAGAATCAAGTAGATAAATACAACGATCAAACACTTCGAATTTAAATTTTATATTGATTCCCTCAATAAACAATATAAAATAAATTCACCAATATCTCAAGCACCGTGAATTTGCATGCCACGTTAGTGTGGACGTATACAAACCCGAACATTCGCAAAAGAAGGTTTTACCTATTAATTCCATACGTCATAATTAACCTTATGACTCAATGATTAATAGTCGGTTGTCCTTTAGTCATGTAATTTAATAGCAGTGACTACGTTGGGGAGGATACATATTAATTGCACCTAAGTGTATGCCATTATTTGATACTAAGTACGTTACCCAAGCTTGTGTGTCTTACAATTGGAGAAGTCCACACGCGCTCAAATAATTTTCTATAACCATCAATTATTAATTTGTACCAGTGATCCGCAAAAAAACTCATCCGTTGGGGATGAAGACACTATAACCGACTCATAAGCTTACTTGCATCACATTACAAATAATAATTATTTTAATGAAATTTATTCCAGTGATCCACAAATAAAATTCATCCGTTGGGAAGGAAGGTACTATAACCGACTTATAAGCTTACTTGCATCACTTAATAAATCAACAATGGAGGCTACGGGATCATGATCAATCCCTCTCACACTTAGTTATTTAACAAGAGGGTTTTTGCGCATACAATATAACAGATATAATTATGCAAATAAACATGTTATTATTACGGCAAATAAGGCAGTAAATCAAATAGCACATTATTCCATATATATAATAATAATTGGCAAATAAAATAATAACAGCAATTATACATAAGGAATAAAATAAATGACCAAATAAAAAAATGACTTGGTCAACAAACATGAAGGATGAAGCTTGTACAGCAAGTTGGAGATAACATGGGCCTCAATCCAAACACCCCTTTCACGTGAAAAATCGGTTCCAAAACTTACAGGGAAACCGCTGATGTACCAGGCACAACTGCCTTGCCACGTCATCACAAATCTCACGTTAACAACAACCCGGAAACTTCTCCCTGTTCCGGCCAGCTCCTACGCCTCAGCCACCGCTGGAAATCTTCCAATCACCGAGAATCCATCAGCTGTACCGGTGCCAATTCACCCGTGGCAGCACCCTTCCATCCATCTCATGGCCTGCCGGAACACTACCCTTACGAGAGAAAGTCTTCCGCTTGAACGGTCCGCCAGAAAACTGACTGCTGGAAAACAAATATCACCGGCGACTCGTGCCGGAACCTGCCAGCAGTCGTGCCGCCGTCAATCGGCAGTCATGCCTACCAAAACGACCGCTGGTGCATACAGTTACTCACAGTCGTGTGTTTATCCCTTTCTAACAGCGCCAACAGCTTCGTCAATCTTTTCTTCCAGTGTGAATCGTGCGGCCACGCGCTGCACCTGTCGTGCCGCATAACACCAGATGCAGTCTGCCGGAATCCTTCATGGTTGTACACTGCAGACTCGATTGGCCATTGGAGCAGACTAGATCGGAATCCACAACGAGCTCGACCGGAAATTCACGAAACTCGGAGCAGACCCAACCAGAGACTGTCTTCCACTCGCTCGAAAACATCTGCGTCACAACCAGGCGCCACCAGCAGCTTGGTCGATGCAGGACACCGCCGTCGTCTAGCAAAAACTTTGCAACCTGCCGCCTGCCATGTGTCGTCAAAACATCAGCCATGCTCACAAGCCTACTGTTCCGTCAACATGAAGTCGACCAGCTGCTATCCCACCGACGAGTAAAACCAGTTTCCCTTGCGCCGTCGCCCTTAGCAACTGGCCAAAACCCTAGCGACGTGATCCTCCCGTCAGCTGTTCAGACTGTTTTACAGTCGGCTCCCCAGCAACCCGCATAACTGCTGCTCCACGCCAGGCCATCGCTCTACGCCGGAAGCACCGCCGCCCATCTTGCACTTGCTGCAGATTACCGCGACAGTCTTCGCCGGCCATGCGCCCCTCTGGTCCATCGCGCAACCAGAGAACCACCCATGATGGTCTCCATCGCTGATCATCATCGATTTTCCCAACCAGAGCAGTCATCAACATTGGGCCTTCTCACCCCGTCACGACTCCATCCATTCACCGTTTTCATCCAACATCCATCCGCCGGTCAGGATTAATACAGCACCTTTCACCTGCAAACCGTCGGCCATCGGAAGTCACGCACCAGCCCCATGCCGACAATCATGACTCCACCGCCGTGTACCACCACCATGCCGACAATCATGACATCGTGATGCATCAGCCATCATCCATCAGCACCGTCTGAGTCACACTTCACATACTTTCACCGAGTATATCTGTTGCCGTGAACGGTGTTGAGTGTGTGTGGTGTTCAATTAAGGTATGGAATAAGGGTTTTGAAGCCGTGAAGTTATCCGAGGGTTCTAACAGATTTCTTAAAAAAATCAAAACCCTAACTATCATGCAATCATTATTCAATCATAATTCAAGAATAATTCACATAATTCACATTAAACCTTTTAACCAAAATTCTAGAACCACATTATGCAATCAAACCCTAGCCTAACGTATCACGTTTAGCCATAGAACCTATGCTCTGATACCAATTGTTGGCATTTGGATCTTTTGGTTAACGTCAACCGTTAGGGTTCCATGCGATTCTGTCGCAGTGGAAGCATAAACATAGAATTGATTACCTTTAACCAGGGTATGTTGAAGGAGAAGGATTCTCGCCGGCAGCCTCTGCAGTCGCATGATTTTGGCCATAACTCCCTCATCCAATCTCCGATTAGAGTGATCTATGCGCCAATACGAACCTCTCTTCCTTGGCTTTCAAATGGTGTATCACACTTGCAAATTGGACTTCCACACAATTTTATAAAAATCATGGAAGTTGACGGCCAGAAACAGCAAATGACCTTCTGGTCTTCTATTGTATTCCTAAGCAACGTCTCGATATTGCTACGAGACGATCTCAATCTGCAGTCTAATCTATCTCTCACGAGTTTAGGCGTGTGTTCTGATTATCCAAACTGTTGAGATTGGTTATTATATAGGCTACAACAGGGACCAGGAGGAGAAATTATGATTTGGGCCTCCCATTGGGCTTAAGCATCCAAGTTTAGCCCAAAACTTATACTTAAGTCCAATAATAATAAATCATTCCACTAAAGAAATATTATTGCACTGCCACCCTAATCCCAAATTACGTTTATGGGTTCCTTCTTATTATGAGCTCGTTAGTCTCCCAGTGTTTAAGTTTCAATGCTCATTAATTAATTAAGTTACTGATAACTCCATTAATTAATATATTTACCGAGAGTAGTACCACTCAACCTTATTATCATGCCGGAATAAATCCACCTACAGGGTTTACATGTAATCATTATGAGCTTCTCAAGGGGACATCATCAACCAATTCCGTTAGGACACGGATTCCTTCTACAATCAACAGCACACCATAGAGATAGCATCATCTCCCAACTCACCGAGCATATTGATTTATCTTTTAAATCTCACCCATTGATGAATCAAAGAAATAAATACTGCGTTATGTGTCGAGGTTATTTTATGGGGATTAAGAGTATGAACATCCATAATAACAGAGATCAAATTCTATTATATAGTCAGTATAAACCGAACGATCTCAACGCGGTCCTGTTCAATACACAAAGTGCACTAGTGCAATTTTATAGTCAAGACAGACTAATGCCAAATCAACAACCATACCGATAGATAGTCCCTGTTTATCTGGGTTATGAACATCTGTTTATATTTTATAAAAAGCCGATAATATGATCTTCCGTGTGACGCTGCACACCACATTATCTACAGTATAAAGTAAATGGACTTTTGCAATAACATTATTGCAAACGTTTAATCACATGATTCTCATTTCAAATATTATCTAAACATTGTTCATACAAAAAGCTAGACTCTTAGTATATAATCCAACAGACAATTGAACCAGTTGAACCAACTGGTTCTTTTCGATTTTGACAACATTGCATTTAGCTTATCCATTATCTTTGGGCATATTTCAAAACTTTGTTTCCTCATAATTTCTCTATTTTCATACATCCTTGTCATTGTTTGAGCTCATAAATTTTGTATTAAAGAAGTAATCTCACCAACTCAATATTTTAAGATTTTACCATTGAAACACTCCACTATATTGTTCCAAACAGCGGTTGACTTGACATGAGTTTCAAAGCCAGCCTTACTCCGTCTCTCCATACTAATATCAAATAAATGCTTCCAAACTTCACTACAAGCTGTTTCATCCCATTCTTGTGAATTTTGTAGTCCACAATGGTAATGGAATTTACAGGTTCCCAAAATTGATTCGAAGCATGTTTATCCCTCCATTTTTTCTTGAAATTATAGAACAAGTGTAAAACACATAATTTATGACGCTTGGAAGGATACACATCATCCAAAGTTGAAAGAACTCCCTATTAATATAAAAAAAAAGGTTAAATACATATACTAATGAACACATTAAGAAATGAAGGAACAATACAAGTGTTGTTTATTATCTTCCCTTCGTCTGAAAGAAATGTCCATTTTTCTCCACAAGGGGATGCAATCCTAATATATGCCAATAGATTAGTTAAAATCCAGGGCCATGTCTCTCTGGTTTTTAAGAAATAATAGCAAACGCTATAAGAGAGAGACCATTATTTCCATCTTGAGCTACTGCTGATAAGTGTTGGCATCTATAATATCCCTTCGAGTAGCATCCATCGATTTAAATCAGAGGTTGGCATCCAGCTAAAAAGTCCTTTTTACACGCATCTATGCAAGTGTAAAGTCGATCAAATCGAGAAGGTACACCTGGAGCCAACATTGGAAAAGTAGTCCCAGGATTTGTTCTTAATAATTCTTCACAATAGTCCCATAGTCTTGAGTATTTCTCATCATGATTGACATCTATAGATTGAAGGCTAGACTTCTAACTCTATATGCTTTTGCTCTACTAAGTTTTATTTTAAGTTTTTTGGCAATATGATCTATCAACTCTGACCCTATCAAATTTGGAAACTTATTCAAGTCATCAATAACTTTGGTACTCAATCACTTGGCATCTATGAACTTGGCTTTTGCACCTTTCTTACAGTTATACTCTTCGTAGTACGTTTTCACTTCATAAGTTTCTAGTTAACCCACTTTTGAACAATAAATAACCAAGGACAATCAATTGCACATCGTGCTCTACACCTCTTGTTATCTTTTCTCACAAATGACTACTCATAGTAGTCGTATGTGTTGGATTGTATACTAAAAGCCTAGCTTTAGTATGTACGATATTTTAACGATATTTGAAATGAGAATCATTGATCAAATAATTGCATCTTATAATTTATTTATAAGTCCGATGCAATAGTCCATTTACTTTATATTGTAGATAATATGTTGTGCGACAACACGCGGAAGATCATAGTATCAGTTCATATATAAAGTATAAACAAATGCTCACAACCGAGATAGACGGGGGACTCTCTATCAAGATGGTTGTACTGTGATTTGGTATTAGTTTGTCTTGACTATATAATCACATTAGTGCACTTTGTGTATATTGAGCAGGACCGCTTGAGATCGTTTGACTTATACTGACTATATAGGAGAACTTGATCTCTATTGTTATGTATGTTCGTGCTCTTAATCCCTATACAATAACCTCTACACATAAGACAGTATGTATTTCTTTGATTCATCAATGGGTGAGATTTACATGTAATTAAATCAATAAGCTCGGTGAGTTGGGAAATCGTGTTGTCTCTATGGTGTGTTGTTGATTATAGAAGGAATCTGTGTCCTATTAAATAGGCTGAGGAGCTCATAAGGATTATGATTCATCAATGGGTGAGATTTACATGTAATTTGATGTCCCCTTGAGGAGCTCATAAGGATTATCATGTAAACTCTGCTGGTAGATTTATTCCGGCATGATAATGAGGTTGAGTGGTACTACTCTCGGATGAGATATTAATTAATGAAGTTGTAAATAACTTAATTAATTAATGGACATTGTATATCTTAAACGCGGGGAGACTAACGAGCTCATAATAAGGAGCTCATAATGTAATTATGGGATTAGAGCGGCAATGCAGTAATAATATTTTAGTGGAATATTATTATTATTGGACAGAAGTATAAGTTTTGGGCTAAACTTGGATACTTAAGCCCAATGGAGACCCGACTCTAATTTCTTGTCCTGGTCCCTACTGTAGCCGGTATATAAGTTACCTCAGCTGTTCTAAACCTAGATATAAATGCCTAACCATGAGTAGGGTAGAGAGAACAGCAGACTGAGAGGATCTTGAGGATTGTCGCCCACACGAAGTCAAGATTGGACTTGAGAATACAGCAGAAGATCAAGAGGTCATTTTCAGCAATCTTATTGTCAAATTCCACGATTATTCTGTATTCTTGTGGAACTCAAAATTGATTTTGTGATATACCGTTGAAAATCCACGGAAGAGATGATCGTTTTGGCGCAAAAACTACACAAATCGGAGATTGGATAAGGAAGTTATGCCCAAAATTGTGACGCTGCGCGTTCTGCAAGCGAGAATTTTCTTTTCTTCAACATACCCTGGTGAAAGGTAATATGATTTTATGTTCTTGCTTCCACTGATATAGAATCGTATGGAATTCTAACGGTTCACCTTAACTAAACGATCAAATGCCAAAGTATGCACCATAACTTTTCACATTTCATAAAATTCATCAATGGAAGAGAACTTTCGACCGACTTTAAAGCATACTTTTTCATATGTACTTTGAACACTATTTGAATCAACTTCATCCTCGCTGTCTAATATATAAGAATTAGAATCATCTACAGTTCTCAATTCAATTTGTGGTTTTATTGTACCAAAAGACGAGTCACTGTGATAATCAATATTTTCTATTGTATTATAAGCATCGTCTCCCATCTACAAAATCATTGAAAAAAAGTCAATAAAAATTCAATATGTACATAATTATACACTTACACAACATGCGTTCTCAATTTCTGGAATTTCAATTCTTTTTGTAGTTAAATAATTATACATTTTGTATTGACTACACAAAGTAGGATGAGTGATCGATATAGAATTTTAACATGCATTGAAAAAATTATTAGATAATCAGTCACATAACTTTCTTCTTAATGAGATCATATTTATTACTCCCTCCATCCCAAATTGAACTTTACGTTTACTATAGATACGGAGTTTAAGAAAAATCACTTTTTGACTTACTTTTAGGGGTAGTATAGTATTTTTGGGTAATAAATAAATGATAAGATATGTTATGTATGCTAAAAAGGTTATGACAAATTTGAAATTAAAGTATGTTAGAGGAATATTAGTTAATTGTTTTTTTCTTTTATGGAAGTGTGACGTTGAATTTGAGACGGACCAAAACGGAAAGTGTGAAGTTGAAGTTGGGACGCAGGGAGTATAAATTAAACCTAAGAGTGAAATATGAAACGAACTTGAAATAAAGTAATGAGGATTAATTTAGTTTTTCTTGGTCATTTATAATTCAGTAAATGTGTTACAACATGAAGAAAAATATTTTCTATAAATCAATAATTTACTGCTAAATGACGACTTAAATCTATTATATTTAATTAATTTAGTATTTATGTATAAAATGGAAGGAGGAAACATTATAAGAAAACTGCTGAATTCCAACGTTGGAATATACAAAAATGCTGTTGGAATTCATGATTCCAACAGATATTCCATTAGATTTTTTCCGTTGGAAAAGTGGCTGTGGGAATGTCATTCTTTCAACAACATTTCCAACGGTTTTTAAATTCCAACGGTGAATACAATGACATTTTTGGGTTGGAATTTTTTTTTTTAATTAAAAATTGATTCAAATATTTTCCAATGTAATTTTCTTTTGGAATTACCGTTGGAATTCCTTCAACGATAAAAAAATGCATTTATATGGATTTGTACCCTTGACCTCTTGAATATATTAGCATATCATCTGCCAACTTAACTAATGTATAATTTTTGCTATAAATTAACATTTAATTTTATTGAAGTCTCTTTTTCTGATGAAATTTTCATTGAAATTTTCCAATGACTTAAGTTTAGTAGGAATTTTTATTGGAAAATTTTAATAATTTATCAGGCTATTGAAATTATCATTGAAAATTTTTTCAACGGTTTAAATTTATATGAGAATTTTCATTGGAACTTTTCAACAGCTTTAGGTTTTATTTGGATTCTTGTTGGAAATTTTCAATAATTTATTAGGCTATTTCAACGATTTAAATTTCTATGGGATTTTTTGCTGGAATTTTTCAACGGTTTACATTTTTATTGGAACTAAAAAATTTCAAACAAATTTACTTTTTGTTGGAATTTTACGTTTTTCTTAGAGTGAAAAGAAGTATTTAACGTTGTTTGATCCTTCCATTAGTTGGGTCTTGGGTTGAGACTCTCAATATTAATATAAATCTTAATTTGAGAAAAAATATATAAAATGAGTCCTTAATTTGAGATGAATGATAAATTGGAACTTGTTTTGAGACAATATCTTAAAATTGGTCCTTAGTGTGAAAATCTTCAAAATTAAGAAGAAAAAAAAGGCCAAAAAAAAAAAAGCCCCCAACTATCCATACACATTTTTTTTACCACATACAAACACACCTACTTAAATTATATATACATTTTCTCTACTTTTACAATTATACCCCTTTAGATCCAAATTCACTCACCCACTTATTTAAAAAAATAAATCATTTTATACACCCATTTACATACACCAGAGGTAAGAAGAAAAAGACAAAAGAAGAAGAGAATCAGTTCCAAGAACATGACGAAAAGAGTTCCAATCCAACCTATCAGATTTTTTTAGCAAATCAAATCAAGTACATGGAGGGAACGAGATCCAGTCCAACTTATTGGATTTCTCTAGTGAATCAGATCCAAAACATGATGGGAACGAGTTCAAAATCTAGAAATTTTCTAGTTGAGGCGGGGTTCTTGGAGTAAGAATTAGTGATTAGTACCTACCAGATGCCAATTGATCAGAGCGACGATTAGTAAGCTGCCCATATTAATTTCGTTGATAATTATTTTTTGGAATCTGTTTTTCGTGAATTGTGGTTTAATATAATTGATCCTGATTTGCTGATATTTCTGGCACTATTTGACCACTCAATTTCTTTTAGCATCGTTCAACCACTCATGGTTGATTTTCTCTTAATCGTTCGGCTTTCGACAAACCAAAATTTTTTTAGCGAAGTGGTCCACAACTTCCCAAAAAATTGACGATTGTTGGTCTGCGCTGTGTAGAAGCTGTTGGTCGAACAATACTAAAACTTACACATGTTGAAAGCTAATATTATAAATTGGGTTGTATCTTTATTCTAGGCCCATTTATTAGTAATGATTTTAGGTCCATATTACACCATTCGGTTATAAATGGTTGTAAATGGGTTTCACCTATTATTTTAGTTATTAAGGGTAGTCTCGAATTTTTATCTTAAAAATTAATGATTATGGGTGTTAACAACAGCACCACGTTGAGGCTAAGGGGGCACTGAGTCCCTCTGAAATTTACAAATAATTATTCCCTCCGTCCATTCGGAAGGTCCTCATTTTACTATATTGGTTGTCTCATTCAAAGGTTCTTATTTTCCCCTTTTAGTAAAAAGGGTCCACCACTACCCATCACATCTCTCAAATACAACTATCCAATACACATAAAATAATAATATTTTGTAATCCACGTACAAAAAAACAAACGACCGCCTTTGCCCGTGACGGAGGTTGTACTGTACAGTTGACGCACTCCTTTCGAAGGAGAAATAATAATTTTGTCTTTTTGTTTAATACTCTTTTTACTTTTTTTTAAATAATTTTTTTCCTTTTTTCTTTTCCTGTATTTTACCATTTAATCTTAAAAATCTCTCCCCTATTCTCTTATGTATTATATCTATATTTTTTTTCTTACGTTGAATTTTTTTTCTTCTTTCTTTTTAATTACTTATAAATTGTTTTCTTTTAATATATTTATAATTTTTTTTGAAATATTTTTAATTAATGGAGCATTTTTTTTAAAGGGTATGTCTTTGGGTGAGACAGTCTCACGAATCTTCTTATGTGAGATGGATCATATCCTATTCATTAGTATAAAATAAAAAAATAAATAAATAAAAATTAAGAAAAAGTAAGGCCTTGTTTGGGTTAATAATTAAAATTAGTAAATAAGAAAATCTCAAATCACCACTACCATCAGTTCCAATCATCCACGCATTCTGTTTGGCTTTACATCAATTACGTACATTTTCACTTTTTATAAAAATTAGACTTAATAATTTATTATTATTATTAATTATTATTCAATAATAATAATATTATATGTAATTATTCTTTAAATAGTTTTACTATAATATTATCAATTTATCTTAATCGGATATTATTTTATATTAAAAATATTATCACTTTTTATTTATCTTATGAATTATTCATAAAATAATTTAATTAAACAGTTATTACTTTTTATTTATAATATACTCACTTTTTATTATTTTATTGATTTGTTTGTGAAATAATTCAATTATACGGATATCACTTATTTTTTATTATAAATCACTTTTTATTATACTCCCTCTGTCACATCCTAATGGTTACATATTTTCATTTTAGGTGTCTCATCATAATGGTTAAATTTTCCTTTTTAGCATATGAGACCCACACAAATTAATTACTTCTCTCTCCATGGGCCCCCACATTCCACTAATACACATACTCACTTTACATTAAATTATTATTTATCTCGCCTCAATACACATTAAAATACTATATTCATTAATGCCCGTGCAAAAAGCAAACGTAACTATAAGGATGGGACGGAGGAAGTAAATATTATCACATTTTATCCATTATATAAATTATTTTTAAAATACACTTTGATAATTAGTTATCACTTTTTATTAAAGATGTTATCACTTTTTATTTATATTATAAATTGTTCATGTAATAGTTCACAGCACTGTTATCACTTCTCATCATTGAATATCACATTTTATAAATTTATAATATTTAAATAAAAAATAAAATTAAATAAATTACAAATTAAAATTAATAAAAATTTCATAATTAATAAATTGTACGTGAAATTCACTTTCTTAAATTGTTATAGTTTTTTATTAGAGATGTTATCACTTTTGTTTGAACTGAAATCACTTTTCATTTATACTATAAATTGTTTATGAAATAATTCACAACATCATTATTACTTTTCATCAATTGTATGTCACATTTTGTAAATTTATAATAATTAAATTTAAAATAATTAATTGAATGGAAAAATTATTAAAATATTAAATAATAAAAAAATATAAAAGAAAAAACGTATAAATGAAAATTTGAATAAATATTGTGAATGGTTTTTACATTATTTTTCGAAACTGTCAGGTGCCGCTTCCACCAAAACTAAAAGGATTAATTATTAGTAGTATAATTAGTTTTTAAATTTTTTAATTTAATAACAACATGACCTTTAAAATATATTTAATGGGTTAATGAGTGATCCGTCTCACATAAGAAGATTCGTGAGACGGTCTCACCCAAATCTTTTCATTTTTTAAAAATATATTTATAATTTGTTTCTTTTAATATATTTTTTTAATTTATTTAATTCATTGTAGGATTTAAAATAAAAGTTTGACGGCTGTACACTTGGTGTATCAGTGCATCTGGACGATTTTAATCATTAAATTAAATTTTAATTAAATTTCTATCATCATTAAATAAACTAAAATAATAATTTTTTAATAAATAACTACCCACCGATGCACCTTAGAATCACCCTTAAAATAAATGTGGGATTTCTCTTTGTAATCAAATTAATAGAATAATCTAACCCATCAAATACACATAAGAAACTATACTCTTTACTTAAAAATACTCCTTCCGTCCGCTTCTAAGGTATCCATTTTACTATTTTTGGCGTCCGCTTTAAAAGTATCCATTTTTCATATTTAGTAAAAAAGTACACAATATGACCCACCACTTCCCTCTAATACAACTACCCACTTTACAACTACCCGATTTACATATAATAATAATACTCCTTAATCCACGTATAAAAAATAAATGAATATCTTAAAATCGAATGAAGGAGTATTAAATTATCTAAGTAATTCATTCCAAAATATATATGTTAAAAACAAAGGTAAAAACTTCTACATTATAGAACAAATTGGGCCGCTGGAGAGAAATCCTGGCAGCGTCCCTCATGGATGTATATGGCAATAATAGTTTGCGTGATTAACTGACCAGAAATAATGCAGACTCACTTAAGTTTAAGGCAAAAACTTATGTGCCATTGGGAGATGCAGTGTTCTATAAGAACACAATACTTCTCCTCCACATTCTATTTAACTCTATATTCTCTCCGTCCCTAGGTAAGAGTCTCATTTTAGCATTTTGGTTGTCTTACCCAAAGGATACCATTTCCTTTTTGACACATGTGACCCACCCACACCCACTAATACAATTAAAATACAGGGTCGCGCACTCAGTAATACAACTACCCACTACACATTAAATAATAATACTTCTTAATTTATGTATCTTAAAGCAAATAAGACTCTTACCAAAGAACAAAGGGAGCATATTACTAGAGGTTTAATATGCAAATGGGCACGGTCCCACAAGAGCCTTACTCCTAATTTAATACAAGTGGGTTCCGTTTAAGAATAAGCCCGAGCAGCAGAACTTCCATCTTTCAAATTAAATAAAAAGGAAAAAAGGTGAGAAGGCGAATTATTGAATTGATTATCAATCATCCAGGCTAAAAAGAATATAATTCTTAAAAGATTAGGTTTGTTGGATCAGTTTGTTTGATATATCCCAGAATCATCTCCCTAGAAAAAAAAAACAAATTCACCGATGCGAACCACATGTTGCCATACATTTCTGGCTTTCATCCTCAAATTCCTGAATTTCTTGCAGGCAATTGTTGGCGTGTTTATAATTGTCTACTCTGCCTATGTGCTTAATCAATGGAATCAACACCAAAACCCATCGCCGCCATCGCCGCCTCCTAATACAGTCGGAATTCGTCTTCCAGCCGTCGTTTTCGATGCGCCCTCCTTCAATTTCCGCTCTCTCCCAGCTCCTTGGTACTAATCAATTACCTCTGTTACCTAATTTACTGGTTCTGATGATTTCTTCCTCAATCTTAAATTCTTTTGCTCTTTGTTTTCTCTGGAGGATTATGGTATAAAAAATTCCTTTGTTACTTGACCTTATTCTAAAATTTCCTCTACATTTATGGATAGGTTTGTGTATTCATATATGGGAATTGGAATTTTGATCTGCTGCATCAGCTTTATTGGTTATGTTGGTACGGAGGCGATGAGTGGATGTTGCCTTTGCTTTGTATCCTTTCTTTAGTCCATGATCTCTCTCTCTGAGATCATGCATGGGACTGCCGGAATATTGTTTGGATTTGTTCATAATAGTAAATAACCACTTTAATTAAGCTGATTTTTAAATTTGGTTGTTATTGCTATCTTAGACAAGATTTAATAATTATCAGCTTCAAAGTTTAAATTTTACTTCAACATATGAGACAATGAGAGCAGTTGAAAACAAGTAATTTGACAATGGATTTTACTGCATTATATGTCTGAACATCTAATATCTGATGTGTTTGTTTACCATTTAGTTAAAATTAAGGTAGATCTGAGATAAATAGAAGCTGTTGGCAAATATCAGATTAGGGATGTTGAATATTTGATCATGTTTATTACTCCATTTATTAAGTCGCTCTATTTTTAATTTAAGAGGTATTTTGAGATACAAAAGGCCCCTGAGAAGAATTTTGCATGTTTTGTTGACATATATTGTATTCGCATGATTTATTAGGCTATAGTTTTTGTTTACTGCTTCGAGATTACTTATGAAACTGATGTATTGCACATATTTCTTGTTTTTGTAATCTAATCTAATAATGTATGTAATACATGTATCCTTGACTTTAAAAAATGTCAGTATGCTATTCTTAATACCATATTTATTCTGTTGGAAGCGGGTTTGGTGGCTTTCATTTCTCTTGATCACCACTGGAAAAAGGTAGAGCCTTTTTTATCATTTGCTGCTGATGCTTTGTAATCATCCTTGTTCTTTCAGATCTCATATATTTTCTTTAAAGGATATTCCATCTGATCCTACTGGAGAACTGGACAGTCTTCTAACCTTTATTCAAGAGAATGCTGATGTCTTTGAGTGCATTGGTATTGTGATTTTTACAATACAGGCATGTTTCTGTTCCTATCATACTTTTTTTTTTAATCCCTTGTGTTTGGTTGAAATAAATTTTCATCCACATTCTTGATTCACTAGATCACTAGGGTGGTATCTTGTTACCTTGATAAAACTTTATTTAGCATTTAATGAATCAAATATGGTAGGATCACTTTGCATTTCAGGAGTGGGATTACAAATGGAAAGGATCAATATGTGGTTAAAATGATAAGAGGAGTGATGAATTAAGCATATTTTAGTAAATGAGAAATATTGAAAACAATAGATTGAAATTTCTCAGGATCAAATCCTGACCTAGCAACAATTGCAGTTTTCAATCAATAAAGCAATATAAATAAGACTCTAGACTTAAACCAGAATGCTAATCATACCAAGTAATAAAGCTCACTGGTAGTTTACTAAGATCTTAATTAACATAAAACTCTATTTAAGAAAATAATATGATAATAAAGCATATCGTGTAATGAACTGTATCAATTTCCTCCCCATTCAAAAGATCCTTGTCCTTAAAGGTGAACTGTTGAAACTGAGGTCTTCTTCCATGTAATCAAGTATTGGTAGACCCAATTTTGTCCACAAATAATTGACTCTAGCTCAAACTCATCCAGTAGTAGTATAGAGGTCAATGAGCTTCTATGGGATGGTGTTGAAGGATAAACTTATGTGGAACAAGTTATTATTTAGAAAGTAGCCAGGGTAGATTTCATAAATTATTGCATGCACGCTAGAATTATCTAGCAGCCGCAGTCGATAATTTGTTGCATCATTTGAGAGGTCATCCACAACAACACAAACTTGAGTCTCTTCCGAGAAAGATCATTTGTAGTGTTTGGAAGTTGATATAGTGGAGGGCACTTATGACTTGGTGTGGCACCGAGTATCTGATACTCAATAGTGACAAAATTAGAGGAATTTGGAGGTCGTTTAGATGCTTGTACTAGTGCCGAATTGATCGGCACAGTGGGAATCAAGCACCTAAGTCGATTTCCTTGATTCTAGAGAGCTGCCATACACAACTCTCTTGTGTGAAGCTAATATGCTAACATATTCTTTGGGTGGATACCCCTTGGGCGCACATCTGGGTGCCAACCTCTAGGCCCGCCACCGTGTAGACCCTTTCCATAGCCTTCCTGAATCCTGTTGGGTAGACTAGTTTGATAGAGTCAAATGTAATGAAAAGAACGTTATTGATAAATGAGAAAGATTGAAAAAAAAAAAGGAAAAAAAAAAAGCTCCGGATCAAATGTTGCCCAAGCAACAATTATGGTTTTCCGACGTTAAATGATCACTCTTGGATACATAAATAACAAAAAACAAGCATTATAAATATAAGAATCTGTACCTAAACTGTAACCTTGAGCCCACCAATTAATAAAGCCGACAAGAAGCTTACTTAGACCTTAATTTATAAAAAAAACTCTAGAGATGTCGAAATGGGTTGGTGGTGTGGGTTAACCTACAACCACCAAAACCCACCGAATGGTGGGTTGGAATGGGTTGGGTCGGGTTATTCGTGGAGCTTGCTATGAGTGGGTTTTTGGTGGGGCGGTTCGGGTTGGCCCGCAGCCCTAGTTCATTTTTATATTTTTAAGTGAATTTTATAATATTAAAAATGTTAATGTATGAAAATTTATGGTGGGGCGGGTCAACTATGGGTTATAATTAAGTGGGCTACTTGTGGTGAAGGTCAATGCAGGACGGGCCATTAGTGGGGCAGTATATAAGTAGTTTTTCGCAGGGTGCGGCAGGGCGGGCTATAGCCCATGGGGCTTAACCCAAATTGACAGCTACAGAAAACTCTACTTAAGCCAATGGAATAAAAGTAATAGTATGAAAAATCATGCAATGAATTGTATCACGATATGCAACATTGTTAGGTAAAACATTGTATGTTAAAGTTGGTTACAGGGGTCAACTTAAATGAACGACTTACAGAATGAAGCAGACTATGCTGCTAAGAAAATGTCGCGAGTGAGTTGGTATCCTTTAAGAAGGGTTGATTGCGATTTAATTTCCTGTTAATTCTATCAAGTAGACTGTAGACTTTATGCTTTTAGCACACCTAAGTATATTTTCTTAAATATTATTTGATTATCTTCTGTGCTTTCTATTAGG
Organism: Pogostemon cablin; assembly: GCA_023678885.1. Classification (NCBI taxonomy): domain Eukaryota; kingdom Viridiplantae; phylum Streptophyta; class Magnoliopsida; order Lamiales; family Lamiaceae; genus Pogostemon; species Pogostemon cablin. The sequence goes on from CM043006.1 coordinate 3,598,130, forward strand.
ACCGAACATAGAATACCCAAGAGAAACCCCCAGTACGCACACTGTAGAAAGAATTCTTTTGTTATCAAAATTATGTAATGACCAAAGTCTACAACATTAAGTTAAAAATAAACACTCAAACCCTAAGGCCTTGGGCTAAATATCAAAATAGGGTAGAAAATCAAAAAACAATTTTAATTTAAGCTCTTCAACCAGTAAAATAAATAAATAAATCATGAAGTTCCTTCTAAGGCCAATCAACTTCGTGGCCCCTTCTCATTCAACACACATAGACTTGCAATCCATCTGGACTTGTAACATTGCCCCGTTCTTCTGAAGGAACCTTGTTCTCATGGTTGAAAGCAGGGAATCTAGCTCGAACGTCTTCCACCCATTGAACCAATATTTCACCATAGCAACTCCGTTGCGTTTCCTTGTAGCAAAAATCAATTACTTGTTTTGGAGCAATGGTAGGTGCCCCCTCCAATATAAAAAGCGACAAAGATTGGGTGAATAGCAATTGCCTCACCGAGACATGAAAAATCTGATGAATACGCGAATCAGTTGGTAGATCAAGGCGATATGCGACTGACCTAATGCATTTCAAGACCTGAAGGTCAATTAAAGTTAGCAGCCAACTTGTGATCAATCCGGCAGCCAACTTCTATTTTTTTTTCATTCACGTTATCCTTGTTAGTTGTTTGTATCCTCCTGCTTCTGGAGGTACTTTTAGCTGTGGCATTTTGTTTGATAGTTGTTTGTTTGTCAACTTTTTTGAAATCATAGAAACGGTTTTGTACTTTTCAGGTCCTATCCTTACTTCTTACAATTGTCCTGAGATCATTGGTTTCTAGTCGGAGGGTGGATGATGACATTGAGATTGAACATGTTTATAGCAGTAGCCACAGGGACCCACTGCTTACTTATTCTAGCCAAGCTTCAGGTTCAACTATAGGTGATTTTGATATCTGGAGTTCAAGGATGAGAGAAAAGGTACATATTTGAAAGCAATACCGCATCTGTGCTAGCTACATTACATGAATTGAATGGCAAATCATCACTGTCATCTTTGTTTGGTTCAATGTATAAAGTATTGGTATGACATGATGGTGCCATCAAAATTAATAGAGGGCTCAATGGACATGCTATTTTCAATGGGAGTATCAGATATATGAGATTGTCTGAACCCCCTAATCCAAGCTTAGAAGAGTTGGTTGTTAGGCTCATAAGATGAGATGAGAATTGATGTGATGAGGAATTCTTACCAAAACCTTTGAGGATTTAATCTTAAGAGATCAATCAAGTTTGTTTCATAGTCCCTTACATGTCATAAGTGCATTCTCAACTGATCCATTCGTCTACTGAGAAAGAGTAAGATGGTAAAGAATACTAGAGTGGATGGATAGATCAAAGTCAAGTTGCTTAACTTTTCATGTGTTGACTTGCTTTCATGTATTTCTTCTGGCAGTATGGACTTAATAGCTTTGATGCGAAACAAAGTCTACTAAACAAGAACGCATCGGCTGATGTCAAGCAGTATGCAAATTGATTGTATTAATCTGTTGGGAGCTAAGGAAGAGCTGCAATACTCAGGTGTTTCCTTCCTCAACCATCTGATTATTATGTTTTTCATTTTGTGTCTGATTTAGTGAGTTTGATGTGAATAGGTTTTGTTTCGGCACCAATTTCTTCTGATATAGCTGCTTTGTGTATGTATGTATATTGATGATTTTATAATGAGTTTTCAATGCTGTAATTTATACCCAACCAAGCTATTTCTTCCTGAACGTACTGCCGTTGGTATCTCACCATTTTATATGATGATGAATTTAATTAAATGATTGATCGACGGTGATCAATTTCTGCAAATATCTTTGACTAAACCATTACTGAAAATTAGAAGCCCCATCTCTCTTTCTACTTTGTCTCTTGGGAGAAATTCCCTGTCCTTTTTTCCTCATTTTGTACGATGTGTTCTTTGAAAAAATTGTATAATTCCTATGCAAATGCAAGATTACTTCACACTTATTCACAATTTCTTCGTTTGTTAATGTCAAAACTATCTTCATACTAATTAAAAAGAAATTAGCGTACAACCTAATAATTTCACATTACAATTTAATTTTATACTCCATGTGTTCCACCACAAGGAGTTTCCACCTGTTCCACCACAAGGAGTGCATGTTGCAATTTTCGTCATTCTCAACACAAGAGGTGCAATTTCCCTTTTTTGTAAATGGGATCTAAACAAAACAATTAATATATATCCATGGGACCCACATACCACATTAATACACTAACCCACTATATATTAAATTATTATTTTTGTCTCCTCATTTACACATTAAATATTATATTTCTTAATTTATGTGAAAAAAAGTTTTGCCACTCTTATGGTGGGATGGAGGGAGTATTTGTCATCATCATTTGCACATCATATAATTTACAATTTATTTATTGTTTAAAAATATCAAAATTAAAATATCTATAAAAGCAAGTCAAAAAAACATTTTTCCTCATATTCTGAATCTAATATTTTTTTTTTTATAAATTTTAATGGGATAGAGGGAATACTTTACAAGCATAAATGACATTAGAAATGTTGAACCCCTCAGTTTCAATACAAAGGAAGGAAGTGCGAATAAGTTAGTGACATTAGAAATGTTAAACCCCTCAGTTCAATACTAAGGAAAGTGCGAATGAGTTACTGAGTGGGGGCAATGTATTTTTTTAGCAGATGAATTGATAATCGTTATGTCTACGACTGATGCTCTTTCACTGAATAAATATGTGCTATGACTAAATATGTTAGAAAAATACTTGTGAGATATTATTTCACGAATTCTATTTTATTTTATGAAAATACTTAGACGAAATTGTCTTACGAATCCTATTTCATGAAATTGATCTTTCATTTAAACTAGAGTAGGTTTTATGTAAGATCGTCTCACGAATTCTATTTCATGAGATGAATATATCCAACCCAATTTAAAGTCGCAATATATGCACCTTATGCATACTTATGTTGCATGATTAGCTATTCATTTCATTTAAACTAGGATAGGTCTTGGACGAGACTGTCTCACGTATCCCTTTATGTGAGATGGATCATCCATGGAGAAAAATAAGTATATTTTAAATTGATCAATTAAAAGAGAATTAAATAAAAATACATCTTTTGTTAGATTAGTGGATTACAATTAACAATAAAATTATTAAGCAAGTATGCGGCGCCATTGACGTTAATTAAAAACGAAAAACAATTTTTTTTCTTATTTTGTTTAATAAATAATTTTATTAATTATTAAAAAATTATTTTTATTTTTTATTTCTAAAAAATATATAATCACGCAACACTTTTTATTTTATATATTATTCCCTCCGTTCTTCCATAAAGTACCAATTTCCTTTTTGCACGTGAATTAAGAAGTATTATTATTTTATATAAAGTGGGTAGTTGTATTAGTATTGAGTGGTTGGTATTTGTGGGGGCCTTTTACTAAAAAAAGAAATATATACCTTAAGAGTGGACAACCAAAATAGCAAAATGAATATCTTATAAGCGGACAGAGGAAATATCACTTTTTATTCATCTTACAAATTAATCATAATATAATTTATTTAATTGATTATCACTTTTTATAAATTAGATATCATTTTTATTAAAATTGTTATTACTTTTTATTCATCTGGTTTATAAAATAGTGTAATTGGACGATTATCACTATTTATTGATCAAATATCATTTTCTATTAAAAATATTATCATTTTTGATACGTTCTACTAATTATTCATGATTTTTTTTATTGGTAAATGTTAGTTGTTAGTACAGTTAGTAGTTAGTTCACCAAGCACCTTACTTCCCCTTCTCCAAACCTCCTTATATCTCCCCTCCTAATTCGTTTCCAATGGGAATCGAACCTGAGTCTATCACTTAAATGAGGAGCTCAGTGGCCAGTTATTTCTTAGTATCACTTTTATTTAAAATATTATTACGTTTTATCATTTTTATAAATTGTTTGTGAAATTCACTTTCGTAATTATTTATAACTTAAAAATCATCACTTTTTTACTTATAAAAATGTTACTCCCTTCGTCTGCCCAATAAGTATAAATTTTCTTTTTGCACATGGATTAAGGAATTTTATTATTTAATGTGTAGTAGGTAGTTGTATTAGTGAGGCGTGTGGGACCCATATATTAAATTAAATGTATTAGTGATGAGTGTAGGTCACATGTGTTTATAAAAGGAATGTATACATTTGGTGCGGACGCTCAAAATCGCAAAATGCATACATTTTCGGCAGACGGAGGGAGTCACTTTTAATTTATAGCATAAAATGCTAATGAAATAGTTTTATCACCATTATCACTTTTCATCAATTGAGTATCACTTTTTCTTATAAAAGTTATCACTTCTTATCCATCTCACGGAAGTTATTTGTAAGACGGACTCACATATGTCTTTTGACATTATAAATTATTAATAAAATAATTTAAATAAAAAAATATCAATTTTATTTAATCAATAGTTTTTTTAAATTAAAAAAAGTGTTACAATTTTTTAAAAATATTATCACATTTTATAAATTTATAATATTTAAAATAAGTTAAATGAATAATAAAATTCAAATTATTATATTTTTAAATAATAAAAATATAAATTAAATAAGAAAAACGTAGAAAAATATATATAAATGTATGATCTTATTAATTTCCCTTTCATAATTAATTTTTTATTTTTCTATTTTGATATTAAGAAAGACCCTTTAAATTTGTTTAGGTATAATTAATTTTACTCTATCACTAATTTTTCAAATTTTTAATTTTTTAACAATCAAACAGGGCCCTTTAAAATTATTTATCTGAATTAATGGATGATCTGTCTCACATTAAACAATCAATAAGACGGTGTCACCCAAGTTTTTGCCTTTAAAATCTAATCTGTTTTATTCTTTTAAGTACCTCCGTTAATTAATTTATTTATTCATATCAATATATAATTTTTTTTAAACATTCATATATATATATATTCTGGTTCAGTAAAAATTCATTAAAAAGGCATGAGAATTGCCCAAAGTTTATAAGTAATACAACAAAAACTAAAAAGCAAGACAAATGTGCAATTGTTAACCCTCCTTGAACTTCTATTCCAAAAAAAAATCCCCCAACTAGACTAAAAGTCAAAATTCAATGCATCGCCTTGGGTTGATCGACTAAGTCTTAAAATTTGTTTCATTTATTGTACCTTCTTTAGTGAGGATGATCCAACTCCAAACTCTAAGTTTAATTTTCTCCATGAAACTCTCTTGCTCCCATGTTGCATTTTGAAACATTATGGAATTTCTAATACTCCATATATGCCATGAAAAACAAATTCAAATGCTTGACATGATGCATCTCCCTCGTTTACCTGGGATGAGATTGCAGAATAGCAAAAAATGGTCATGAATATTTGCTGGTAATGCAGTAGAGATATTTCACCATGATGATCTTTGACCATATCGCTGAGCTTTTCAAGCACTTGATTATTAAGTGTTTCGTGGATTCTTCTTCCTGCTAACACAGAGTACATAAAGCGGTTTGATTCCCTTGTAAGAAGTTTCTCCTGTTTAGATTTTTCAAGGTTGGCAGAGCATTGTTTAGTGTCCGCCATGAGTGCACATTTTCTTTTAGAAGCACCATTGATTTCCAAAGTAGTTGAAATTTTCTTTATTCCTATCTTCACCTTCTTGCTTTCTTTCCTATAGCAAATTATATGCTGGTCTCACAGAATATTCATCATCGTCTTCATATTTCCAGCTCCATCCGTCAAGTTCTCTGTAAATAGTGATCCTGTTAATATCAATGAGCATCTTGTTAAAGAATTCAACCTCCGTAGACCTAAGTTCTTGTCTCCATTTCTACTGCCACTCTCACCTATTTTCAGTCCACACCCCCATATTAGACATAATTTGACCTTTTGCATTACTCAAAGCATATAAAAGTGGATATGACTTAAGTGGGACTTGATCTAACCACCTATTTTACCAAAACCTTCTATTTTTACCATTTCCTACCAACCTTTATAATTTCTCCTCAAACCAATCCTCATGTTGATCCCTGATTGCTTTCAAGACTGACCCCCTGATTAGCCATTTTGTAGTAGGGATGACCAATTAAAATAATTTATTGTAACCATAGGGAGGTCGGCGCTAGAGCTTAAGCGATCTCGTGTTTGTCAAAACATTATAGAGATGATCATAAAGGGGAGATAATCAAGAAATGACAATAAAATAAATGGATAGATGAATAAATGAATGGATGAATGAGCCAAGTAGATAGAGAATGAGACTAGCAATACTTAAAGTATGAAAAATCTAGGTATCATGCAACGAATTCATATATGTCATGGATTAGTAACTAAGGGCCAACGCGAATTCCACCTAAACTCCCTATCGAGATGGATAGGATGTAGATCCTTTATAAGGTCTCAAAAAGGCTCTAAGGTTGGTTCTCAATCAAACAATTCCAACTAAGTACTAAGTTCAATTAGAGAGTCCCTTCACACGATCAATTGACCTCCGATCTAACAAATCACATGTTCTATCAAAGGGTTCTAAATTCCAAAGGATTTATCAATCTCTCTAAAACTTATAATGCACATGAAGTGTAGATGAAATTATTCAATAAACTATCCTAAATATATAATTGATTTCTCAATCTAATCACATACCCAAGACAATTAATCACACAAATCAACAATACAAATCAAGCAATTAACAATCAATATAGAAAATTAACAAATCCAATCAACATATGAAGATGAAGGTGAAAATGGAGGAAATGGTGTGTGAGGTAGGTGCAGGGGTGAAAACCCTCGACCAAACTGATCAAATATTGAAGTATTGGGTATTTATACCCCTTAGGAAGCTTCTAGAAGGGTTCTGATATATTTCTGATGCTGCAGCAACAAGAGTCGTGTTCTACAACTCGGCCACAAGATGGCAGTGTTGGGTGGATTGATGTTCCCGTACGGATTCCCCTTAGAGGCCCGTGTTGGCTACATGGACCGTGTGCCGCAACACGACTCGTGTGCCTGACATGGGCAACCGTGTTGCTGCTACCCTGTTTCCTTCACTGTTTTAGCTCGTTCTCCCTCGTTTCAACTCCGAATTGAGATCCGCTTTTTCCTATGTCTTCCTTATCATGTCTAGCATCCATTAAGCTCATTTACACACATCTCCATAAAAATACAAAATACAAACAAATAACACATAAATACGAATAAAATAATATAAAAACGGATATAAAAAGACACTAAAATCTAGGTGAAAATATCACTCATCATACCCCCAAACTTAAAGTGTTGTGCGTCCCCAAACAACGAAAATAATAAATCAAGGGGTGAGATTTTCACCTAGGAAAAGACTAAACGAACATAAGTAATAACACATCGATAGCAATAAGAATTACAATTTATGCTAAATCATCCTACAACATTAAACTCATAACATGAAAAATTAACAAGTTCAATCACATGAGAACAAAGTGTAATATAGTCCCTTTTTAGTCCAAGCCTCACATAGGTTATCAATTTCACTCAACACTCTTTCAAGTAAGGTAACAACACTCATCAATCGATTGGCTCGACTCGCTAAAAGCTTGCTCGTGGACTACATTCAAAAACCACCAAACTTTCCATTAGTGATCAAAAAGGTCTTTAATTAAGGATGTAATGATAGACTCTTTAGTAGGGTAGGAAGAATATGGATACAAGTGACTAATCAAGTGTAAGTAATCGAAGAGGTAGCTACTTTCTTCCATTCTTTAAATTATCTTTCCTCCTTTCTCAACTTTGGTAATCACAAGCACTAATCATCAACTTTCCTTAGATTGAGCTTCTTTTGATTCATGCTTCCTTCTTTGGACTTTTAAGTACTTAAGCATATTGTTGGTACTTTGCTCTTTTTCTTATTTTGAGGTTGCATGTTCACTCATGTTTGTGCTCTTTCATCCTTTTTCTTGTTTGTTTACCATTTCCTTTTCTTCTCTTGTTATTCAATCTATCCTTTCTAGCTACCACCTCCTCAATCACCCACACAAATGGTATATATATAAGGCTTTAAGTGGGTAATCATAGTGCTAAATTCACAAGAAATAGGCTTATAGGCTCAAAGTGGTTGACTAGGGATGATGTTCATGGTAGGAAAATATATGGCAATGACTATAATAACAAGGATGACCTTAGATCATTTCACTAATCTCGACAAATCGGGCTCGTTCCTATGGTCCTTGAGCAAGTTCTAGCTTATCTAACACAACCGATCCACTCATGAAATAAATACCATGTATGCATGGTTGAGGCTCAAATTCTCTCAAGATTATGCTCGAACCTTAAGGAACTTATTACACCACATTCATCTCAAAATTGAACAAGTTAAATAAAACATGTTACAATTTGAAAGTGTAGAGATTCTTAATCATAACTTGTCATCACTTATCACAACAACATATCATCACTCGTTGTTCAAAAATGACTCACAACATCCCAACAACAAACCACCAAACAACCCTAGACAAGAATACGAAAACACACAACATATAAAATAAGGGCTAAACAAACAAGAAACAAAACAAAAACACATAACATGCAAAAATAAAAATCACCAACATTAACAATAAAGCACACATTCTATATCATCCATGATAATTAAGCTCACAATCATCCTAACCTTGATTGAAAAGGAAATCCTAAATTACGAAAGTAAACCTCCCAAAACATAACAAATGAAGTAATATGCTAATCACACCAATCCAAATAGAATAAATTCATGTCAAGCAACTAGAAGTGGTAGAGTATAGAGTGAACTCCCTCAATAGGCATTTGGTAGTGGAAATGGTTGGCACTAGCTTCCGGATTGAATACACAATGAATCTCGACTTGATCTCTGGGCTTAATTTGTGCTTTCACTACACTTCATTCATGCTCAAAAACTCATCAAAAACTCATCAAAAATATTAGCTCAACAATATCATTAAACTCCCTTGGATGTCTCCAATGGTGATCTTCTTCTCCCCTTTGCAATCCTCCTCTCTTCCTTGCTTCTCTAACTACTTGGATGAAAGATTTGGTGGTGGGATGAAGAATGGATGAAGATGAAGGTGTAAAATGGAGGAAATGGTGTGTGAGGTAGGTGCAGGGGTGAAAATCCTCGACCAAACTGATCAAATATTGAAGTATTGGGTATTTATACCCCTTGGGAAGCTTCTAGAAGGGTTCTGATATGTTTCTGATGCTGCAGTAACACGAGTCGTGCTCTGCAACATGGCCACAAGGTGGTGTTGGGTGAATTGATGTTCCCGCACGGCTTCCCCTTACAGGCTCGTGTTGGCTACAAGGGCCGTGTTCTGCAACACGACTCGTGCACCTGACACGGGCAGTCGTGTTGCTGCTACCCTGTTTCCTTCACTGTTTTAGCTTGTTCTCCCTCGTTTCAACTTCGAATTGAGATTCTCTTTTTTCTACGTCTTCCATATCATGTCTAGCATCCATTAAAAACACAACCAAATCATAGGTTTAAGCTCATTTACACACATTTCTATAAAAATACAAAACACAACCAAATAACGCATAAATACAGATGAAATAATACGAAAATGGATATAAAAAGGCACTAAAATCTAGGTGAAAATATCACTCATCACCCCCACCATCCCTTATTGAGAACAGTCGAGCTCACCCCTTCTTTCTTTCCCCCAAGCCCAAGATATTTACCCCTTCTAGCCTTTAGAATCCTTACCCATAATTTTCCCTCTTCATTCAACACTCGTCATGCCCATTTCCTCAATAATGACAAATTAAATCATTGATATCCCGGATGCCCCAACCCCCTCTGAGTTTATTTCGAGTGATATTGGACTATTTGGTCCATGCAATTTTCATAACAGTCAAACTCCCCCTAGTGAAAATTTCTTTACAACTAGTAATTTGTTTTAAAACACATGATGGCGCACGAAATAACGAGAAGGCATAAGTTGGTATGGCAGAAAGGACAGAATTTACCAGAGTTAGACGCCCTCCAATCGACACCTTCAACCCACTCCATTCATCAGCCTACTACATATTTTATCCACAATATAATACCAATCTGAACTCTTTCTGTGTGAGCATCCAGCATGAACTTCGAGATACTTGAAAGGAAGTTTTCCTATTCTGCAATTCAGGATGTTTGCAATATCCCTCATCTTACCTCCCTCTACATTCAATCCCACAATACTGCGTTTACTAATGTTAATTTTTAGGCCTGCTACCAACTCCAATAACAATAACAATTGTTTAAGAAACATAGCATTCTTCAATGATGCCTTGCCTAGGAAAAGAGTATCATATGCAAATTGGACGTGAGAAATATGTATACCACTGCCTCCTATTTCCACTGGATTATATAAACCCAAATTAACAGCTCTTCTCATCATAGTATTGATATTCCATAGCAATAATGAACAGGAAAGGCGATAAAGGATCGCCCTGTCTGATTCCTCTTTCCATTTCAAACTTCCACTTAGGGCTTCCATTAACTAAAACAGAAGCCCGAGCTGTAGTGACGCATTTTCTTATCTAACTAATCCACTTTGTGTCGAATTTGAATGCTACCATCATATCAAAAAGGTAATTCCAATCGACCGTGTCATAAGCCATTTCAAAGTCAATTTTGAAGCAAAATCCTTCTGCTTTTCTACTTTTCAGGTCTTCTAAGGTTTCATTGAGAATGATAATGCTGTCAGTGATCCGTCTTCCTTCTGTGAATGCTGACTGAGTGTGATAGATGATTCTGTCCAACATCAGGCTGAGTCTCTTTGCAAGAATCTTAGAAAGAATTTTATAAGGAGCTCCAATCAGGGATACAGGTAGAAAATCTTTAGTTCCAGTGATCCACTTGCTTCAGGAATGAGAGATATAAACGTGTGATTAAGACCTCGAACTAACCTACCATTGTTATGAAATTCTCCAGAGAAATTCATGATATCTTTTTTAAAGACATTCTAGTATTCTTTGAATATCATCAGATTAAGGCCATTCGGGCCGGGGCTTTTATCTTCATTGCAACACTTCAATATCTCCAACACCTCTTCTTCCGAGAATGGTCTTGTAAGTTGAGCATTTTTCTCTGGTTGAATCTTCTTAAAAATAAAATTATCTCCTACTCGAGGTTTCACAATATTAATTGCAGGTTTTGAATTGGTTATGGAACATGCTTCTGATGTGCTGTTTAACTACTGCTACCTCTTGAACCCAAACATTATTGATCATAAGGTCTTTAATTTCTGTCAATTTCCTTCTCTCATTGATGTGACGATGGAAGATTTTAAAATTTATATCCCTGCTTTTATCCATTTTATGTTTGTTTTCTGTCCAAGAATGTTTTTTCTAATCCTAAGATCGCATAACAACAGTGCTTGCTCCTTTTTTCTTTTAATCATTTCTTCTTCCTCCAGCCCAAGAGCATCATCAATCATATCGAGTTGATGTATCTTAATTTTTTGGCTTTCAATTTTGTGATCAATAAAATCGAACACTTCTTTGTTCCATTGTTTAAGATCCATCTTCAGTTTTTTCATCTTTTCTTTTAGAGTAAACCCCTACCAGTTGCACACTATAACTGTTTCATTTATCATTCACGAATTGTCTATAGTTATGATGGGAGAACCATGTATTTAGACTTCGAATTGGATGAGGTCTCCAATCAATGTTCTATGTATTTACCACCAAAGGGCTGTGATCAGAAGATGATCTTTTCATCCCTATAACATGTGATTCCTATCATGCATTCAACCAATTGTAATTTACTAATACCCTATCAATACGACTTTTGCAACCTCCTGATGAATCATAGAAAGTAAAACTTCTGCCATTCAAAGGCAGCTCTATAAGCCCATTATTAAAGATGAAATCTTCAAACGCAGCTGCTTCACTATGACTGAAACTTCTCCCTTAACCAGCCATTTCTAATGCTTTTCTAACTGAATTAAAATTTCCTATCAGACATATGCATATATCTTGATTTTGCTGTACAATCCAACCCAATCTATCCTAGAGGTCTCGTTTTTCAGATGCCACACATGGAGCATAGATGTTAACTAGAACACATTCAATCAACCCATCAAGCCACATTCCATTTGTGATAATTGCACCCTCCATTTCCCACCAACTTCTTGCTAAGAACTTCTCTATATTCCAACCTGTTATTAATCCAACTGATCTTCCTTTGGCATTTCTGGTGATCCATTTGAATTTAGCATTTCCACTTTATTTGCCGAATAAATTTTCATCGCACTGAGTTAATTTTATCTCCTGAACCATACAAAAATCTATACCCCTCTTATTGACCATTCCCAAACTTCTCCACATTTTATTTTTTACCCCAAGCCTCTCATATTATAAGTAAGAATCTTCATTAAAACTGATTTTCTTCAACATCCCTAGACTTGCCAACTTCAACATATTTTTCTCTCAAAACATTATCAATGCAATTAATCCTAGCTGCATGATGAGAGTGATAATTCACGTATTTTGAGCACCGATTTATGTGGAAATTGAGTACGATTTGGTTGACTATTAAGACGAATCAGGATGTTTATGAAAAACCCATGAGTCAGATGCTACTGAGGCTATTTGAGCATATTTGTACATGAAAATAGGTCTTAAGTGTTTAGAATTAGAAACCATGATTTTCGAGGTAATTTTCGAGGCTTGCTCTACCTGAAAAGGCTATTCGACCAGGTTCAGACTGGTTGAACTAAGGAGATAAGTCGAACGGAGGAGATTTCAGCGTACAGAGTAGTCATTTGATCAATACGTTCTGTTTGACTAAGCAAAGTTAAGTCGAGCAACAGAGGCCAAGTCGAACGGTAAGCGTGAAAATGGGTTTCAGTTTACAGATGCGCCGTTCAACCAGCGTTCGGCCAAGATTCCTCGTTCGACCAATTCCATTTTGGTCGAACGACGATGTATCAGCTCTGAAAAGTTAGGATTTCACCTCCAAGTACGTGCATGTGAATGTTTTCGACGAAAAACCCAGTAAAGGTCTATGAGGAGAAGTAACAAGTATAAAAATGGTTGCTGATCACACCAAAAAGTGAGTTAGATTCCACATCCATCCTACACCACATCCAAACCCTAATTTCATCTGCAGGAGCGCTAGAGAGAGATTCGTGCAGCGAATCAAGTGAGAACCAAGTGAAGATTCAAGACGGAGCGAGAAGCGACGGGCCCGCGTCTAGGGTTTACTTCGCAACTTAATCTATCTTGTAATTTTCAAGACTATAGGTAAGATCTATCCAATCACCATGAACGTTCTTTGAAACATTATAGGCTAGAACCACTTTGGTAGTTCTAAGGTTATGAAGGTTTTTATCTAGTTAATTGAACTTTCATGTGTATACCTCATATCACACTACTTGTAGTTTATTTTATATAAGACTATGCCTCTTTAATTCATACTCAGAGTTGTTTTGTGCATCATTAAGTGTTATGTAGAGTCTGAATACATATCTTGGTTATTGATTAAGTGCGTTCACTGCTGAGCAGAATTTCATATTATGATTTTAAGTGAGGGGACTCCGAAGCTTCATTAGAACTATCTTATATAAATACTTATTAATTGAATTGGATTCGGGTTAGTAAGTAGGATAAAGAGGATAATTATATAGTACCTATAAAGGAAGATCATATCGGGTTAGAGTACTAAGTGCATGGGAAATAATTGATACTGATATTAACTAGAAAGGGGGATGTAATTATATCTCACACGCTTGTATGCTTGTATCAATAGAGTAGATTTGCATGGTTTATTGATGCGCCCATATTTCACAAGGCAGAGTCGGACATTGACATACAGAAGCGAGATTGATTAGTGAAACTGGATGGCCCAAAAAGCTACCTATCTTCTCACTTGAGCAACTCTCGTTTATTCTCCACTGTTATTTATTTTAAGTGCTATTTTAATTAACTGTTTATTTGTTACTAAAACATCACAACTTTATTTCCATATTAGTCTTTGTAAGTTAGAATATAATTAAATTGATAATAATATGTCCTTTGAGTTCGATAATCACTTGGTCGCTTATCAAAGCTACAATAACACCTTAACACTTGGGAATTAATATTGTGTGTTAAGAAAATGCTCATCAAGTTCTTGGCGCCGTTGCCGGGGATGACATTAATTATTAATTTATTAGTTCTAGTTTAATTGAGACTGCTTTATTCTTATCTTGATTTTCTAACGCTTATTTTTCTTAGGTGTATGCTTACTAGATCAAAGGTAGGAGATTTAGAGCCTTATAATCCGGAGATTGGAGCATCGTCGAGGAAGAAGAAGAAGAACTAGAATAAGGACGTTGAACCAATGGAGGCTCTTAATTTAGAAGTTGAAGTTGACGAGCTGAACTTGCAAGCGACTGAAGCTGCATTCGACGTTAACTTGGAAGCAGAAGCAGTCAACATGGCGGCGAATCTGGATAATCTTGCCATCCGTGAAGTCTTTAAGAACAACGGAGGAGGCAATGTGGGGCTATTTGGCGCAAGAGGGGCCGGAGCTGATTTTGATCTTCACCCTGCTCTGATCTGCATGATTGAAAGGAGTCTCTTCTCAGGGGGAACCTTTGAGGTTCCTCAGCAACATCTGAATAAGTTTCTTGGTTATGCAAGTACACAAAAAGATGCAGGAACCCATGAAGATGCAAGGAGGATCATCTTATTTAAGTTCTCGCTTGATGAAAAGGCGAGAGATTGGTACAATAATCTTGATGCTGCTGAATGCACTACCTGGGAGCAATTGAAATTGAAATTCTTGGAGCGATACATGCCACCTTCAAAGGTGCTTAAGATGAAGCAAGAAATCAATCAATTTTCTATCAATGGTAATGAGAAGTTTCAGGAGGCTTGGGACCGATTCAAGGACATGCTTTGAAAGTGTCTGTTTAGTGAGAAAATCTGCATGTTTTAGGGTTCGATTTAGCACCATTTTATGGAATTTATGTTCGTATTTTAGCACTGAATGGTTCATTTTCATTTATTTAAAATATAGGTGCATTTGAGGTGTTATTTTATATTTTTAGGTGTAAAACGGATTAAAAGTGCAAAGTTGGAATGAAGAGTGAAATTGTGAAAGAATGCTGAGAAACACATGTCCTCTTGCATAATTGTTCTGTATCTTTGTGGAAGTTTAAATTCTTTATGTGATATATGGTTGGAAAGCCACAGAAGAGAAGTTCATTTTGCCTCAATAAACACCTCAATTGGAGGTCAGATGAGGAAGTTATGATCAAAATGGTGAAGACGCGCAAGCCGTTCCGACCCAGCGCGACTCGTGCCAATTCTGCACGACTCGTGATCTTCAGATGTTGAAATTTTTATGAGTTCTTTATATGGATAGAAATCCAAGGAAGATAGGGTTGTGTGAGCACAAGAATCGCTTTAATCGTAATTCAGATGAAGAAGTTATGCTCAGAACCGTGAGGTCGCGCAGCTGCCAACGAGAATTCCGAATATTCACGAAATTACCCTTTATTTCCTATTTTCTTGGTGGCCAAGTTATTTCCTAATTTAATATCTCTCCATATCTTCCATAATTATATTTTTTTTTGATTTTTCAATATCCCACATTCTTTTACTCCCTATCTTTTATTCCATTCTCACACATATATATACTTCGTTCTCATCACCACATAAAGTGTGGAGAAACCGCATAATCTACCACCACCACATCACCTAGGATTTTAAACCCTAATCCACCATATATGCCTTTCATCTTCTACCCTTCACCCGCCTTTCATCCATCATCCGACACACTCAGTCACGATGTTTGCTACTTGAGAAGGAGAACAGAGGAGGATCATCAAGATGGAAAAATGAGAAGGAGAATTATTCCAGACAAGGATTTTTCTTCCTTCTTTAATTTCTTATTGTTGATTTATAGACTCATGTGTAAGTTTCTTTTCATTGACATGGTTGTTGCTTGTAATACCATGGGCTAGTTTCCTCTTGATAGTTTTAGGGTTTGAAAGTTTATCATGTTGATTTGAGATTTTAGACATCTATGATGATAATTTTTGCAAAATATTTATTCCTTATTGACATTTTATTTTAGACTTATATAATCATGTTTCTTAATTCTTATGATATTATTATTGATTGATGTATGATTGAGTTTGAATGTGTTCTATTATTATATTTGTTATTTCGTGACAATTGAAGGGGATTGACCAATATATAGCCTTTGAATGTTTGACCATCAATATAGGGTACCTTATTATCTTTGCATGACCATTGTTAAAGAGAAATATGGTAAGCAAGCCCTAATTCAATTCCTTTAGTACCTATACATGATAGATCTCTTGCACTAGCCTATATGGAATTTTGCATGTGAATCGCCTAGAAAGCGAACAAGGGGTTGTGGGTATTTAATTTCCTTAGTACCTAAAGGGAATAGGGAATTATCTTATTAATTTGGTCCTAGGAATTTATGTTCTTTAAAATTATTAAATCTCACCTGTCCATGAGTGGTTTAGTATGTTTAAGTGATCATTCCTATAAAATTCTGCATGATTTGATTCACTTGTCTATTTGTCTTATTTCGCATGATAAATTGAATTTTCCTAAAAATATCTTTTCTTGTCTCTTGAAACACCTGTGATTGAGTGTGGCTTCTATTTATTTATTTATTTTATTTAGTATTTATTTTCTGCAATATTAGTTATTAATTCCAATTCACAAAAGGTTTTTATGTCTTAATTATTAGTGGTGACAGTTAGTTAGTGTGTATCTTGTTTAACTCTAATCCCTTGGTTTCGATATTTTTACTTGGTCACACGCTGAGCTACAATTGATTCCCTACACTTGGGGACATGCAAAAGGTGAACAAGCAGTGTCCACAACATGGGCTATCTAAAGCTCAATACATTAGTATTTTCTACAATGGATTGGACTGCGATTCCCGAGTTTTACTTGATGCTTCTTCTAATGGAGCATTGCTTACAAAGTCATCTGTAGAGGCCGAAAAAATCTTTGAGGATATTTCGATGAATTCAAGAGATTGGCCAACTGATAGAGTAAGAGGCACTTATGTTCTTAGAAAAGTAGTGCAGGTTGAGCACACTATGGTTAAGTCGAGTAGAGAAGATGAGATCATCTCTAGTTTGACTAGTATCAACAAATTGCTTGAGTCTCAGCAAAAACAGATTACTGATATAGCGCAGCGAGTTCCAATGATTCAGCAGGATGTCGGTTATGAAGGAATCAACCAAGAGGAATTTGAAGAAGCGAATTACGCCATGGGTCAAAGTATTCAAGGAACGAGGTATCCGAATAATTAAGGAAACCAAAATTACCAAGGAAACTTCAACAATCGTGGTCCCTTCGGGTAATTATCAACAACAAAGGAGGCAAGAATTTTCATTGAGCAATCCAAATGTGGCGATGTAACCTCCTTTTGGTGTTAATCCTAATGCTAAGATGGAAGAAGGAAAACCTAGTTTAGAGGATATGGTGAACCGATATGTGGCTAGAATGATGCTAGGGTGGATCGTTGGGAAGAAAATTTGATTCAAATCATGGAGAATTGTCAAAGCAGATGAAGGAACTAACATTGATGATGGGTCAGATGGCGGGGAGCGTAAACCATTTGACACAAACAATTGAGAAAGGTAAGCTTCCATCTCAAAGTATTACGAATCTTAGGTCTTGTAAAGCCATCACATTGAGGTCCGGGACGAAGTACGAAGGTCCAATGAAGCATGTGAGCGAAAATGATGAAAACGGTAGCACTGTTCGACCAACACTACCTCGTTCGACCAGACTTGATGACCAAACTGAGGTCGAACAACTCTCGGAAAAATAGAGTTATGACACACTATTTTTAGTCCCGCCATTCGACCAAGCCACTTCTATTCGGCCAGACCACTCTAGTGGAACCATGTCGAACAGACACCTATGGAGAAGAAGGATCGCGATCAGTTTACAAGGTCTCCGTTCAACAAGCCTCATCTCGTTCGACCAGACCACTCTGGTCGAACTATGGTTGAACAGGTGCTTAATGAACTAAACTCATTTACAGAGCCCTCGTTCGACCATACTCTAGTTGTTCGACCAGACCACCTGGTCGAACATTGGTCGAACAGCTTCATACACCTTCCGTTTCGATACTGAATGCTAAACCTATGGTTCAGAGTACTGCAGAGCCATCACAAGAGTAGAATACTGAGCTTATAGTAGAGAAAAAGTGGGAAAGAGCCAAGAGATTGAAAGTCGAGAAGGATAAAAGCGAAGGAGGTTGAACGTGATGAATGAAGATCCCTAAGACAAAGATGCCTCCTCCGTTTCCCTTTCAGATAGTGAAAAAGGGATTGGTAGATAAGTTCAATAGATTTCAAGATATAATGAACAAGATAAGCTTGAACATTTCCTTCTCCGAAGCAATCATGGAGATGTTGTACTATGCCCTATTTGTGAAAGATATCATATTGAAGAAGAGAAGCTTGAACGGTAGAGACAGTGAACCTACCAGAAAATTGCATCTCTATCATTCAGAGAAAGCTGCCACAGAAGTTGAAGGATTCGGGGAGCTTCACTATTCTATGTGAAATTGGAAGGGGGCCGGCACGTAAAGTTTTATGCGATCTTGGAGCAAGCATCAACTTGATGCCCTTATCTATATTTAAGAAGCTAAGTTTGGGGGAGCTCACTCCCACAACAGTGGCTCTACAATTGGTGGATATGTTTATGACTTTTCCGATGGATGTGATAGAGGATGTACTTGTTAAAGTGGATAAGCTTATCTTTCCTGTGGATTTTCTTGTGCTAGAGATGGAAGATGACAAGGATAATGTCCCATTTATATTGGGAAGGCCATTCCATGCCACAGCAGGAGCTATGATTGATGACAAAAAGGGGGAGCTTAGATTGCGAATGGATAAAGATGAGGTTCTTTTCAACCTTGATAGGGCAATGAAGATGCCAATGGAGACGCAATGTCACAGCATTGATATGGTGGAGGAGATCGTAAAGGAAGATATGTCTTTGATCCTGTCAAAGGATCCTTTGGAGACATGCTTGGTGGAGTCTCATACTTTTCCTACCACGGAGCTAGATGAGCTCTCTAATGAGGTATGTATTGAATTTCTTGAAAATTTACTTGCCTTGGGTGATGATAGGTATGAATCTAAAAGAACCAAGCTTGAAGAAGTCAAATGGACTAGGCAATACCTCCCGTTGGATAGAGAAAGCACACCAAAAGAAGAAAAGAAAGAGTTGAAACCACTATCGGAGCACTTGAAGTACACCTATCTAAGCGATAATGAAGCTTATCCGGTAATTGTATCTTCTTTTCTAACTGATGACCAACTCGAAGAGTTGTTAGGTGTACTTAGGAAGTATAACTCTGCTATAGGTTGGACTCTTGATGATTTGAAGGGTATTAATCCATCGTATTGCATGAAAAAAATAAGGTTGTTCAATGAAGCTAAGAGTAGTATTCAGAATCTGCGGAGAGTTAATCCCGCTATTCAAGATGTGATTAGGAAGTAAATCCTAACGTGGTTAGATGCAGGAATTATATATCCAATTAGTGATAGTCCCCATGTGAGTCCATTGCATGTTGTAGCTAAAAAGGGGGCATAACTATTGTTAAAGCCGATGATGGCGAGACCTTAGGCACTAGGATTCCAACGGGATGGCGTGTACGTACGGATTACAAGAAATTGAATGAAAATAGATGCAAAGACCATTTCCCTCTTCCTTTCATGGATCAAATGCTTGACCGTCTAGCAGGGTATGAGTTTTATTATTTCTTGGACGGGTATTTGGGTTATAATCAAATAATGATTGCGCCTGAGGATCAAGAAAATACGACTTTACGTGCCCGTATGGAACCTTTGCTTTTAGGAAAATGCCTTTTGGATTGTGTAATACACCTTCTACATTTCAGTGTTACATGATGACCATATTTGATGGGTTGATAGAGAAGATCATAAAGGTGTTTATGGATGATTTTTCTGTGTTTGGTTCCTCTTTTGATATTAGTTTATCTAACCTGTCTACTGTTTTGAAGAGATGTCAAGAAACTAATCTTTTCTTGAATTGGGAGAAGTGTCACTTCATGGTGAGAGATGGGATTATTCTTGGTCGTCATATTTTTGCCAAGGGATTGAAGGTTGATAGAGCTAAGGTGGTGGCGATTGATAAGCTTCTACCACCTACGAATGAGAAAGGAGTGCGGTCCTTCCTTGGACACGCCTGTTTTTATAGAAGATTTATCAAAGACTTCTTAAAATACTCCAAGCCCTTATTTCACTTACTTGAAAAGGATCTTCCTTTTGTTTTTGATGAAGAATGTCTAATAGATTTTCAGGTTTTGAAAGAGGCGCTTATTACTGCACCTATCTTGATCACACTAGATTGGACTCAGCCATTTGTACTTGTGTGTGATACAAGTGATCTAGCACTTGGAGTGGTGCTCGGGCAGCTGAGAGAAAAGATGTTCTGCACCATCTACTATGCGAGCAAAACTTTTGATGCAGCTCAAAAGAACTACACAGTGTTTGAAAAAGAATTTTTAGCGGTTGTGTATGCATTTGACAAGTTTTGACAGTATTTGGTTGGCATGAAGACTATTGTGTAAACGGATCATTCTGCGATCCGGCACTTGATGGAGAAGAAGGAAGCGAAGCCCAGGATTATTCGATGGATCCTTCTTCTACAAGAGTTTACTTGGAGATCCGAGACAAGGAAGGAACGGAGAATATTTTGGCAGATCACCTATCAAGGTTAGAGACAAGGAACATTGTGATGACTCTTTTGAATACATTGAAGAGATGTTCATGGATTAGAAGATCATGGCGGTGTTTGTGGAAGGAGCGGAGAGAGCTTGTGTAGTGGCTGCCCAAGGAAAGGATCCATGGTATGCGGATTACGTCAACTACACTACCATAGGTGAAATTCCGAAAGATCTCAATAGGTATCAACTTGTGAAATTCAAGAGAGAAGTTGAGACTTTCATATGGTACGATCCGTTTGTGTACAAAATTTGTATGGATTCTATCATCCGTAGGTGTGTGTCCGAGATGGAGATGGAGAGTGTTCTTGATTTTTGCCATGCACAACCTAACAGGGGGCACTTCAGAGCTCAAAAGACTGTAGCCAAGGTACTACAATCTTTTGAGCTACTTTGTTCAAAGATTGTGAATCCTATGTGGCGACATGCGATAGATGTCAAAGGATGTGAAACATAAGTAGAAGAGATGAGATGCCAATTCAGTCGAACATTGTTGTTGAGATCTTGGATGTATGAGGAATCAATTTTACGAGGCCGTTTCCCCCATGGATTTCTCTACATCCTACTTGCTATGGATTATGTTTCTAAGTGGGTTGAGGCCATTCCTACTCGCATGAATGATTCAAAGACCATGTTGTCTTTCTTAAAGAAACATATCTTTGCCCGTTATTGAGTTCCGAGAGCACTTGTAAGTGATGGAGGTCCCCACTTCGTCAATAAACTTCTTGAAAGAGTTCTCAAGGATTATGGTGTTAAGCATAGGGTTACTACACCCTATCATCCCAAGCAAATGGGCAAGCAGAAGTTTCTAACCGTCAAGTGAAGCAAATCCTGGAGAAGGTGGTCGAAACTAGTAGGAAGGATTAGGCTATGATGTTCGATGACGTCTTATGGGGGTTTCGAACTGCATACAAAACGGTGCTCAACATATCGCTGTATCAAATTGTCTATGGGAAGCCGTACCACTTACCCGTAGAGGTTCAACATAGAGCTTTTTGAGCATTGAGCAGTTTGAACTTGTGTCTCAAGGATCAAAAGGAGTTGAGGATGACTCATATCAATCAACTTGATGAGTTCAAAAATCAAGCCTATAAGAACTCGGTGATTTATAAGGAACGAATGAAGAAATGACATGATTCAAAGATCACTTATAAGGAGTTCAAGCAAGGAGATGAGGTATTACTTTTTAACTTTCGTTTGAAGCTTTTCACAGGAAAACTGAAATTGAAGTGGACGGGACCGTTCATTATCCATAGAGCCTGTGGAGGGGAGAGTTTTGAAATAATGGACAAAGACAGAGACATCATAGAGGCGAATAGGCATCGATTGATGCACTATAGGTCGCCGGATGATGCTTGTGTCATCTTTGAAGATACATTACATTGAATTGGTACTGTCTTGACTCTCCGATGTTAAATATGAGTACCTGTTGGGGGGCTTTCCCTCCCGTTTTATTGCTTTATTTATTTTGAGAGAGTAAGAAATTTTTATATTTAAGGTGCTTAATAATCGGCAATTACATCTCTTTGCAAACTTAGTTTCTACTATAGTTTCTACTAAGTTTGGGGGGGGAGGGGTGTGATATTTTTACCTCATTGAAGCACCAAGAATATAATCTTTTCTTTGTAACGTTTGCTAGGGGAGTTAATTTTTGCGGTATATTAAAACTTTAACCGATTTTGATTTGTCAATTTTTTTTGCAATTTGCCTAGTGTTCGGTGGTGTTTTATTATTTTAGTGTTAACAGAGTATTATACATGATTTTATATAGTCTAAGAGTGGTTCTCTAGCTTTTATTTTGGTATTATGATGCTTGATGATGTCCTAGAGTTTAAGTTTTGCAGGGAAGGAAGAGAGGAGTTCAAAATTTCAGAAGTTCGGAGGCTCGTTCGACCACACTCTGCTGTTCGACCAAAACATTCTGGTCGAACGGTGGTCGAACAGGTAGCCTGAACGTGGAATCAGCTTATAGAAGGTCCGTTCGACTAACACGTCTTGTTCAACCAGAACTCGCAGGTCGAACGATGGTCGAACGGAACAGGAGAGAAAAAGGAGCAATTTCTTTAGCTTACAGAGGTGCCGTTCGACTTTCCACTGTGGTTCGACCAAGACATTTTAGTCAAATGGAGGCCGAACGAAGTCACATTTTAAGAGCAGATTTGTCCTGTTCGACTTGAAGATCGAGTTCGACCACATTGTACGGGTCAAACGCGATCTGAAATAGAGAATAAAGGTCAATTTTCTTTATTTCGTTCGACTAATTCCGTCACCCTCTCTCGAACTCACGTCACAAATTGTAAGTCCTTCATTCCAAACTCTTCCCACACTTAAATCTTCCTCTCCACACACTTCCACATCCAAGATTTAGAAGATTCAAGTCCGAATTAGGGCTATTTCATTCAAAATTTTGGGGAATTATTGCACACCATCACACGCACACCATCACCAACAAAGGTATGTTTTCCTACCTCTTTACTCTTGAATTGAAGTGATTATGCTTAGTGAAGATTGGGTAAGTTGGTTAAACATGGTTTTAGTTGGATTTGAAGTGTTTAATTTTGGTGTTCTTGTTGAAATTTCACTTGAATTAGCATGATGAGATTTACGTTGGATTGTTGAGATTTTTGTGAAATTGATGATGCATATCTTGCAGGCTTGAGGTTAATTTTGGATTATATATATGGGCTCATTGATTTGATGTGTTGATGTTGTGCAATTGAATGTGGAAGATAAGCATGCTTAAGGCTTATGTTGAAGTTTATGTTGAAATTAAGAAGCATGTTTCATGTGTGGGGTAATTTTAAGACTATTGGTTGACATGGTTTCATGATTTAAAGTGTTGAGCGTATATTTGTTATGATTATTAGATGAACACTTGAAACTTGGAGAATTAAGTTATGATTATAGCATATGAATTTGAAGTCTTGAGTAGAATTCATGCTTTGATTAGTCTTATGATTGGTAAGCTTACTTTATCTCTTTGTTGTGTATTGAAATGTAGCTTTTGTAGGTAAAGAGATTGTTTAATCTTCAAAGAGGAGGGAGACTAAGTCTCCTAGGAAAGGTGCTATTGCTAAGAAGTTAAAGCTTGATAAGAAGAGACCTGATTTCGGTATAATGATTGATGATTGGGAGAAGAAAAAGGATTTATGGGGAGCTATTGCGAGCAAGATAACAAAGATTCGTTATCAAGATGATCAAGCTATGGTGCGGATGAACATCATCAATTATATTTGTTGGATGTTCAATCCAGTAGGGATCACCCGATTCATGGAGATGAAGAGGGAGATGTATTTTCACATTATTACTGAAGTTTTATGCTTGATGAGAGTCGATCGTGGAGATCATTATCTTCCCTATGGCTTGTGGATAAAAAAAGGTGGCCAGCTGCAGCATATATTGGCAAAGGAGTTCAATGAGATGGTTGGATGCCCGATGGGGATTTCTGCAGCGGAAAATGAAGTGTTTAATGCCAATGAGTTCTGGAGGTCTATCTCGGGGAGGCAAGGTCATTATAACTCGAACATTGCTAAGGTTATGTTCATCCGCACTGTTTTCTCAATTCGAGGGCAGTTGTATACCTAGGGGGAGTTGTACGTGCTCTGATGCATGATGAATGGAGTTCGCTTCAACTTGTGGCTTACTTTTTCTAGCAGTTGTACAAGTTTTCTACTATTGATTTCCAGCGAGTCAACATTGGAGGGCTGATTACTCCGATAGCGGAGCACTAGCGAATTGATTTGAGCAGGCATAGGCCGATCCGAGGGGATCTTGATTTGATTCTGTCATCCAGTGTTAGGATGGGGTTGATTCAGAGGATGGATGATGCTTGGATGTTCACTCGTGGCAAGAATCCACTTTCTTTTCGATTTTCATTATCGATTATTGATCTTACTACAATTCAGATTAACATAAACCTAATGATTAATACCTCGGAGCATAGGGCAATTTCCAAGACTTATTTGGAAGAGGGAAATTGGAGACTTCTGGTTGAGATGCACTTGCAGGGAATCCTCATTGATGAGGATATGATTTTGGTTGGTGATCCAGCTGATTTCATCGACGAGTATCAACCACATCAGCTAATGATTGTGTATTCAGAGTTGGATTTGCCTCTGATACCGCCACCGTGGCAACTACAGCCACAACATCAGTATTTTGAGCCACCACCATAGCAGGAGCAGGATTTCTGGCAGGCCCAGGATCACTTTTATCAGGAGCAATTTAGATTGATGAACAAGAATTTCGCCACCTTGAATGCCAACCAGCAAGAAAAGACTCGACAGCTGGCATTGGAAAATTCAAATTATGCTATGTTCATCCGTCGGTATGATGGTATGGATCAGAGATTGGTAGAGGTGGACAAGAAACTATATAATCTTCATATGGATTTCGATTATTGGCGAATGGAGATAAGTGATGATGATGATGATGCTCCGGAGGAGTAGTGAAGCCAGGTTCTTTATCCTTTTCTATTTCCTCTCATCTCCATTCTCTTTTTCATTTTACAGATTGAGTGATTGAGAGTGGTGTTGAGTGTTTGATTGAGATTCATGCGTGGGTGGTTTGTGCTTGATATTATTGATGATGGATTCATTGTTATGTTTGATTTGGATGTGATTAGATTGATTTGAAGAGTATGATGTTACTTCTTGATTATGCATGAGCACTTGTTTTTTATGCATGGTTATTTTATTAATGATGGCATGTACTGCTATTACTTGTAGTTTATGTATATATCGATGTTGATTGCATGCTTTGAAGAGTTCATAGGAATCTATTACCCATGTGAGAATTTGAGCCTATTAATCATGCTATATGATTGTATGATAACTTATTCTTGTGAGTATCATTCATATATTCGTATTCTAAAACTTGGCTTGGAGTCTTGTTGGAAATTTATGATTGATAGATGCTAGGACATGATCTTAGGCCGTTATAGCTAAATTGAGTCACTTGGCCAAATTTCCTACCTTATAATATTGATCATTGGAAGCCCCGTTGAGCCTTTAAAGCTTTTTCTTTGGCAAGCCTATGATGAATAGTCTTTATTTACCTATACTTGAGCTTAAAATACCCTATTTATTAGTAGAGAGTTGAAGTGAATAAATTGCTAGTTCGTTTGAAGAAAAAAGAAGGAAAATTTTGCATAGTGATGAAAATAAAATTGTGGTTAAATTTTGTTGAGGGTAGTGCCTGAAATTGGTACCCTAATTGCTTAAAAAGTTAGTGCCCGAAATTGGTACCCTTGTATAAATAAGAAGAAAGATGTTGATTCCAAGTGAAGCAGGAGAAGAAGTATTGAAAGATCATGAGGATGATGAAGGAGGATAAGTATCAATGTTGTTTGATGAAAAACAAATCTCCAAGGTAATTCTCTACTAGTGAAATTAGTCACTTTATCTATATTCTTTTACCTTTACCAAAAAGTCAACATTACAACCCAAAGAACAAGTCCTTTGTGATCCTAGTGTTGAAACGATTATAAATTGATTTTTGAGACCCTTGCCAAGCTTATGGTTACACGAATATATGATTGATTTTGAGCGTATATATTAACCCATTGAAAGTGTACATCTTTTACACTTGAGCGCGAGAGTAAACACTTACCTAGTGATAGATGATTTTACACTCGTAGAAGTATTGTGGTTGATTGATATAGTTGCATGGATGAAAGGTATGATGGATGAATGCATGTTTTGAATTGATATTATCGCATGTGTTAGAATAAGTTGTGATTGTTATAAGGATTTTGTGATTACACTCTATTGTTTAGTTTTGATTGTCATTGCCTCAGGACGAGCAACATGTAAGTTTGGGAGTTTGATGAGAGTGATAATTCATGTATTTTGAGCACCGATTTATGTGGAAATTGAGTACGATTTGATTTACTATTAATATAAATCGGGATGTTTATGGAAAATCCACGAGTCAGATGCTACTGAGGCTATTTGAGCGTATTTGTACAGAAAAATAGGTCTTAAGTGTTCGGAATAGAAAAACATGATTTTTGAGGCAATTTCCGAGGCTTGCTTTACCTGAAAAGGCTATTTGACCAGGTTCAGACTGGTCGAACCAAGGAGATAAGTCAAACGGAGGAGCTTTCAGCATACAGAGTAGTCGTTCAACCAAGATGTTCCATTCGACTAAGCATAGTTAAGTCGAGCAACAGAGGCCAAGTCGAACGGTAAGCGTGAAAATGGTTTCAGCTTACCGACGCACCGTTCGACCAGCATTCGACCAAGAGGTCTCATTCGACCAATTCCATTCTGGTCGAACGACAACATATCAGCTCCAAAAAGTCAGGATTTCACCTCAAATGCATGCATGTGCGTGTTTTCGATGAAAAAGCCCAGTAAAGGTCCATGAGGAGAATTAACAAGTATAAATAAATAGGGGAGACGATCACACCAAAAAGTGAGTTAGATTCCACATCCATCCTACACCACATCCACACCCTAATTCCATCCACAAGAGTGGTAGAGAGAGATTCGTGCAGCGAATCATGTAGAACCAAGTGAAGACTCAAGACGGAGCGAGAAGCGACGGGCCCGCGTCTAGGGTTTACTTTGCAACTTAATCTATCTTGTAATTTTCAAGACTATGAGTAAGATCTATCCAATCACCATGAATGTTCTTTGAATCATTAGGGGCTAGAACCACGTTGGTAGTTCTAAGGTTATGAAGGTTTTTATCTAGTTAATTGAACTTCCGTGTGTATACTCCGTACTACACTACTTGTGGTTTATTTTATATAAGACTATGCCTTTTTAATTCATACTCAGAGTTGTTTTGTGCATCATTAATTGTTATGTAGAGTCTGAATACATATCTTTGTTATTGATTGAGTGCGTTCACTATTGAGCAGGATTCCATGTTATGATTCTAAGTGAGGGGACTCCGAAGCTTCATTAGAACTATCTTATATAAATACTTATTAATTGAATTAGATTCGAGTTAGTAAGTAGGATAAAGAGGATAATTATATAATACCTATAAAGAGAGATCATATCGGCTTAGAGTACTAAGTGCACGAGAAATAATTGATAATGATAGTACCTAGAAAGGGGGTGTAATTATATCTCTTGCTCCAAAGTAATTCACACATGTTACACGCTTGTCTGCTTGTGTCTATAGAGTAGATTTGCATGGTTTAGTGATGCGTCCATATTCCACAAGGCATTGTCGAACATTGACATATGGAGGGAGATTGATTAGTGAAACTGGATGGCCAGAAGAGCTACCTATCTTCTCACTTGAGCAACTCTTGTTTATTCTCTACTATTATTTATTTTAAGTGCTATTTTAATTAACTGTTTATTTGTTACTAAAACATCACAACTTTATTTCCATATTAGTCTTAGTAATTTAGAATATAATTAAATTTATAATATACGTCCTTTGGGTTCGATAATCACTTGGTCGCTTATCAAAGGTACAATAACATCCTTAACACTTGGGGATTAATAATGTGTGTTGAGAAAGCACTCATCACTGCATCAGAAGATATGAGCTTTAAGCCAAGTTTTTTACCCAAATTCTGCACCTCTTGGGCTTCTTTATGGCGTCTGGAATCTACTAACCTCTGACCCATAATACTTCTCGTGTTGTTCCTAATTGTTGATCCTTCTGAAGGTGATGAAAGGTCTTTAAGGAACTTCTTCAAATTCCTTCTTCACGCCATTTTTGCTGCTTTTTTGCTCATCTTTTTGTCTTTGCTTTTTGCTTGATTCTTGTAAATCATACCCTCAACTTCTTTTGTAGTGAGATTTATTCTGAAATCGGAGTGGATGGGCTCTGAGTTTCTGCTTTTGAATTCTTTCATGCTCTTTCTTTGCGGACTCCGACTAAAATTATTCAATTTAAGATTTTTATTTTCCATCGGTACTTGATCAGAGTGTAAATTCACGTAATTTGAGCTCTGATTCTTGTGATAAAGATGTATGATTTGATCTTAAGTCAAGATAAATCGAGATATGTAGTGCAAAGTCACAAATCAGGTGCGTGTGAGGCCGTTTGAGCAGATTTTCAAAGGAAAATAGGACAGAAGTGCTCGAAACCAGAAGAAGAGGAAGTTAGCACTTGGTTTGATCAAATGGGAGGTGGTTCGACCACCGGTTTAGGTCGAACCAGGCACCGAAAGTCAGCAGAAGAGTAGTTCGACCACGATGATGTGGTTCGACCAGAGGTACTAGTCGAACCATGGTCCAACCAAAAGCCTAAAGTAAAGAAGTTATGGTTCGACCATGAAGCTTCTGGTTTGACCAACTGTTTGAGTTGAATCGGCCACCTGACAGTTCATTACAGGCCGGTTCGACCAGGCCATGTGTGGTTCGACCAAGGGTGTTGGTCGAAGCAATACGTAAGAAACTTTCAGATTCGTATTTTTACATCTTCAGTACATGTTTTCGCTCAAAAATCTCATCCAAGGTCCATAAGGAGAGCTAAAGTTATAAAAGGAAGACCCTAAGCAGCTGAGGACGGGGCCATTCATAACCTTCATTCTATACAATATCCGAAACCCTACCATCATCCATAGAGCTGTGGAGAAAGATTCGACTGTCAAATCAAGTGAAAACCAAGTGAAGTTTCAAGACGGAGAGAGACGCGATGACACCCATATCTAGGATTTATTTCACATCTTAATTTATCTTATAATTTTCAAGACTATGAGTAAGATCTATCCAAGCACTATGATTGTTCTTCGATCAATCATGGGCTAGAACTACCTTGGTAGTTCTAGGGTTTATGAAGGTTTTTTGAGTTAATTGAACTTCCGTGTGTATACTCTGTACAACACTACTTGTAGTTTTATATAAGACTATGCCTTTTTAATTCATACTCAGAGTTGTTTTATGCATCATTAATTGTTATGTAGTGTTTGAATACATATCTTGACTATTGATTGAGTGTGTTCAGTGCTGAGTAGGATTACATGTTATGATATAAGTGAGGGGACTCCGAAGTCTCATTAGAACTATGTTATATAAATACTTATTAATTGAATCTTATTCGGGTAATAAGTATGATAAAGGGAATAACTTCATAGTACCTATAAAGAGAGATCATATCGGGTTAGAGTACTTAGTGCACGGGAAATAATTGACACTGATAGTACCTAGAAAGGGTGGTGAATTATATCTCTTGCTCCAAGGATATTCACACATGTCACATGATTATTTACTTGTATCTATAGAGTAGATTTGAATGGTTTAGTGATGCGTCCATACTCTATAAGGCAGAGTCAGACATTGATACATAGAAGGGAAATTAGTAAGTAAAATTGGATGGCCCGATGGACTACCTAATTTCTCATTTATTCACTTTTGTTTAATCTCTATTGTTTGTTTATATTAATTGTTATTTTAATTATTTGTTTATTGGTTACTTGATCACCACAACTATATTGCCAACCTAGTCTTAAATAGTTAGAATATAATTAATTTGATAATAATACGTCCTTTGGGTTCGATAATCACTTGGTCGCTTATCAAAGCTACAATAACATCCTTCACACTTGGAGATTAATATTGTGTTTTTAGAAAACGCTCATCAGTACTGTTCCTTGCACCCTAATATCTTCATTTCCCGTTAAGTGCCTTTTCTCAGATTGGCCATACCATGGCATACTATTTCCTAAACCTGTACTTTCTTTTTGTGGCCCAAAATCTCATCACCCTGTCTACTATCTTGTGGGCTTGCAAAATTCAACCCAATCCTACTTCTATTAGGTGTGTTGAGCCCAACCTCATGTCTTGATTCATCCTCTTAATCTGGCCCATTTACAATTATATGTGCATTGTTCCCTTCTATATGAGACTGGCTCAAATGATTAAAGCCTACTAAAATTGTCTGACTGTTCTCCTCAACTCTTTAATTCCTATTTTTTTGAATCTTCTGTATCCATTCTGTTGGGTGGTCCCATCCTGGAGGGTAATCAGTTGACTAACAATTAATTCTCTGACATGAGTTATTACTGTCTAGCCGCCTTTCAGTTGTACTTCCGATATAAGCGTGAGACTTTTGAATTTCCCCATGAGAATTTTGTGGGCTACTTTCAATGTTCGGAATTAGATTCATCTTGAGATCCAAACCCAGTTCTTGGGGTCCGATAATAGATTTACCTGAATAGTTATCATCTATTTGACGTTCTAACCTCTCGTTCCATGCCACTTTGTCTGGAGAATTTTCCGAATCTTGAAAAACATCTTCTCATGATTCATCTGAACTGCTGATTTCCTCCTCATCTGTGTCGTTCTCTTCCCGTGTTATTTGTTCCTCAACTATTTTAATTGTGAACACTTTCCCCAATATTGATATTTTATGATGGAATTAGCATATCCTTTAGAAAGTTAACTGCAAGCTTGACCCTGAACATGTCTAATCTTATTTTATTCTCAGTGTTGTGTGTGTGTTTGTGTTTATGTGTGTGTGTACATAAATTCTAAAATTTTGAAAGAATCATGACTTGTATTTTTTTTAAATGCTAACTTATAACATAATACAATTGAAAATTATTTATTACTCCCTCTGTCTCTCTAAAAGATGTGAAATCACATAGGGGTAATTTTTTCTCTGTAACAACAAATTTTGTATTTATAAAATAAATATAAATTAGGTACAAAGATAATCTAGTTGGATTTAATTTGAAAGATATGTGAAAGGGTTACAATCTCAATCAATCCTCTGATTATTCTCTCGAACCAATTTGGCTTTGACTTTGACTAGAGTGTTGACTACACTGACTGGTGTCAGAGTGTATGTGTTGAGCCGGATCTTCAGTTGAAGCTTGTCCGAGCTCGGATTCGGAGCTTTATAACGTTAATCCAGAGGCGTAGAGTCGTTGTTTGGATTAAACATACTTGATGTGAAAAACACTTGATCTGAGGTCTTCGCACCTTAATCCCGGATCTTATGCTGCTCTTAGCGCGAAGAATGCTGAAAAACTTATTGTATGAAGAACGCTAGATCTGGGGGATTTAGCACCTTGATCCAGAATCGTATGTCATTCTTGACTTGAAAATGCTTGAAGATCTTGAAGGAGTGTTGCTCGTGTTTTAAATCTCTTCAGAGCGTTAGCGTCTTCAGATGTTTGAATGTGTTTCTTGAATGAATGGAGGAGGGCTCCTTATATAGGTAAAGGGTGACGAAGCCCCATATATAACTCGCAGTCTGATTGGTCCAAGGTTGATTTGATCTAATTCTACGGGCTTGGGCCTCCAACTTTATTGGAC
Source organism: Pogostemon cablin (assembly GCA_023678885.1). NCBI lineage: Eukaryota > Viridiplantae > Streptophyta > Magnoliopsida > Lamiales > Lamiaceae > Pogostemon > Pogostemon cablin. The sequence continues at coordinate 3,630,153 of CM043006.1, forward strand.
TGTAATCAATCCTATTTTACATGGGACTAATTTAATTTGTATGGGCTTGTTTGACTTTAGACAGAACTCATTTGACTTGGGCCTATTTGACTTGGGTCAGACCTCATTTAGTTTAAGCCCCGTTTAATTTGTTGGGCTCAAAGTAACTATCAACTATTTATTTATCTATTTTAGGAATTAATTCCAAAATAAATTAAAATTGATATTTAATAAAGAAAATCCACATGTCGTTATTTGATTGGACCGTGAATTTTAATGGGTCACTTACTATGGGACATAAAATAATGCATAATTGCTATAAACTACATGACTCAAAGAACTAATACTCATAACTATACAATTATAGATTGTGATATTATAAATACCCTTATGTGTTTGCACAATTTTGTTTTGCACAATTTCGTTTTGCACAATTTGTTTTTGCACATTTTATTTTGCACAATTTTGTTTTGCCTAATTTCTTTTACACATTTTGTTTTGCCTAATTTCTTTTACGCATTTTGTTTTGCACATTTGTTTTACTTAATTTTTTTTTTGCACATTTTATTTTGCACATTTTTTCTACGCATTTTTTTTTCACATTTTAGTTTTATGCACATTTATATACTACAAAGCATTTTTGAAGGCCACAATCTCATTAAATTCACAAAGATTGACATCAAAAGTTAATTCTACACGAATGCAAACAATTAAATATTTCACAAAATAAACAAATGTAATTTTAATAGGGCCCTGTCTCCACCACATATACGAATTAAAGACCAGTATATCAGCATGCTCCCATCTTAACGAATGTCCAAGAATTGCATATGGACGAAGTATTCTTTCATTCATTCGGTGGTCAACCAGATAGTTGAAATTAGATTCAACAAGAAGAGGTGCCCACAGAAACTTCACAGTTGCATTATAGTTCTGTACAAGAGTCAGACAACCACATGAATTTAGTGCCACACTTGTACATATATAAATGGATGAATCTACATTAACTAATATAGATGTTGCTCCACTAAATGTTATATGCAACCATCACTGAGATCATTATTCTATAACTTCAGATATATTATAGAATCATTTAAATTTGGAACATAGATAATTCAATGATACAACACAATCTATCACCTCATGATGAAGGTATTGCTCTAAAAATTGTAAGCTCGGAGTTTGGCATGATGGACTGCTTATCAGCCGGAATCACTGACTGCAACAAACACAACACTAATATCCACTGCCTTATATTCAATGAATAGTAATTTTAGTTGAGAAAATCTAGATCCTTGATACCTATCTAAATGCCATTTCAAAGCAAACATAAAAAAATTGCATTGGAGAAAACGAGCAACACAACCATCAACAACATTGTTCAAGTATAACATTCGAATTCTATCAATCACCTGCAGAATAAGTTCATAAAATTAATGCATCATTACACAATGATAGAAAAATATTTAAATAATAATAACAAAGTCAGTAAAGTAAATAAGAAAGAGAGAGATGGAAAAGGATCTAAATTATAATAATAAACAGTCAGCGAATTCAACAAGAAACAAAAAGAAGAGAAGCAGATACTCACTTTGGTAACATCTTTCGATATCCCAATCATTCAACAAGAAACAAAAAGAAGAGAAGCAGATACTCACTTCAGTAACATCTTTCGCTATCCCAATCTTTTACATCGCCATAATTTTTGTAATAAACTTGCAACCAAAATCATCATATTTTATGATAATCTTATAAAACAAAATCACCATTATAAATCAGATAAAATTAACTAAAATTGCCATTCATGGATTTATAAACCAGCTTCCTCTTTTCACCAACAAATTTAAATTAATCAAAAATTCAACAAAGAAATAAAAAAAGGGAAAAATCTGGGGGAAGATAGAGAAGGGATTAAGGAGTGAAAGGAGAAAAATTATACAGGCCAGATGAAGAAAAAGATGAGGTGAGGGGATGCAGATGACGAGCGGCGTGACGGTGGTCAACGTGCGGTGATAATCGAAAGCGGGCATCCAAGGGTGCGCAGCTGGCGGCGCGCAGATTTGTGGAGATGGTGGCTGTTCGCAAATTTGGCAGTGTGCGGTGGTTCTCCGGTATATTTGGGTGGTGGTCAGAATGCAATGGAAGCGATGGTCAGGCTTACTGAGAGCGGAGGCAACGGGCAGATCTGAGGATAGAATGATAAAGGCTCGCGGAAGTGATACAAACAGGCAGCGAGATTAGTTTTTCGGCATTGCGGCGGATCTCTAGCGGCGAGTGGAGGTTATTTCCAATGTCTAGCAGTGCTTTGTTTGGTTGTGAGAGAGAATCAAGAATGCAGAAGAATAAAGAGAGATGTAATTCTATTTATTTAATAAGGGTAAATACGAGACGTTAACAGATTATTTTGTATCGTACATTAATATTAAAATTTCCATGTATCTTATAATAATTATGATAAAAATTGTGTATCTTACAGTAATTATTCCAATTTAAATTTCTTACAGTCTCTTTATTGTATATTTATGTAGTTGATATTATTTCATTTTTCAGTGTATTTTTTTCATAGAGTATTCTGGAGACAACACAGTAGCAAAAAAAGGACTTTTCTAAATTATACTTTATATATATTGTTGGATTGTATACTAAAAGTCTAGCTTTAGTATGCATAATGTTATAACAATTTATTTGAAATGAGAATCATATGATCAAATGATTGCGTCTTATAATTTATTTATATGCACGATGCAATAGTCAACGTACTTTATACTGTAGATAACATTTTGTGCGACAAAATGCGGAAGATTATATTATCGATTTCCTTATGAAGTATAAACAGATGCTCACAACCGAGATAGACGGGGACTCTCTATCGGGATGGTTGTAGTGTGATTTGGTATTAGCTTGTCTTGGCTATAGAATCACATTAGTGCACTTTTTGTGTATTGAGCAGGACCGTCTGAGATCATTCGACTTATACTGACTTATAGAAGAACTTGATCTCTATTATTATGGATGTTCATGCTCTTAATCCCTATACAATACCTCGACACGTAGGGCAGTATGTATTTTTTAATTCATCAATGGGTGAGATTTAGATGCAATTAAATCAACAAACTCGGTGAATTGGGAAGTAGTGTTGTCTCTATGGTGTGCTGTTGATTGTAGAAGGAATTCGTGTCCGTCATAGGTTTATGATGTCCCCTTGAGGAGCTCATAAGGATTATCATGTAAACTCTGTAGGTGGATTTATTCTGGCATGATAATGAGGTTGAGTGGTACTACTCTCGGATGAAATATTAATTAATGGAGTTGTCAGTAACTTAATTAATTAATGGACATTGTATATCTTAAACATGGGGAGACTAACGGGCTCATAATAAGAAGGAGCCCATAACGTAATTATGAGATTAGAACGGTAGTGCAGTAATAATATTTTAGTGAAATATATTATTATTATTGGACTTATGTATAAGATTTGGGCTAAGCTTGGATACTTAAGCCCAATGGAGGCCCAACTCTAATTTCTCCTCCTGGTCCCTACTGTAGCCTATAAATAAGTCACCTCAACTTATCTGGAACCCTAATGAATTATTCCTGTGCCTAAAACACGTGAGAAAGGGGAGAGAAAGCAGATTTAGGAGATCTTGAAGATCATCGCCCACACGACGTCAAGATCAGACTTAGGAATACAGCAGAAGATCGGAAGGTTGTTTACTGCTGCTGCTGATCATCCTTTACATAAACCCTGGTGAAAGGTAATATGATTCTACTCTTTTGCTTCCGCTGCAGTAGAATTGTATGGAACCCTAACGGTTCACGTTAACCAAACGATCGAACGCCAACATATATATATATATATATATATATATATATATATATATATATATATATATATATATATATATATATATATATATATATATGTAATACTCCCTCCTCCCCCTTCAAAGAGGGCTTTATCCATTTTGGGAGTCCCAAACAAATAGTCCCTTTCCTTTTTTACATATATGGGACACACACACACTCACTAATACAATTAAAATATGGGGTCCACACTTCCACTAATACCACTACCCACAACACATTAAATAATAATACTCCTTAATTCACGTGCAAAAATTAAAAGACCCTCTTTGGGTGGGACGGAGGGAGTTAGATATACATAATATTATAAATAATATTTAAGTAGAAGATTATTTTTTACTCATGTTTATGATTAAGTATTTCTTAATTAACTATATGATAGTAATTCAACACTTTCAAATATTCATAAATTTGTAATAAATTTATTATCTTTATTTTTTAAATTAATTTTATTAGTTTCAGATTATATAAACAAATAAAGAAAATAAATTATATGAATCATATGTCATAATTGAATAATTAAGATATATAGAAATAAATAAAGTTTAATATATCAAATTTAAATAATTAACAAATATTTACAAACTCGATTTTAATGTTATTTGATATGAAATAATGATTTAACTTTAAAAACTTAAGCTTTCGATTGTCTAAATGAATTAGTTTTTCAACCACTTATTCTCTAGAGGTAAATCGATTTAAGAATACATGAATTGATCATTTTTCCCTTGAAGAATACTTAAATCGATACTTTAGAGGTAAATCATAAAGAATACTTGAATCGATTCTTTAAAGGTATTGAATCGTTCCTCTTCCTTTTGAAGAATCAATTCTTAAGAGATAAATCGATTCAAGAGTACTTGAATTGATCCTATACCTCTTGAAGAATCGATCCTAAGAGGTAAATCGATTAAAAAACACTTGAATCGATGTTTTTCCACTTGAAAAATAATTAAATCAAATTTTAGAGGTAGATTGAATCTCTACTTGATTCGCTCTATCGCCACGAGACATCCATCTGACACCACCCCACAAGGGGGGATCACCCCCCAAACCATCACATCCATCCCTTCCTCTATCCATCCATCACTGTGAAGATTCGTCTGTGGAATCAAGTGGAGAACCAAGAGGAAGATTCAAGATGAAGAAGGACGCGACAATGCCCACATCTAGGGTTTTTTATCATTTCCTAATTTATCTTGTATTTTTCAGACATATGGGTAAGATCTATCCAACTCCCATGAGTGATATTCGCAACACCATGGTCTAGAGCCTTTTTGGTAGATCTAGGGTTATGAAGGTGTTTATCAATTAATTGAACTTTCGTGTGTATATTGATGGTGATCGGATCTTATGGTCTTCGTAATCCATTCGGGTTCCATGAACATCTAACGCAATGGAAAAATAGAAAGCTTTAACTATCACCGAAGACTGGTGGAGAAGTCTGAATAGCTGCATGAACAACCTCTTGATCTTCTGTTGTATTCCAATGCCTCGTCTAGTAGTCATGTGAGCGACGAACTTTTAGGTAATCCCAATCCGCAGTCTCCCTCATATTTCTCACTTTCTCTCTTATCTGATGAGGATCTGATTTCTCATCCAATTCTGATAATAAGCGTGTAATTATGATTGATTGGACTGCTGGGTTAGCTTATTTATAGGCTACAACAGGGACTAGGAGGGGAAATTAGGGTTGGGCCTTCCATTGGGCTTAAGCATCCAAGTTTAGCCCAAAACTTATACTTAGGGGTGGGGAAACACGGCATACCAAAAATACCGATACCGTACTGATACCATAATGTAATTTTCGGTATGCTATTTTACATACCGATGTTGATACCAAAATTTTGGTATACCGAATTTATCAAAATTTTGATATACAAAATGCATACCGTTCCCAAATCGAAATAAATATCGTGCCGATTTTTTCAGTATATATCGATTATATTGAAATACCAAAAATTTATTACATGTTGAAAGTTCAATATACCGAGCCATACCGAACATTATCAACATACCGAAATGAATACCGAAAAATAAATTTTATCAAGATTACTGGTTGATCCCTAGAGCCCTTATTATTATAAGGTTATTTTTCTTGCCTTCTCCAATGACTCTTGGTCATCTTCTACAGTCTGCTTAGCATAGGCTGACTTCGGACTCATTTCAACCTCCTAAGAATTTTGCCTTTTCCCACCAACACTAATACAGTAGATATCAACCTTTCTTCTCTAAAACACACTCAGCCTTGTCTTTCTAGTCAAGAATCCTGGAGTCAGATGCATCTTTTTCCACATTCTTGCTCATTCCTTCACTATCTTCTTTCTCTTTACCCTTATTTGTATCATTGTCTTGTCTATTTCTTCTAAATCGAACAGGAGACTTGAGCCAAAACATAAAGTACACAAAATTCCAAAAATTAAAATCGATTAGGAGAATAAAGCTAATACAGAATTAGGGGAACCACTTACACCTATAAACATTAAACAACGAATAAGAGAATATTCACAAATCACAAGGGAACGAAAACACAAAGAATTGCACAACCCCAAGAAAACATGGAGAATTTGAGAGGAAACAAGTAGAGATAAAGCGTGCCCTTTACTCTGTAATTGAGAATCAACAATTGCGGAGATAATTGCAGGAGAGTAGTCAAATCAATGGCGAAGATAATCGCAGTCGAACACAACTGGATCAGATGCTGCACTTGCTTAAAGAAACACCGACAGGACTCCGAAAAACACACCTCGAAAGAATTGGAAATGGAAATGTTACTCAAAGCTTCTATCTATATTCTGGGCGCGTCGAGTTTGACTTGAGACGAGAGATTTCGAAGAAGATTAGGGATGAAGCATTGTAGTGTGATTTGAAACTGGATGACCTAGCGTAACTGCAAAAATGTAATCAGTAAAGGAGTATAAAGACGGTTGGAAATGGGCTAGGCCCGATAATAATAAGTTTGGGCGTGATAATTAAGCATTGGGGGTCCATAAATGAAAATCCAACATAAAAAATAAAATAATGAAAATAATATATAAATTTTTTTGGAATACCGAAATACCAAAATTTTAACTCGGCATATACCGATACCGAACTCATTTTTTCGGTACGACGACTATACCGTACCAAAAATTCGATATACCTAAATTTCAATATTTTTTGATTTTTTTCGGTTTGACAAGCTCGGCATACCAAGTTTTCAGTTTTTTCCCCACCCCTACTTATACTTAAGCCCAATAATAATAAATCAGTCCACTAAAGAATTATTATTGCACTGCCACCTTAATCCCAAATTATGTTATGGGCTCCTTCTTATTATGAGCCCGTTCATCTCCCCGTGTTTAAGATATTTAATGCCCACTAATTGAATGAGTTACTGACAACTCAATTAATTAATCTCTAATCCAAGAGTAGTATCACTCAACCTCATTATGATGCCGAATCTAATCCCTATGAGCTCCACAAGGGGAAATCATCAACCAATTCCGTTAGGACACGGTTTCCTTCTATAATCAACAGCATACCTTAGAGAGAATACTATCTCCCAACTCATCGTAAATATTGATTTAACAATTAAATCTCACACATTGATGAATCAAAGAAATAAATATTGAATTATGCATCAAGGTTATTGCATAGGGATTAAGAGTACGAACATCCATAATAACTGAGGTATAGTTCTTATATAGTAAGTATAAATCGAACAATCTCACGCGGTCGTGCTCAATACACACAAAGTGCACTAGTGTAATTTATAGTCAAGACAGACTAATACCAAATCACACTACAATCATCCCGATAGATTATCCCCATCAATCTCGGTTGTGAGCATCTGTTTATACTTTATAAGGAGCCGACAATATGATCTTTCGTTTGATGCCACACACCATACTATCTACAGTATAAAGTAAACGGACTACTGCATTGACATGTAATTATTTGATCAATAATTCTCATTTCAAATATTGTTATAACATTGTTCATACTAAAGCTAGACTTTAATATACAATCCAACATATACTCCGTACAACACTACTTGTGAAATTATTTTATATATGATTATGCATTTTTAATTCATATTCACGGTCATTTTGTGTATCTTCAATTGTTATCTAGAGTCTGAATATATATCTTGGTTGTTGATTGAGCGCGTTTACTGCTGAATAGAATTCCATGTTAAGATTCTAAGTGAGGGACTCTGAAGTTTAATTGGAATTATCATATATGAATGTTTATTAATTGAATTGAATTGAATTCGGGTTAATAAGCAAGATAAAGAGGGTAATTTTATAGTAGCTATAAAGGGAGATCATATCGGACTAGAGTACCAATCCTAGGGGGAAATAATTGATACTGATAGTACCTAGAAAGGGGGTGAAATTATATCTCTTGCTCTAAGGTTATTCACACGTGTTACATGCATATTTACTTGTGTCTATGGAGTAGATTTGCATGGCTTAGTGATACGTCCATATTCCACAAGACAGAGTCGGATATTGATACACGAAAGGAAAATTAATGAGTGAAACAGGATTACCCTAGGGCTACCTATTCTCCATTCTTGAGTCACATTCGTATTCTTCTAGTGCTCAATTTATTTTATTTTTTATTTTAATTAATTGTTTGGTAGTTTAATAATCCTATATCTCATTTTTATTGCCTTTCGTATTAATAATTTATTTAATACTTAAATTGATAATACGCCGTCCTTTGAGTTCGATATTTAACTTGGTCACTTGCTTAAGCTGCAATTGATATCCTTTGAGACGACTGTTATTATTGATTTTATTATTTCTAATTTGATTAGGACTCTTATTTGTGATTACTTATTTGTATCTAATCTTAAATTTTTCTGATGTACTTTTGCAATAGGAAAAGGAGAAGAAGGAAAAGAAGGAATAACACACTGAGCTGAACATGGCCGGAGCATGGCAGAATCCGGATAATGTTGCCATATGTGAAATTTTCAAGAACAATGGGATTGGCAACATGGTGTTGATAGGAGCAAGGGGGGAAGATGATGATTTTGAGATACATCCCACTCTTATTAATATAGTAGAGAATAATCCCTTTTATGGAGGTCTCTTTGAAGATCCATATCATCATCTCAAGATATTCCTTTTTTATGTGAACACTCAGAAGGGTGCTGGAGCTAATGATAATGTTAGGCGGATCATCCTATTCAAGTTGTCTTTGATTGATAGGGCAGAAGATTGGTATGAAACTCTTGATGCCACAGACTGCACTGCATGGGACCAACTATAGCTGAAGTTCTTAGAGAGATACATGCCACCCTCAAAGATCTTTAAAATGTGGCAAGAGATCACCCAATTTGTTATGATCAGGGTAAGAAATTTCATGAGGTGTGGGATTGGTTTAAAGACATGCTCAGGCGGTGCCCACATCATGGGATGTCTAAGGCTCAATACATAAGCATTTTCTACTATGGATTGGATTGTGAGTCACGTGTTCTTATTGATGCATCCTCAAATGGAGCGTTGTTATCTAAAACAACACTTGAAGCAGAAAAGTTGTTTCAAGAAATCTCTATGAATTCACGTGATTGGTTTACAGAGAGAATTAGATGAACTTATGTAGTGGGTAAGGTGGCTCAGGTTGAACATCAAGTGATAAAGCCGAATAGGAAAGATGAGATCATCTCTAGTTTAGCTAACATCAACAAGCTACTAGAATTCCTGATAAAGAGGCAGATTACAGAGTTGGCATAAAGGGGGCCTAGTATGCAGCAGCTAGAAGTGAAGAGTGTCGAAGATACCTTCAATCGATACATGGCTAAGAATGATGTAAGAGTTGAGCGAATGCAATCTAGTTTGAATGATAATCATGCATGCAGATTAATCTAAGTAGTTGAAGGACCTTACTTTGATAATGGATCAGAAATGTGAATCAGCTGACGCAGACGTTGAAGAAGGAAAAGTTCTTGTCTCAAGGCATAACAAAACCAAAAGATTGCAAAGCCATCACATTGAGGTCAGGAACATAGTATGAGGTTCGATGAAGCCAGTGGGCGAAAACAGAGATAGTACGTCCTAGCTTGACCGCAGCTCAACCAAGCCCCTTGGTCGAGCCATGGTCGAGCAACACTTCTTAGAATAGAGAAATGACGCTGTGTTTCTGGACTTGCAGCTTGACCAATGCGTTATGGCTCGACCAGACATCTTTAGTCAAGCTACGGTTGAGCTACTTACTGTTGCCAATCAACCCCATGTTGCTAATCCCATAGTTCGTGAAAATTTCACGTATGACAACATTATCCAGATTCTGCCTGTTGGCTATTGGATCGTTTGGCTCAGCGTGATCCATTAGGAACTGAAGTAAACAATTACAGCGGAAGCAAAATAAAAGTTTACCTTTCTTCAGGGTTGATGTAGAGGATGAATAGTTGCAGAGAACTACCTCTCGATCTTCTGCTGTATGACCCAAGTCCAATCCTGATGTTGTGTGGGCAACAATCTGCAGGATTCTCTCAATCTGCTTCTCTCATTTTCTCACGTCAAAAACGGTGTCGAGTCTAGGTTACCAGAAGCTAAGATGACTTATATATTGGGCTACAGCAGGGACCAGGAGGAGAAATTAGATTGAGCCTCAATTGGATTTAATTAACCAAGCTTAGCCCAAAGCTTATAATTAAATAAAATAATAATAATATAGTTCACTAAAATATTATTACTGCACTACTCATCCAATCCCAAAATTATGTTTTGGGCTCCTTCTTATTATGTGCCCGACAGTCTCCCCATGTTTAAGATATACAATGTCCATTAATTAATTTACTGACAACTCCATTAATTAATATCTCATCCGAGAGTAGTACCACTCAACCTTACTTTTATGCCGGAATTAATCCACTTGCAAGATTTACATGATAAACCTTATGAGCTCCTCAAGGGGAAATCATCAACCTATGTCGGACATGGTTCCTTCTACAATCAACAGCACACAATGAAAATAGCACTACTTCCCAACTCACCGAGTTTGTTGATTTAATACATGTAAATCTCACCCATTGATGAATCAAAAAAATATATACTGCCTTACGTGTCGATGTTATTATATAGGGATTAAGAGCACGAACTTCCACAATAACAGAGATCAAGTTCTTCTATATAGACAGTACAAGTCAAACGATCTCAAGCGATCCTGATCAATACACACTAAGCGCACGAATGTGATTCTATAGTCAAGACAAACTAATACCAAATCACACTACAACCATCTCGATAGGTAGTCCCTGTCTATCTCGATTGTGAGCATCTATTTATACTTTATAAGGAAATCGATAATATGATTTTCCCCGTGTTGTCGCAGAACATATTATCTATAGTATAAAGTAAATGGACTTTTGCACAAACATATAATAAATAATTTATAATATGCAAAATGTTTGAGCATATGATTCTCATTTCAAATAAAATTGTTTAAAAAATTGTTCAATACAAAAGCTAGGCTTTAAGTATACAATCTAACAATTTCCCACTTATACTAAAAGTCTATGCTGCCATATCTGCTGACACGCATCTAATCCCTATTCCTTCTACATGTCCATCGAACGCTTTCGCTGGAAGGCGCTTAGTAAAAGGATCAGCCAGGTTATCCTCTGATGCAATCTTAGCGACAACGACCTCTCCCCTTTTAATGATGTCTCGTATCAGGTGGTACTTGCGCTCAATGTGTTTAATCGCCTTATGGGCTCGTGGTTCCTTCGAGTTTGCTACTACACCACTGTTATCACATTAAATTGTGATCACTTTGGGCAAACCAGGAATCACATTCTAGTCTATTAAGAAGTTCCTAAGCCATACTGTTTCTTTAGTTGCCTCAGAGGCTGTTTCATATTTCGTTTCCATGGTGGAATCAGTAACGCATTTCTGCTTTACACTTCTCCATATTATGGCTCCTCCTCCAAGAGTATACACATAACCCGAGGTGAATTTACTAGCATCCCTATCTGACTGGAAGTCCAAATCAGTATAACCCAAAGGTAACAAAGTATCTGCCCGGTAAACCAGCACGTAATCCCTAGTCCTTCGTAGGTACTTCAAAATACGCTTTACAGCAGTCCAATGCCCTTGTCCTGGATTACTTTGATACCTACTGACCATGCCAACGGCATAACATATATTCGGTCTCATACATAGCATAGCATACATGAGGCTTCCTACTGCCGAAGCATAAGGAACCAGCTTCATTGCCTCTATTTCCTGTTGTGTCTTAGGACACATCTCCTTAGATAGAGGTATTCCATGTCTGAAAGGTAGAAAACCTTTCTTGGAATCTTGCATGCCAAAAAGATCCAGGATTGTATCAATGTATGAAGCTTGGGACAAGCACAACATTCTTTTCATGCGATCCCTTATTAATTTGATCCTAAGAATGTGTCCAGCCTCTCCTAAGTCCTTCATTTCAAATTGCTTGTGTAGCCATACCCTTACGCCCAACAATACCTTTACATTGTTTCCAATGAGTAGAATATCATCCACGTAGAGTACAAGAAATACCACTACGTTTCCGTCACACTTCTTGTACACACATGATTCATCCGGACATTAAATAAATCCATATGACTGGATTTCTTCATCGAAACTGATGTACCATGATCTTGAAGCTTGTTTCAATCCATAAATGGACCTTTTAAGCTTCCACACAAGATGCTCTTCGCCCTTTGCAATGAATCCTTTTGGTTGCTTCATATATGTTTTCCTCAAGACTTCCATTCAGGAAAGCTGTCTTGACATCCATTTGCCATACCTCATAATCCATATGAGCAGCAATAGACAAAAGAATCCGGATTGGCTTAAGCATGGCCACAGGAGAGAAGGTTTCCTCATAATCGATTCCTTCTTTCTGAGTATATCCTTTAGCCACAAACCTTGCTTTAAATGTTTCCACCTTACCATCAGATCCTCTTTTTCTTTTATAGATTCACTTGCATCCAATAGCTTTTACATAATCGGGTGGTTCTACAAGCTCCCAGACTTGATTAGAATACATGGATTCTATCTCAGATTTCATTGCGCTTTGCCATAATTGAGCATCTTTATCTTGCAGTGCCTCGTTGTAATTCCATGGGTCAATTTCATGTTCACCAGGGACCAAGTCAGAAGACTCTCCCAATCCCACGAATCTATCATGTTGTCTCATAACCCTCCTACTACGACGAGGCTCCGCAGGCAATTGTGTATCAGGTGTGACACACGGTGCAGTGTCCTGTGGTATATCCTCTTGTACAGTTGGTACTATGTTTGGTGTTTCCTCTCTTACTTAATCTATAACAATCTTACTCATGGGTTTGTGGTTCATTACATAATCCTATTCCAAAAATATGGCGTTCGTTCTAACGATCACCTTTTGGTCCTTTGGATTATAAAACAAACCACCCTTCATTCCTTTAGGATATCCTACAAACAGATAAACTTCCGTTAGTGACTCTAACTTATCGGTATCCATCTTCAACACATGTGCCGGAGCACCCCAAATCCGAAAGTATTTCAGACTAGGCTTTCGGTTAGTCCACTATTCAATGGGTGTGGAAGTTACTGATTTAAAATGTACTATGTTTAGAATGTAAGCCGTTGTTTCTAAGTAGTATCTCCAAAACGAATTTGGTAATTCCGAATAAGTCATCATTGATCTTACCATTTCCATAAGAGTCATATTCCTTCTTTCCGCTACACCATACTGCTGTGGTGTGCCCAGTGCAGACAATTGGGATTCAATCACATTCTCTGATAAATAATTCCTAAACTCTCCCAAGAGGAATTCGCCACCACGATCAGATCGTAGTGTCTTGATATATTTTCCAAGTTGCTTTTCCACATCAGCCTTGTACCCTTTGAATTTATCAAAACACTCAGACTTGCGGCACATCAAATAAATATATCCGTATCTAGAATAATCATCAATGAAAGTGACGAAGTATTCATAACCACCTCTTGCCTGGACAGACATAGGACCACATAAATCAGAATGAACCAATTCCAATAGATCTTTGGCTCTATACCCATTTGCCTTAAAAGGCCTTTAGGTCATTTTTCCTTTCAAGTAATATTAGCAAGTTGGATAATTTTCCACTACTAATGAACTCATAGGTCCATCAGCTATCAACCTTTGAATCCTACTTAAGTTAATATGGCCAAGTCTTATATGCCAAAGATATGTTTGGTTCATTTTAGAAGGTTCTTTTCCCTTATTAGTAGATGTATCATTCATTTCAATTTGTTGCACCGTGGGAGAAATTGGATTAAGAGTATACAAATTATCTATCAATGCACCATCACAGATAATAATTCTATCTTTCCTTATAATAACCTTGTCATTAAAAGAAACAGAATATCCATCCATAAACAATTTAGAAACCAAAATTAAATTCTTTCTAAAATGAGGAACATAAAGACAATTCCACAAAACAATTCTTATTGAAAAATAAATAAATGTCTCCCACTGTGACAACTGCTACTCTTGTAGCATTCTCCATGAGTATGGTAATCTCCCCATCACTAAGTTGTCGAGTTTGGTGGAACCCTTGCAAAGAAATGCATACATGGTCAGTGGCTCCCGTATCTACATAGCAAGTGTCAGCAGATACAGCCGCTAAACATGATTAACAACTAATATAAAATGCTTACCATTCCTGTTCCCCTTCAGAAGAGGGCAGTCAGCCTTGTAGTGTCCCGGCTGCTTGCATTTGAAGCACTTGCCTTTAGGCTTCTTGACCGCACCAGCCATTGCTTTCACTTGGTTCACCGGTGCTGAATTTCCTTGCCTTTTCTTTTTCCTACTGCCTCTCGGCCTAGGATGAGCAGCATTTTTAGTGATATGAACCTGAGGAGGTCTACGAAACAGTTCTTCCGCCGTCACAAGTTCTGTCAGAAGTTCCACCAATATGTACAAATGTTTGTTCATACCATAGTTCAGGCGAAACTCCTCAAAACTCCTAGGCAAGCTTTGGAGTATGATATCGACCTGGGTTTCCCCATCGATTTCAGCTCCAAGAACTTCCAACTCATTGAGTTGGACCCTCATCTTAAGGACATGCTCCCTTACGAGAGTACCCTCAACCATTTTGGTGTTCATTAGAACAGACATGCCCTTCGAACTAGCAGGACGACTCTGATGCCCGAAGAGTTCCCTAAAATTATGCATCATATCATAGGCGGTCTCCATAGCTTGATGCTGAGTTTGAAGTACATTTGACATAGAAGCCAAAATGTAGCACTTAGTCATCCTATCAGCTTTGACCCACCTATTATAAGCAACTCTTTGCTCTTCGGTAGAGTCATCATTAGGTGCCGAAGGACATTTCTCAGTGAGAACAAAGATATAATCTTCAGCAGTTAAAACAATGTCCATGTTTCGCTTCCAGTCAACATAATTAGTGTCAGTAAGTTTGTGCTCTTTAAGTATAACAGAAAGTGAGTTGAGTGCCATTTGAAAATCCTGAGAATCATAAATAATTAAACAGATCAAACACTTTGAATTTATCAATTTATATTGAATCCCTCAAACAATATAAAATAAAATTCACCAACACCTCAAGCACTGTGGATTTGCATTCCACATTAGTGTGGACATATACAAACCCGAACATTTACAAGAGAAGGTTTTACCCATTAATTTCATTCGTCAACCTAACTTTATGACAAAATAATTAATAGTCGGTTCCTTTTTAGCCTTTCAAATAACAGCAGTGACTCCGTTGGGGAGGATACTGAATATTTACATCTAAGTGTGTACCATAATTTGATCCCAAGTCCACTGCGCAAGCTTATGTGCCTCACAGTTAGAGAAGTACACACGCGCTTGGATAACTTACTACGATCATCATAAAGAAGTTTGTACCAGTAATTCATGAATAAACACATCCGTTGTGGAGGAAGACATATTGCCAACACACAAGTTTACTCATATCACTTACAAACCAATAATGGAGGCCATGGGAATTTATTTACCAATCCCCTCTCCCACTTAGTTATTTAACACGAAGGGTTTTTAACTTGCATATAATATTACAATAATAAAATATACATCCTGACATGCTTCTATTTTTAAGTAATTTAAAAAAAAATAAATCACATAGAACATGCCACATATATAACAATTAATTGTCAAATTAAAACAATTAAAGCAATTATATATGTATGGAAATAAGACAAAATAGGTTGGATCAAGTAAATGAGCCAAAAAAATGAGAAAAATGAGCCCACCAAGCCCACATGCACAAAATGAGCAGCAATTTAACAAGTAAATGAAGCCCATTAAACCACAAAATAAGGCCCAACACCCTTGCCCAAAACTACAGCACATACACCAGGCTTCTGCCCTATTCTACAGCCGCCCCATTTCCTGCCAGCCGCAACCACACCGCCAGCAATCACCGGCATAAATTGGCACCGCTGCTGCCAGCGGCCGCGCCCACAATCCACCGGAATCGAGTATCCATCCAGCACACCGCCAAATCCCGAGTCGACTTGCTGGAAGCCACCGTCGACTCGTCCACAGCCAGCAGCATCACTTGGCCGATCTTCTCCGCCACGTTGGCCGCCAGCAGTACACGCTGTGACGCTGCTCCATCTGCCGCCGGCCGGTGGTCTCGAAACTCGATCGGAAGAGACCTCAGACACGACCGGCAGCACCAACTAATGTGCCCCGAACTCCAAGGAGACTCGCTCCGAATTCATGGAGGACTCGATCAGAAACAGCATCTGACCCGCCTAGAGCTCCCACTGGACTCGATCGGATCGCTTCCTTACGCAACCAGAACGCCAGTCTGCAGATCCGACACTGTCCAGCTGCCCGCCGCGCAGTCTGCAGAGCCTCCAGCCATCAACTATCAGCACCGGTCAGTCGCGCGCCACCAGTCTTCTTCGACTCGCCCTGAATCTGCATTAGACTCACCCGAGATATTACTGTTTGATACTGACCCTGACTGGAACCTGCTGTTGGTTGTCCAGCAAACCCAACTGCCTGAATCGGCGATGCATCAGCCCGCCAAAAGCCATCCAACATCACCCTGATGTGTCGTTGTTAGCCGCATGACAATGGTGCAGCAGCGCCCGTTGCGATCGCAGGACAGCAGTCCTTTCTTTCTTTCTTTCCTTCCTTCTTTCTTTCTTTCTTTCTTTCTTTCTTTCTTTCTTCAAACAGTCGTGTGTGTGTGATGCCCAGGTCGAAAGCGATAGCCAAAGAATGAAATTGGGTGTCCAGCAAGATAGATAGCAATTAACAACAATCACACAAACCAAATAGGATTCCATGGTGAAAACAATAATAGTACAAAACCCATGTGATTATTTTCAAATTAATTCACATAATCAAATAATCCATTTCATACATGCTATCAATTCAACAATTAACACACGTATGACATAAACCCAACCTACCGTCTCACGTTTCACCACAAAATCAATGCTCTGATACTAATTGTTGGCTATTGGATCGTTTGGCTCAGCGTGATCCGTTAGGAACTCAAGTAAAGAATTACAGCGTAAGCAATATAAAAGTTTACCTTTCTTCAGAGTTAATGTAGAGGATGAATCGTTGCAGAGAACTACCTCTCGATCTTCTGCTGTATGACCCAAGTCCAATCCTGATGTTGTGTGGGCAACAATCTGCAATATTATCTCAATCTGCTTCTCTCCTTTTCTCACGTAAAAAACGACGCAGAGTCTAGGTTACCAGAAGCTGAGATGACTTATATATTGGGCTACAGCAGGGACCATGAAGAGAAATTGGATTGGGCCTCAATTTGATTTAATAAATCAAGTTCAGCTTAAAGCTTATAATTAAATTCAATAATAATAATATAGTATACAAAAATATTATTACTGCACTACCCATCCAATCCCAAAATTATGTTTTGGGATCCTTCTTATTATGAGCCCGACAGTCTCCCCATGTTTAAGATATACAATGTCCATTAATTAATTAAGTTACTGACAACTCCATTAATTAATATCTCATCCGAGAGTAGTACCACTCAACCTTATTATCATGCCGGAATTAATCCACTTGCAAGATTTACATGATAAACCTTATGAGCTCCTCAAGGGGACATCATCAACCTATGTCGGACATGGATTCCTTCTACAATAAACAGCACACCATAGAAACAACACTACTTCCCAACTCACCGAGTTTGTTGATTTAATACATGTAAATCTCACCCATTGATGAATCAAAGAAATATATACTGTCTTACGTGTCGAGATTATTGTATAGGGATTAAGAGCATGAACTTCCATAATAATAAAGATCAAGTTTTTCTATATAGACAGTACAAGTCGAACGATCTCAAGCGGTCCTGCTCAATACACACTAAGCGCACTAATGCGATTCTATAGTCAAGTAAATTAATACCAAATCACACTACAACCATCCTGATAGATAGTCTCCGTCTATCTCGGTTGTGAGCATCTGTTTATACTTTATAAGAAAATCGATAATATGATCTTCCACATGTTGTCGCACAACATATTATCTACAGTATAAAGTAAATGGAATTTTGCACAAACATATAAATAAATAATTTATAATATGCAAAACGTTTGATCATATGATTCTCATTTCAAATAAAATTGTTTAAAACATTGTTCAATACAAAAGTTAGGCTTTAAGTATACAATCTAACACTGTCTTGCTCCGACCATATTTAGCTTAGTGTGTTATTTCTTTTTTTCCTCCTCTCCTTTTCCTAGTGCACAAGTACCTCAGAAAAATTCAAGGTTAGATAGAAATAAATAATCACAAATAAAAATCTTAATCAAACTAGAAATAATAAAATCAATAATATTAGTCGTCCCCGGCAACGCTCCAAGAACTTGATGCGGGTTTTCATTGCACGTAAAATTAATCCCCAAGTATTAAGGATATCAGTTGCAGCTTAAGCAAGTGACCAAGTGAATATCGAACCCAAAAGACGGCGTATTATCAATTTAATTATTTACTAAATTAATTAAGACGAATGACAATAAAAGTGAAGGTTTAATTATTAATCTACTAGCAATTAAATTAAATAACAAATAAAATAAAATATCACTCGAAGAATACGAAAGTGGATCAAGTAGGAGAATAAGTAGCTCTAGGATAATCCAGTTTCACTCATTAATCTCTCTTTCGTGTGTTGATGTTTGACTCTGCCTTGTGGAATATGGACGTATCACTAAACCATGCATATCTACTCTATAGACACAAGTAAACATGCGTGTAACACGTGTAAATAACCTCGGAGCAATAGATATAATTCCACCCCCTTTCTAGGTACTATCAGTATCAATTATTTTCCTGGTCAATTGATACTCTAACCCGATATGATCTCCCTTAATAGGTACTATGAAGTTATCCTCTTTATCCTACTTAATATCCCGAATTCAATTCAATTAATAAGTATTCATATATGATAGTTCTAATGAAGTTTCGGAATCCCCTCACTTAGAATCATAACATGGAATCCTGCTCAGCAGTGAACGCAGTTAATTAATAACTAAGATATGTATTCAGACTCTACATAACAGTTAATGATGCACAAAATGACCATGAGTATGAATTAAAAAGGTACAATCATATATAAAATAAATCCACAAGTAGTCTTGTACTGAATTTACACGCAAAAGTTCAATTAATTGGTAAAAACCTTCACAATCCTAGTTCTACCAAAAAGGCTCTAGCCCATGATGTTACGAAAAGCAATCATGGGTGTTGGATAGATCTTACCCGGATATCCAAAAAATAAAGATAAATTGGGAAATGAGTAAAACCCTAGATGTGGACATCGTTGCGTCCTTCTCCGTCTTGAATTCTGCTCTTGGTTCTCCTCTTGATTCCACAGACGAATCTTCAAAGTGATGGATGGATGGAGGAAAGGATGTGGATGATGGTTGGGGGGTGATCCCCCCTTGTGGGGTGGTGTATTGTTGTTGCCTCTCTCCAATTCAATCTGTATTCTATTCTCTTGTAATGTCCTCTCTTGGTGTTATTTAAATCCACTTTTATACTTGTAAGGTCTCCTTATGGACCTAAGATGGGCTTTTTGAGGGAACACACACACTGAAGGTGTAAAAATACAAATTTGGTAAGTGTCCGTATATCAGTTCGACTAAACAGGTTGGTCGAACTTGACCATGCAGGTCGAACTCCAGGTCGAACTCACCTGTAACTCGGCCCCAGATCCCGGATTCGACTAAAGTCCTGGTCAAACTGGATACTTCCTGGTCGAACCGGTACTGCTTCTGTTTATGCTTCGAGTTCGACCACGGTTCAAACAAGGGGTCTGGTCGAACTCGCCTGTCGTGGTCGAACATCACTTGCACCGTCTTACTGTTTCACTTATAACTTTCACATCCGAACTCCAATTTGAGTGATTCTTGTGCACACGCGATCCTCTCTTCCTTGGATTTCTATAAATATTAAGAAATCACAAAAAGTCCAAGAATTTAAGGTGTAACAGCCTTGGAAAGTAACACAACAGTTATGTTCAGCACAGTTCGCGCGACATCACTATCTTGATCATAACTTCCTCATTTGGAATCCGATTAAGGTGTTCTTTACGCCAAAATGACCCTCTCTTCAGTGGCTTTCTAACCATATATTTCAACATCAGATTTGGTCTCCACAGAAACACAGAAATATTGCACAAGTTGGACGTATGTTTTTCAGCATTCATTGCATAAGTTGAACCTTTTTTCCAACTTTGCACTTTTGATCCTTTTTCCACCTAAAACATAATAAAACACCTCAAGTGCACCTTTTTCTCATATATAATGAATATAAGATACATGTGCTAATATATGAAAACAATTCAAATCAAGAAGGTGTTAAATTGGACGTTATAACATGCTTATTTTCACTCTCAACATTGAGCTGAAAAACATGTTCAGTTTACAGAACCCCAGCTCGACCTGAAGACTCTAAGCGAGTTACGGTCGAGCCACCACTTTCTGAACTAAACAGACAGATCTTTTTTCAGGGACCCAGCTCAACAAGACCTCTTTGGTTGAGCTACAATCGTGCAACAAAAATCGTCTCCCGTTTCCGTACAGAATGCTACATGTTGTTCAGAGAACTCCAGTACCATCAAAGGAGAAGAATACAGAGCTTATACTACGGATCGATAATGAAGATGTGGTTTTCTCTCTTGATAAAGCAATGAAAATGCCCATGGAGATTCAATAATGCGAGAGAATAGATGTGGTTTCTAACTTGTTTAATCTTAATTTTAATAGGAAAGTAGATTCTGAATTTGGGTGGAAGATTGATGATGAGAGTGATAATTCACGTATTTTGAGCTCTGATTTATGTGGAAATTGGGTACGATCTGGTCTATAATCAAGGCAAATCGGGTTGTTTATGGAAAAGTCATGAATTAGATTCTACTAAGGCTATTTGAGCATATTTATACAGGAAAACATGTCAAAAGTGCTCAAAATCGAAAAAATGAGTATCGAGACTTAACTCAACCTCGGGAGGAGCCACTCGACCATGTCAGTTTGGTCGAGTGAGACTCCAGACAGAGATTCAGAGCTCAGGGAGTCCGCTCAACCATCACTCGACCTGGCCAAGCCGCTCGACCTAAACAATTTTGGACGAGCGGGGACACACGATTTACTTTTAGTATTTCTGATGCTCCAGTGCGTGTTTTGGCGTATTTTTTAAGAAAAAGTTCAGTAAAGGTCCGTAAAGAGGGTTTAACAAGTATTAAAATTGAAGCATATCACATTGAGAAGGGAGTTAGAATCCATATCCATCCTACACCATATCCAAACCCTAACTCCATCCGCAGGAGCTGTAGAGAGAGATTCGTGTAGTGAATCGAGTGAGAACCAAGTGAAGATTCAAGATGGAGTGAGAAGTGACGGCGCCCACATCTAGGGTTTACTTCGAAACTTAATCATTCTTGTAATTTTCAAGACTATGAATAAGATCTATCCAAACACCATGAACGTTCTCCAAAATGTCATGGGCCAGAATTGCTTCTGGTAGTTCTAGGGTTTAAAAAGGTTTTTATCTAGTTATTTGAACTTCCGTGTATATATTCCGTACAACACTATTTGTTGATTTATTTTATATAAGACATTGCATTTTTAATTCATAATTAGATTTGTGTTGTGCATCATTAACTGTTACATAGAGTCTGAATATATATCTTAGTTATTGATTGAGTGTGTTCACTGCTGAGCAGAATTCCATGTTATGATTCTAAGTGTGTGGACTCCGAAGCATTATTAGAACTATCTTATATGAATACTTATTAACTGAATTAAATTCGTGTTAGTAAGTAGGATGAAGAGGATAATTTCATAGTACCTATAAAGGTAGATCATATCGGGTTAGAGTACTTAGTGCATGGGAAATAATTGATACTGATAGTACCTAGAAAGGGTGTGAAATTGTGTTCTTGCTCCGAGGTAATTCACATGTGTTATACGCTTATCTACTTGTATCTATAGAGTAGATTAGCATGGCTTAGTGATGCATCTATATTCCACAAGGCAGAATCGGACATTGACATACGGAAGGAAAATTAACTAGTGAAACTGGATGGCCCGAAGAGCTACCTATTTTCTCACTTGTTCAACTATCGTTAATTTTCTACTGTTATTTTATTTTATTTGTTATTTAATTATTATAGTTAAACATCATTCTCAAATCATATTGTCAATTTATAGTGTTTATTAATTTAGTTAATAATAGATTGGTAATCATCCGTCCTTTGGGTTCGACATATAACTTGGTCGCTTATCTAAGTTACAATCACATCCTTCATACTTGGGGATTAATTGTGTGTTAAGAAAATGCCCATCAAGTTTCTGGCGCCGTTGCCGGGGACGGTTGTCCTTATCAATTTTATTATTTCTAGTTCAATTGAACCTACTCCATACTTGTCTTTATTTTCTAATGCTGAATTTTTTGTAGGTTTATGCACACTAGATCGAAGGGATCAACACTAGCACCTTTTGATCCAGAGATCGGAGCGTCATTGAGGAAGAAGAAGGCAAAGAAAAAGAAGAATAAGAACGTGGAAGCAATCGAAACTCTTGATCTAGGAGTGGACGTTGAAGTACCAAACTCGAAAATGATTAAAGCTGCAACCGAAGACAAGTTGAAAGCAGAAGCAGTCAATATGGCCGGTGTAGAGAGTTCAAATCCAGATAATGGTACCATCCATGATCTCTTTAAGAACAACGAAGGGATCAACTTGGGGCTGTTAGAAGCAAGGGCTGCTGAAGTAGATTTTGACCTTCATCCCGTTTTATCTGCATGATAGAAAGGAACCCTTTCTCTGGGGAACTTTTGAAGATCCTCAACAGCATCTGAATAAATTCCTTGGTTATGCAAGTACACAAAAAAATGCAGGAGATCATGAAGATGCATGGTGGATCGTATTGTTTAAATTCTCGCTTGCTAAAAGAGCGAGAGATTGGTATGACACTCTTCATGCTGCTGATTATACTACATGGCAGCAATTGAACGTGAAGTTCTTGGAGCGATACATGCCACCTTCAAAGGTGTTTAAAATGAAACAAGACATCAATCAATTTGCTATCGGTAGTAATGAAAAATTCCATGAGGCTTGTGATAGATTCAAAGAGATGCTAACGAAGTGCCCTCATCATGGTTTATCTAAAGCTCAATACATCAATATTTTCTACAACGGGTTGGATTGTGATTCTCGTGTTCTACTTGATGCTTCATCTAATGGAGCATTACTTGCGAAGACACCTGTTGAGGCTGAAAAGCTCTTTGAGGATATTTTAATAAATTCAAGAGATTGGCCTACTGATAGAGTGAGGGGCTCCTATGTACTTGAAAAGATAGCGCATGTTGAACACACCATGGTAAAGTCAAGTAGAGAAGAAGAATCGTCTCTAGCTTGGCCAATATCAACAAGTTACTTGAATCTCAGCAGAAACGATTACAGAGTTGTCACTTAGAGTACCAATGGTATAGAAGTAGGATGTTGGTGATGAGAGATCAATCCAAGAGGAATTAGAAGAGGCGAACTATTCCATGGGCCAAAGTATTCAAGGAACTAGGTATCAAAATCGAGAAAATAGGAATTACCAAGGGAATTACAACAATCGTGGTCCCTCTGGTAATTATCAACCACCAAGGAGGCCAGAATTTTTGTGGAGCAATCCAAATTTAGCAATCAAACCTCCTATGGGTGTTGATCCTGGTGCTAAGATCGAGGAAGGAAAACCTAGTTCGGAAGATACTATGAACTGATATGCGGTTAGGAATGATGCAAGAGTGGATCGTTTGGAAGTAAAGATAGATTCAAATCATGAGGAGTTATCCAAGCAGATGAAGGATCTTAATTTGTTGATGGGAGAGATGGCGGGGAATGTGAATAAGCTTACGCAAACAATTGAGAAAGGTAAGTTTCCTTCTCAAAGCATAACGAACCCAAAATCTTATAATGCCATCACTTTGAGATCAAGAACGCAGTATGAAGGTCCTATGCTACCAGTCGGTGAAAACAAAGAGGACATGTCTTCGCTCGACCAAGACTCTTGGTCGAGCTACGATCGAGCGGCACTCTGAAGTTCTGAATGGTCATGTTCAGGTCACAGGTACTTCACTCGACCAAAATGATATCGCTCGACCAAACCCATCTGGTTGAGCTGAGGTCGAACGGACACCTGTACATCTGGATAGTCAAACTCCGATTACAGGTACCTCGCTTGACCACTATCAGGTCGATCGACCAACTTTTTATGGTCGAGCGGAGGTCGAGCAAGGTCATTCGATGTTGATTTCTATATAGGACGTTACACCTATAGTTCAGAATACTCCAGTACCATCACAAGAGCAGAATACTGAGCTGATAGTGGAGAAGAAGTGGGAAAGAGCCAAGAGAATGAGAGCCGAGAAAGACAAAGCGAAGGAGGTTGAATGTGATGAGTGGGGAATCCCAAAAATAAAGATACCTCATCCTTTTCCTTTAAGGTTAGTGAAGAAATGATTGAAAGAAAAGTTCAAGAGGTTTTCGGATATCATTAACAAAATTAGCTTGAACATTCTATTCTCCGAAGCAATCATGGAGATGCCTTACTATGCCCAATTCTTAAAGGATATCATATTGAACAAGAGGAGTTTGAACGGAGTTGAAACTGTTAATTTATCTGAAAACTACAACTCTATCATTCAGAGAAAGCTACCAACAAAGTTGAATGATCCGGGAAGCTTCACTATTTTATGTGAGTTTGGAAAAGGGCAGGCACGAAAAGCTTTGTGAAATCTTGGTGCAAGCATCAGCTTGATGCCCTTGTCTATATTCAAGAAGCTAAGTTTGGGGGAGCTTGCTCCCATGACAGTGAATCTACAATTAGTGGATAGGTCTATGACTTTTCCAAAGGGGGTGATAGAAGATGTTCTTGTGAAAGTGGAGAAGCTTGCCTTTCATGTGGATTTTCATGTGCTAGAGATGGAAGATGACAAGGATAATGTCTCTCTTATCTTAGGGAGGCCATCCCTCTCAACTGCTAGAGCTATAATTGATGTCCAGTGTATTGAGTAGGACCGCTTGAGATCGTTCGACTTATACTGACTATATAGGAGAACTTGATCTCAGTTATTATGGATGTTCATGCTCTTAATCCCTATACAATAACCTCGACACGTAGAGCGGTATGTATTTCTTTGATTCATCAATGGGTGAGATTTACATATAATTAATTCAACAAACTCTGTGAGTTGGGAAATAGTGATGTCTATATAGTGTGTTGTTGATTGTAAAAGGAATCCGTGTCCGATATAGGTTGATGATGTCCCCTTGAGGAGCTCATAAGGATTATCATGTAAACCCTGCAGGTGGATTTATTCCGGCATGATAATGAGGTTGAGTGGTACTACTCTTGGATGAGACATTAATTAATGGAGTTGTCAGTAACTTAATTAATTAATGGTCATTGTAAATCTTAAACATAGGGAGACTAACGGGCTCATAATAAGAATGAGCCTATAATGGGATTAGAACGATAGTGCTGTAATAATATTTTAGTGGTATATATTATTATTATTGCACTTAAATTTAAGCTTTGGGCTAAGCTTGGATACTTAAGCCCAATGGAGTCCCAACTCTAATTTTTCCTCCTGGTTCCTGCTGTAACCCATATATAAGTCATCTCAGCTGTCCGGAAACCCTAATCTAACTGATTAATTCACGCCTAACACTATGAGGAGGGTTAGGGAACAGCAGATTGAGAAGATCTCAAAGATCGTCGTCCACAAGACGTCGAGATTGGACTTGAGAATACAGCAGAAGACCGGAAGGTAGTTTGCTGCTGTTGTCCATCAACTTGCATGATTTTTCTAAAAAATAGTAAAGAACTCATAACTGAACGTGTCATACAACGTTGGAAAACCACGGAAGAGAGGATCATTTTTGCGTGTAGATCACTCCAATCGGAAATTGGATGAGGAAGTTATGGCCAAAACCGTGACGCTACGCAGGCTACTGACGAGAATCTTTCTTCTTCAACATACCATGGTGAAAGGTAATACGTTTCTTTGATTTCTTGCTTCTGCTGAATTAGAAATGTATGGAATCCTAACGGTTCACATTAACCAAATGATCAAACGTCAACACTCACCACATGGGATGCCCTGGTAAATAGGGGTTTCCATGGCCCTTCACGCTGCTACTTGTGTGAATCTGACGCTGAAACTGTTGACCATCTATTTCTTCATTGCAGGAATTCTTTTTAATTACTTCGACACGTCTTGACAGGCTTTGGATTCTAAGGTATTATTCCTTTGGATCAAGGCTTTGTTGGTTTCTTGCATCAAGCTATTAGTATGGAGGGAAGTACACAAATCATGAATTTATGGAGGGTAGCAATTACTCGGAGGGGCACTGCCCCCCTTTAAAAACATTTGGTGTGAAAGCGATTCTTATGTCACTCATCAAAGAAGCAGGAAGATTATCTATTGGAACGATGAGTAACACTATGCAAGACTTAGCTACTTTACATTTTTGGCATAAAAGGAGTACCCAAGAAAGATCCGAGCATTTTGTCTTTACGGTGGCAACTCCCGCCGTCTGGATGGATCAAAGTTAATACTGATGGCCATGCTTCAGGGGCTCCTGGAACTATTTCTAGGGCTGGCATCCACAGAAACAACGACGGCTTTGCAAGAGGCACCTTCACATGTGGATACGGTACCGATTTTTCCATTGAAGCAGAAATGGCAGCAACCTTCACAACGATTGAGCTGGCTCATGGTAAGGAATGGAATTCTCTATGGCTTGAAATGGATTCCATGTATGTTTTATATGCTCTAATTGACCCTGCACCAAAGATCCCTTGGAGATTGATTGCGAGATGGAGAAGATCAAGGGATGTCATTATGAACATGAATTTCCATGTATCACACATATTTAGTGAAGGAAACACAATTGCGGATGCATTATCAGATATTGGAGGGGACTTTGTCCGGCATAATTAAGCTCCAAATTTTGTACACAATATGATGTTCAATAATATGAACTTCGAATACTTTAGGTTTCGATAGCTTTTGGCTCTGCGTAGCCTCGCCACTTGTGGCTATTTTTTCTACACATCTTTACTCCTGACACTCATGTTTTTTATTTTCTCTTTATATTACATCATCTATTTGCCTATATTTCAATGCTTCTTGATTTTCTTGATTTTTCCAGCATCTTTTGTAATCTATACTTCTCTTTTTTTTTGTTATAATAAATCTATTTGCCTATATTTCAATGCTTCTTAACTATTTTGGCCATTAAAATGACATAAAGAAACTTTTTTGGTATTTTTGAATGTTCCAGAAAAATCCTTATTCCTTAACAAATTTGGAACTACTCGTATTTTCAAGTTTCCAATAATTTGTTTACTAAGAAAATATGGATCATATGGAACACGTGAAATACCATGTTAAATATAGAATTGGATTCGGAGGGAAACCATACACCATTGAGAGTGTCGAGCATCATTGCGGTTCTCGTATCTTTGATTAAGGAGGCATGCCTTTTGTCCATCGGTACGATGCACAACACCATTGAGGATTTGCTACACTTCATTATTTTGGAGTGGAAGGAGATGAGAGCCTAGGAAAGCTACTAACATCATTTCCCTGCAATGGCGGCCTCCACCACCCGGATGGATTAAAGTCAACACGGATGGCCATGCTTCGGGGGCTCCAGGTATAATCTCAGGAGCTGGGATTATTCAAAATAGCAGCGGGTTTGCTAAAGGTTGTTTCACATGTGGATATGGAAGTGGCTTTGCGTTTGAGGCAGAACTAGCAGCTGCTTTCACGACGTGGAGATTGCAAATGATAAAGGTTGGAAGTCGGTTTGGCTGGAGATGGATTCTACCTTCGTAGTATATGCATATATTTCAATTCCTCTTTACTATTTTGGCCATTAAAATTACTTTAAAAAAAATCCTTTTTTAGGTATTTTTGAAAGTTCCAGAAAAATCCTTATTCCTTAGAAAATTTGCAACTCCGCGTATATTCATGTTTCCAATCATTTATTTACTAAAAAAATAAAATCTACACTTATATTTCAATGCATCTGAACTATATTGGCTATTAAAATAATATAAAAAATACATTTTAGGTAAAATGTATTTTTTAAAGTTTTCAATAATTTATTTACTAAGTAAACATGCTCCCCACCTATGTATCAATGCTTCTTATACCCTGATATATTTCAATCCTTCAGAAAAAGATGTTTCTCTCTCTAGGATTTTTTACTATCCCTTCTCTCTAAACTTTGCCCCACCGTCGGCATGGCACATCACAATTCTAAAACTGGTCAACCTGGTCAACAAAGTGGGGTTGTTCTCTTACCTAACCATGATTTAAGTGCATCACGTGATGGGTTTCCGAAACCCAATACCCCAAAATTGGCATCTCCACAGGTTGCATCAGCGACTTTCAAACAAGCGGTTTCCGGTGTTTCAAGTGCTGACTGTTGACGCGACTCTTGAGCGCGCTGATGGAAGGAGCTTCTTGAGGGATCGATTGTGCGATCCTAATTTCGGTAGGGTCAGACCAGACTTCATGGTTTAACCCTTGTCGTTTGACCTCTGGTTCGATAGCTTTTCTCTGCAGGTTAAACTCTTGCCATGGTTTTGTGGCTTCATCTACCAGCCGATGGCAAATCGAGAAACAAGAATGCCAGTTTGTTATTTCTTCTGTAGATTTCAATCCATTGGCTGCTTCTTTTTCGAGGTTCGAACTGTGCGAACCTTCCAGTCCATCCTCTTATGGCCTACTGTAGGTTTCATCCGGCTCTGAGGATTATCCCTCCTGGGACTTTTTATCTTCCTCTTGTTTCATTAGCCTTAGAATTGTGATTTGCATGATTTATGTCTTAAGCAAGGCTATTTCTATTCTCTGAAACCATACATCTTTTTCGCTTCATGATGCTTGGTCTGTGTATACTACTTCTGATATTTGTGCATCTTATTTGTTATTGGTTGGTACGATGTTGCTTGCCGCACATCTATTGTTGTTAAAGGCACCAGTGATTTGATGATGATTATTTGGATTCTTGGGGCCTATATACTGCTTCTGCTTTGCAGATTTTTATTGATTGATAAGGAGGATGTTTTGAAAGCTCATACATATGTTGTTCCTCCTACGCTATAAACATGATGTTGTCTTCCTTTCTACAGCCCCTATGATGCAAATTACATAGATACAGCTATACGAGTAGGGCTAAGAGTTTTCTTTTATGAGGCCACCTGTTTTGGTCCTATTTTTAAAACCACCTGTTTGACTCTTTCAATGATCACTTTTGGATCATTCTTTCAATTTCTCATATGTACTCTTTTATTTTTCTCTTTTTATAATATCATCTATTTGACTATATTTCGATGATTCTTAACTATTTTGGCCGTTAAAATTACATAAAAAATACTCTTTTAAGGTATTTTTAAAAGTTCCAGAAATATCCTTATTCATTAACAAATTTGGAACTCCTCGAATTTTAATTTTCCCATAATTTATTTACTAAAAAAACATGCTCCCCACATATATTTCAATTCTTCTTAACTATTTTTTCTATTAAAATGACATATGATTACTTTTATTAGTCTATTGTTTAAAGTTCCAGAAAAATCATTATTCATTAACAAACTTGGAACTCCTCATATTTCCATGTTTCCAATCATTCAATTACTAAAAAAATGCTCAAACCTATATTTTTTCAATGCTTCTTAAATATTTTGACCATTAAAATGACAAAATAATACTTGTTTTTTGGCTGTTTTTTAAAGTCACAGAAAAATCCTAATTTCTTAACAAATTTGGAACTCCTCATATTTTCATTTTTCAATCATATATTTAATAAAAAAACTTTCTCCCCACATATATTTCAAATCTTCTTAAATATTTCTGTCATTAAAATGACATAATATTACTTATTTTAGCTAGTTTTTGAAATTTACAGAAAAATCTTTATTCCTTAACAAATTTGGAACTCCTCGTATTTTCATGTTTTCAATCATTTATTTTCTAATAAAACATGCTCCCAACCTATATTTCAATGCTTCTTAACTATTTTGGCCAGTGAAATGATTTAAAAATGCTTTTTTTAGGTATTTTTGAAAGTTCAAGAAAAATTCTTTATCCTTAACAAAATTGGAACTCCCCGTATTTTCATGTTTCCAATAATTTATTTACTAAAAAAACGTTCTCCCTACCTATATTTCATGAAACTATGTCAGGTCAGGTTTTTAATCCAGCAAAATCGAAGGTGTTTTTTGGTAGACATGTTACTGCAACTAGCAAAAGACGCATTCATCACTTATTGGGTATACAAGAAGGTACCCTACCTTTTATGTATCTTGGAGGCCCGGTCTTTATTGGGGCTCCTAAAATAGAGCATTTTCAGCGAGCGACGGATGTAATTCTTGCCAAATTTCAGCGGTGGAAGGGTAATACATTATCAATGGCAGGGAGAATATGTTTGGTAAACTCAGTCATTATTTATTCGGCTGTCCATACTATGATGATTTATAGATAGCCCCGACATCAAATTAAAAGAATTGAGAATGCATGTCGTAATTTTATCTGGTTAGGGGATCCAATTAGACAACATCATTTCACGGTTGGTTGGAAAAGAGTATGTTCACCAACTGCTGAAGGGGGGTTGGGGATTCGATCAATCAGAACAGCAAATGAAGCGTATGTGATGAAGCTTGCATGGGAGATAATGAAGGGTAAGGGTGCTCTAAGTTGCATAAAAAATAGGTGGTTTGAAAAACAGATGCTAAGGCCTAGGTACACTCCTTTTTCCATCCGAGGAGCTTGTATGAGACATATTAATCGGCTGAAAGAGGAGGAAATCTGGATGGTATGTTATGACATCAAGGTAAGGTTTTGGTTAGATAATTGGATTGGTGCTCCAATTGCAGATATGATAGGAATTCCAATAGAACATCGGGGAAGATTTGATGATATTATAGGGAATTATTTGTATAAATGAGATTTGCATTTCACGTTGAGTTTCACCCAAGCTTACCCACACATTGTAATAATGATTCTAAACACACACATGTCTCTACATTTAGAAGACTGTAGGATATGGACAAAGTCTTTTCAAGGAAGTATCACCTTGAAGATTGCATATGTTCATCTGAGGCATGCATTTCTGGAAGTTAATTGGGGGAAATAGATTTGGGCTCTGTTTATTCCGTCAAGACACTCGATTACTATATGGAAAGCACTCTGAGAAGTTCTCACTACATGGGATACTCTTGTTGCGAGAGGGTTTCGAGGTCCATCAAGATGTTTACTTTGTAAGGAAGAAACTGAATCGGTAGATCATCTCTTCTTGAGTTGTCCCGTGGCTGTGAGGTTCTAACACATGTGCTGGTAGGGTTCTCTTTTGGTCAAAGAATGGTAGTTGATCAATCGTTTGTAAGGTTTATGATGCAAGCTATGGAGATTGCAGAAAGTGCTCAAATATTATTTATTTGGAAGCTAGCAGTGGTTACATACGTGTGGATTATTTGGCAAAATGAGAACCTGATGATGAATGAGGGATTAATCAGATCAAAGCTCTACTGATGGCGTTAATTAAGAAGGGAGAAGCTTTTAGGTTTGGCTACATGAGTAATACTATGGAGGACTTCAACACGCTCAGATATTTTAGAATCAAGAGAGTGCTGAGGACAGCTCCTTCAGTTACTTCGGTTAGGTGGTATCCACCGGCAGCTGGTTGGGTGAAGGTTAATGTGGATGGGCATTCGACAGGATAGCCAGATGTTATATCAGGTGGAGGGATATTCAGAAACAGCAGGGGATTCCATATGGACTGCTTTTCGTGTGGTTAGGGGCTGGGTTTTGCGATGGAGGCATAATTATTGACTGCATGCATAGCAATCGAACTGGCGCATGATAGAAATTAGAGGCGTCTTTGGCTTGAGTTGGATTCCACCTATTTCGTGTACGCCATCAAGCAGCAAACTCAGACGATACCATGGAAGGCGATGGAAAGATGGAGGAGGGCGAAGGACCTACTCCGGGATATAGACTTCCACATCACTCATATATTCAGTGAAGGAAATAGCGCAGCAGATGTACTCTCGCAAATTGGAGGACCAATGACATGGAGGGACCATCCACCGCCATCATTATACACCATTCTATTCCATGATATGAACAGAGAATATTATAGATTCAGATAGGCTTATGGTTTTCGCACATCTTTTTTTGTAATTCATTGTGGACTCTTCTTTTTCCTTTTTATTATATGATATTAATTTGCCTATATTTCAATACTTCTTAACTATTTTGGCATTAAAATGACATAAAAATACTTTTTTAGGTATTTTTGAAACTTCAAGAAAAATCTTAATTACTTAACAAATTTGGAACTACTCATATTTTAATGTTTTCAATCATTTATTTACTAAAAAAATATGTTCCCACATATATTTCAATGCTTCTTATCTATTTTAGACATTAAAATGACATAAGATTACTTACTTTAAGCAGTTTTTGAAAATTTCAGAAAAATCCTTATTCCTTAAAAAATTTGTAATTCCTCGTATTTTAATGTTTCCAATCATTTATTTACTAAAAACCCATGCACCCAACCTATATTTCGATGATTCTTAACTCTTTTGGCCGTTAAAATGACATAAAAAATAAATTTTTTTAGGTATTTTTAAAAGTTCCAAAAAATTCCTTATTCATTAAGTAATTTGGAACTCCTTGTATTTTCATACTCCTATAATTTATTTACTAAAAAAACATCCTCCCCACATATATTTCAATTATTCTTAACTATTTATGTCATTAAAATAACATATGATTACTTTTATTAGGCTGTTTTTGAAAGTTCCAAAAAAATCATTACTCCTTAACAACTTTGGAACTTCTCGTATTTTCATGTTTCCAATCATTTATTTACTAAAAAAACATGCTACAAACCTATATTTCAATGCTTCTTATATATTTCGACTATTAAAATGACATAATAATACTTGTTTTTTGCTATTTTTTAAATTCCAGAAAAATCTTTATTCCTTAACAAATTTGGAACTCCTCGTATTTTCATTTTCCAATCATTTATTTAATAAAAAACATTCTCCCCACATATAGTTCAAATCTTATTAAAATGGCATAAAAAATACTTTTTTTAAGGTATTTTTGAAAGTTCGAGAATAATCCTTATTTATTAACAAATTTGGAACTCCGTGTATTTTCATATTTCCAATCATTTATTTACTAAAAAAATACGCTCCCCACATATATTTCAATGCTTCTTAAATAATTTGACCATTAAAATGACATAATAATACTTTTTTTCCTATTTTTTAATGTTCCAAAAAAATTCTTATTCTATAACAAATTTGTAACTCCTCGTATTTTCATTTTCTAATCATTAGTTTAATAAGAACTTGCTTCCAAATTATATTTCAAATCTTCTTAACTGTTTAGGCATTAAAATGACCAAAGAAATCTTATTTTGGGCAGTTTTTTAAATTTCCAGAAAAATCCTTATTCCTTAACAAATTTGGAACTCCTCGTATTTTCATGTTTCCAATCATATATTTACTAAAAGAAATTCTCCCAACCTATATTTCAATGCATTTTAACTAATTTGGCCACTAAATTGACATAAAAATACACTCTCCGTCCTACACTTATCTTCACAGTTTTCGTTGTTGTCCGTCCCACACTTATCTTCACCACACAAAAAAGAAAACTTCACATTAACCAACAACCTCAAAAGTTATCCTAATTTCAAAAATATCACTCCCACCTAACACCCATAACATACTTTATAATTTATTTATTACCTAAAAATACCACAATACCCCTAAAAAGTCAATAAAGTTGGTCAAAAAGTATTTTTATAGGTATTTTTGAAAGTTCCAGAAAAATCCTAATTTCTTAACAAATTTGGAACTAATCATATTTTCAAGTTTCCAATGATTTATTTACTAAGAAAACATGCTCCCCACCTATATTTAAATACTAGATGCGAGCCCTCCTTGGTAGCTCTGTCTTTCTTGGGGTTTCCCCAATTTTTAGAATTGTGAGCCCCCGTTTTGTTTGATGCTTCTTTTGGGGCTTGCCACTCTCCAGCCGACAGCAAAAGCACAACCATGCTGCTGCATCAGCTATGTGATTCAGGGTTTTGGTTTCGTGCTCTTGCTGGTTATATGTTTGGGCCATCCCTTGATGTTTCTTCCCTGTTCGTACACGAAAGACTGTACCTTTAATGGATGTCTTGTGGCATCATTTTTCAGCTCCAATTCTAGGAGGGCCATCGTACCTGTTAGTTCTACCTAATATGGCTATCATGGATTCTTTTGATATCAATAATACTTCACTTGTTTTGAAGTATTCTCTCCACCCTGCTACGATTAAGATGCTTATGAAAGGATTATGCAGACTTTATAATGGTTGAGGCTGTTTCGATCCTTAGTATGCCTATGGTTTTGGTTATGTTGTTAGATTTAGGATGATCTCTAGCTTCTTAGATTTTTGTATTCTTAGCCTAGTCTTGTTGTGTTAAGAGTATTATTAGATGACTTAAGGCTGATCTCTTTCATAAGGCCACATGTTTTGGCCTTTTTTACCTCTTTCCCATAGAATGTTTTGGACAAATTAATTATTGGTCTTACGTTGCTTTCTCCAAACATTTAAGAGGCCACCTGTTTTAGTCCTCTTTTTAAAGCCACCTGTTTGGCTCTTTCAATGATCACTTTTGAATCATTCTTTCAATTTTTTTATTTCTGTACTCCTTTATTTTTCTCCTTTTTATAATATCATCTATTTACCTACATTTAAATGAATCTTAACTATTTTAGCCATTAAAATGACATAAGATAACTTATATTAGGCAGTTTTTGAAAATTCCAGAAAATCCTTATTCCTTAAAAAAATTGGAACTCCATGTATTTTACTGTTTCTAATCATTTATTTAATAAAACACCATGCACCTCACCTATATTTCAATGATTCTGATATTTCAATGCTTCCAGGGAGGGAGAGTGGACTTTCTTGTTGGATTGTATACTAAAAGTCTAGTTTTTTGTATGAACAATGTTATAACAATTAATTTGAAATAAGAATCATATGATCAAATGATTGCGTCTTATAATTTATTTATATGTACGATGCAATAGTCCACTTACTTTATACTGTAGATAATATATTGTGCGACAACACACGGAAGATCATATTATCGGTTTCCTTATAAAGTATAAACAGATGCTCACAACCGAGATAGACGGGGACTCTCTATCGGGATGGTTGTAGTGTGGTTTGGTATTAGCTTGTCTTGGCCATAGAATCACATTAGTGCACTTGTGTGTATTGAGCAGGACCGCTTGAGATCGTTCGACTTATACTGACTTATAGGAGAACTTGATCTCTGTTATTATGGAAGTTCGTGCTCTTAATCCCTATACAATAACCTCGATACGTAGGGCAGTATGTATTTCTTTGATTCATCAATGGGTGAGATTTACATGTAATTAAATCAACAAACTCGATGAGTTGGGAAGTAGTGCTGTCTTTATGGTGTGTTGTTGACTGTAGAAGGAATCCGTGTCCGTCATAGGTTGATGATGTCCCCTTGAGGAGCTCATAAGAATTATCATGTAAACCCTGCAGGTGGAATTTATTCCGGCATGATAATGAGGTTGAGTGGTACTACTCTTGGATGAGATATTAATTAATTGAGTTGTCAGTAACTTAAATTAATTAATGGACATTGTATATCTTAAACATGGGGAGACTAACGGGCTCATAATAAGAAGGAGCCCAAAACGTAATTTTGGGATTGGAAAGGCAGTGCAATAATAATATTTTAGTGGAATATATTATTATTATTGGACTTAAGTATAAGCTTTGGGCTAAGCTTGGATACTTAAGCCCAATGGAGGCCCAACCCAATTTCTCCTCCTGGTCCCTGCTGTAGCCCATATATATAAGTCACCTCAGCTTATCTGGAACCCTAATCTAATCAAATCTAATTCATTATTCACGTGTGATGAGGGTTGAGAGCAGATTGAGGAGGTCTCGTAGATCGTCGCCCATACGACGTCGAGATCAGACTTGGGACATACGGCAGAAGATCAGAAGGTAGTTTGCAGCTGCTATCCGCCACGTTTCGAAATTTGTATAAAATCTTACAGTACTCATAATTCGATGATCAATATACTGTCGGAAAGCCGTTGAAGAGAGGATCGTCTGAGTACAAAGATTATTCAATTCCGACATCAGAAGAGGAAGTTATGGCCATTCTCGTGGGACTGCATAGTCTGCCAGCGTGAATCAACTTTCTTCAACATACCCTGGTTCACGGTAATACGTTTCATGTTTTATTGCTTCCGCTGATATTAGAAACGTATGGAACCCTAACGGGTCATGTTAACCAAATGATCCAAGCGCCAACAATTGGTATCAGAATTTCGGTTTCGTGGTGAAGCGTGACACGTTAGGCTAGGGTTTATGTGATTAATTTTTCAAAATTAGGATCGCATGTTTAGGGTTTTGGTTTTACTGCGCAAACCATGAATATCACTATGTGTAATATACCCTATATCATATCTGTTCGTCGATGGTTGTGTGTGAGAGGATTCGACGAAAACTGTTCGTCAATTTCACATGGAAGGAAGAAATTGAGAGAAAATCCAGCGCAGTGATATTGCAGAGGCAATAACCAGAGTTTCAACCGTAGGATCAGGCTGAAATTTGGTCAGCACGTTCGGACTTCGTGGATGTACATTCTGAACGGTAAAGATCGTATTTGAAGCTTTTTGTTGTCGGGAATATGCCGAAAACAGAAGCAGTTTTTTGGGCGATTCTGTTCTGCGCAGTCGAGGGAAAAGAGCCTTTTCTCACAAACTAACCGTTGGATCGACCTGTAATTTGGGCAGCACGTTTGGACTTTGTGTACATTCTGAACGGTGAAGATCTTATTTGTAGCGTTTTGTTGTCGGGAATACGCCGAAAACAGAAGCAGTTTTTGGGCGATTCTATTCTGCGCAGTCGAGGGAATAGAGCTGTTTCTCTGAAATTAACCGTTGGATCGACCTGTAATTTGGACAACATGTTCAAAACCAATAGGAGTAGATTCTGGACGGTGGAGATTGGATTCCTTGGTTCCTATAGTTGCGAACCCTGAACGACAGTTGGTGTAGTTTGATGTTGCCCGTTGGGCTGAACTTGGTACCGTGCAAGTAGGCCCTTGGACGAGCGACAGTTCGAGCGGATTTGCATCAGGTTCGATTGATGCTACACCAGGATCGAGCGGATTTGCATCCGGTTCGATTGGTCTGCATCAGGTTCGATCGATGCTGCACCAGTTTCGAACGGATTTGCATCAGGTTCGATTGGTCTGCATCAGGTTCGATCGATGCTGCACCAGGTTCGAGCGGATTTGCATTAGGTTCGATTGGTCTGCATCAGGTTCGATCGATGCTGCACCAGGTTCGAGCGGATTTACATTAGGTTTGATTGGTCTGCATTAGGTTCGATCAATGTTGCACCAGGTTCGAGTGGATTCACAGGTTTGATTGGTCTGCATTAGGTTCGATCGATGTTGCACTAGGTTCGAGCGGATTCACATCAGGTTCGATTGGTCTGCATCAGGTTCGATCGTTGATGCACCAAGTTCGAGCGGATTCACATCAGGTTTGATTGGTCTGCATCAGGTTCGATCGACTCTGCACTAGGTTCGAGCGGGTTTGCATCAAATAGACTGGTCTGCATCAAATTCCGCGTGAGTCTTCACAATATGATCGGGCAAGGTACCGGAGTGGTGGAGCAGGCTGCGGGGAGGTCGATCCCCGTCGCAGTTGTCCGCATTCGTGATTGGTGGCGAACAATCGAATTCGCTGTTATATAACTGTTATAATTGATTTATTAATTGATTATTGTTATATATGTATGCATGATTATCTATGATTTATTGCCTTAAATAGAAACATACTAGATTGCGTATTATATTTGGTATATTATATGCATGTATGTTGGAGTGTTGATCAAGTCAACATATTTTTGGCAATTTATTTCCTTATATATAACTTCTATAATTGTTTTATTGGTCAATTATTGTTATATATTTGGAAGTATGAGCATGCTAGGTTGCGTATATTATTCTGAATATTATATGCATGTAAAAACCCTTGGTTTTAAATAACTAAGTGGGAGAGGGGATTGATAATTAATTCCCGCGGCCTCCATTATTGGTTTGTTAGCAATGTGAATAAACTTACGCGTCGGCATTAGAGCCTTCCTCCCCATCGGATGAGTTTATTCATGGATATTGCTGGAACAGGCTTCTTTAAAATTATGTTTGTAATGTGATGTACATGAACTTGTGTGTTGGCATAGACCTTCCTCCTATCGGATGAGTTCATGTGCGGATCACTGTACAGACTTATAATTGATGGCTGTAGGAAGTTATCCGAGCGCGTGTGTACTTCTCCATCTGTAAGGCACATAAGCTCGCGCAATGGACTTGGGGTCAAATAATGGTGTACACTTAGGTGTAAATAATAAGTATCCTCCCCATCGGAGCCACTGCTTTTATTTGCATGGCTAAAGAGGAACCGACTATTAATTATTTTGTCATAAAGTTAGGTTGACAAATGAAATTAATGGGTAAAACCTTCTCTTGTAAATGTTCGGGTTTGTAAACGTCCACACTATCGTGGCTTGCAAACCCACGGTGCTTATATTTTATATTGTTTTGAGGGAATCAATATAAATGGATAAATTCGAAGATTTGATCGGTGTATTTTTTATGATTCTCTGAATTTCAAATAGTTTTATTTCACTTATGGTTGACTAAAAGAAATTATATTTACTGGTCCAAAATTAGATGATTAGAAAATAATCTTGGATTCTAATTTTACTGCTTAAGATACATGTGTGTTCTCACAAAAGACTTATCATGATGCATATTAAAGTCTCTGGTGAAGAGATAAGATATTAATAGAAATATGATGGTCTCATGTAACTCTTCGGATACTTGAGTAAGTTAAAAGGCGGTAGGTCATGATTGAATTTGATGAATGAATTGGAAATACATGGAATAAAAGTTGAAGGGGAAACCTAAGTCAATTTTATTCTTCATGTTTGCCTAAATGTTTTAAGCAAGTTCCACCTGAATTACAAAGAGGTTGTATATGGTGGGGAATTTCTGACAAAACATGTGGCAAAGGAAATCCATTTTCATCGAGATGTGAACAAAGTTAGTATCTCATTTACTAGTTGTTGAAGCATGAATATTGATGGCATCTACTGACACGTTGTGTGTAGATACCGGAATCACTAAAAGCGTGTAACTTAGTGATGATGAGATTATTATGGACATGGGTAATACTACGAGAGTAGTTGCTGTTGCAGTGGGAGTTGTTTATTTATCTTACGATATGAATAGACGTTTGATTATGAGAAATTGTCTTTACGTACGTTTTCATAGAAAGAATTTTATTTCAGTTTCTATGCATTTACGGATAGATACTCCATTTCATTTAAATAACATGGTCATAATAATGAAGGATGAAGCTATAATCTGTTAAGGTACGTTATTGACAATTTGTATACTCTTAAATCATGTATATTCCACAGATGCAACAAATAATTATTAATAATGCATCTTCTGATCTTAGTAAGAGAAAGGAACCTTCGGAGATGAACTAAACATGCATTTGGCGTCTAAGACTAGATCATTTTACTTGAGTAGGACTCAAAAGTTGATAGCAGATGGACCGTAAGGTTTATCTGAAGTGAAAACTATCAGACTTGCGAGTCTTACTTAGAAGTAAAAATGATTAATTACCTTTTCAAGATAAAGGGGTGTAGAGCCAAAGATATATATGTTGGAATTGGTTCATTCTGATTCAAGCGGACCTAATATTATCCAGGCGAGAGGTGGTAATGAATAATCGAAGATTATTCTAGATACCGATATATTTATTTGATGCACTGCATGTCTAAGTTCTTTGATTTATTCAAGAATTGCAAGGTTGGTACAGTAAAGCATCATGGAAAATATATCAAGTAATAACGATTTAATCGTCATTATGAGTACCTCTTAGGATAATTAGGAGCTATTAATCAGAGGTTGAGATTAAATCTCAAGTGGTCTACACCGAGCAAGCCCCAGCTGAATGGTGTGGTGGATAGAAGGAATAATACTCTTATGGTAATGATTAGATGGATGATGAATTATTTGGAATTACTTAATTCATTTTATGGATAAGCCCTAGAAACAGTAATTCATTTGAATGTTTGTCTGTTTGTGGGATATGCTATAAAAATGAAGGTGATTTATTTAGTCTAAAAGATTGAAGGGTGATTGTTAACACAAACACTAGATTTTTGGAAAGGGACTATGTAATAAATCACATACCCATTTATAAGTTGTCCTAAAGGATGTGAGAAGAAAACACAAAGTATTAGTACAAATTGTGCAAGAGGATATACCACAAGGTAAACTGCAACGCATGTCACGTCTGATACACAATTGCATGTAATGTCTTGTCGTAGTGGGAGGGATGTTCGACAACCTGTTTGATACATGTTTTGAGAGAGTCCTAAGACTTAATCCCTAGTAAACATGGATTGAACCCACATATACGACGAAGCACTACAAGATCGAAATACGATATCTTAGCTAGTGCAATGATGTTGAAATAGAATTGATGAATTCTAAATTAAATCTGGGAGTTTGTAAGACCACTAAATGGTGTAAAAGCCATTGGAAGTGGTCATACAAAATAAAAGAGGATCATATGGTAAGGTGAAAACCTTGGAAGCAAAGCTTGTTGCGAAAAAGGTATACTCAGAAAGAAAGGGTTCGATTATGAGATAACCTGTTCGCCGGTAGCTATGCCTAAGTCGATCCGGACTCTTTTATCTGTTGCTACTCATATGGAATATGAGGGATAGCAAATAGATGTCAAGACAACTTTCCTGATTGGAAGTCTTGAGGAAAACATATATCTTAAGCAACCAGAGTGATTCATTGCAAAGAGCTAAGAGCATTTTGATATTAAGCTTAAAAGTGTCCATCAATGGACTAAAGCAAGCTTCGAAATTATAATACATCCGTTTTGATGAAGAAATCCAGTGATATGGATTTTATCAATGCTCGGATATGTCTTGTGTATTGAAAAGAGTAACGGAAATGTGGTGGTATTTCTTGTACTATACATAGATAGTATCTTGCTCATTGGAGACAATGAAAGAGTATTGTCGGGCGTATGGGTATGGTTGATAAAGCGGTATGATATGAAGGACTTAAGAGGAGCAAAAATATCCTTTTGATCATGGTAACACGGATTACAAGAAAGGATGTTATGCTTATCTCAAACTTCATAAGATGATACGATCCTTACTTATTTTAGCATGTGAATTTATCTAAGTGAATGTGTCTTGTGACACAAAAGTATATAAAGAAGATGAAAGTGGTTCCTTATGCTTCGGCAAATGAGGAAGCTTAATCTAAGGAATACTATGCACGAGATTGGATAACTGTTTTGCCGATGGCATGAACAGTGGGTATCAACGTAACCCGGAACAAGAATGATGAATTGTGGTAAGACATAAATGAAGTGCCTGAGAAGGACTGGAAATTATATGTAGGCTTACAGGGCAGATTCACTATTTCTTGTGGATTACGTAGATTCGTATTTTTTAGTCAGATTGGACGGCAGTAAATCCACCTCAAGGTTATGTGTTTAATTTTAAGAAGTTGAGTCATAGTGTGGAGGAGTGTTATATAGAAATATATTTCAGACTCCTGATTCCATCATGGAAAGATGATAAATTGCAGCCTATGAGGCAGCCAAAGTATCTGTATGACTCTAGAAACTTCATGATGGACATTGATGTGATTCTAAGTTTGCCCAAGGTTATCACAATTTATATTGATGATATTAGTGCAGTTGCAAACTTGAAGGAATCACAGTCCATAAGGCAATTAAACACATGGAGCGCGAGTACCACCTGTTACGAGAAATCGTATGAAGAGGGGAAGGTTGTTGTCACCTAAATTGCATCGGATGATAACCTAGTAAATCCATTTACAAGAACCTTAAGGCGAGAGCTTTTGATGGTCGTGTAGTGGGAGTGAAAATCAAATGTATGGCAGAAGACATGACAGCATAGTCTTTTAGTATAAATGGGAGATTGTTGGATTGTATACTAAAAGTCTAGCTTTTTGTATGAACAATGTTATAACAATTAATTTGAAATAAGAAACATATGATCAAATGATTGCATCTTATAATTTATTTATATGCACGATGCAATAGTCCACTTACTTTATACTGTAGATAATATGTTGTGCGACAACACGCGAAAGATCATATTATCGGTTTCCTTATTAAGTATAAACAGATGCTCACAACCGAGATAGACGGGGACTCTCTATCGTGATGGTTGTAGTGTGGTTTGGTATTAGCTTGTCTTGGCTATAGAATCACATTAGTGCACTTGTGTGTATTGAACAGGACCGCTTGAGATCGTTCGACTTATACTGACTTATAGGAGAACTTGATCTCTGTTATTATGGAAGTTCGTGCTCTTAATCCCTATACAATAACCTCGACACATAGGGCAGTATGTATTTCTTTGATTCATCAATGGGTGAGATTTACATGTAATTAAATCAACAAACTCGATGAGTTGGGAAGTAGTGCTGTCTTTATGGTGTGCTGTTGATTGTAGAAGGAATCCGTGTCCGTCATAGGTTGATGATGTCCCCTTGAGGAGCTCATAAGGATTATCATGTAAACCCTACTGGTGGAATTTATTCCGGCATGATAATGAGGTTGAGTGGTACTACTCTTGGATGAGATATTAATTAATTGAGTTGTCAGTAACTTAAATTAATTAATGGACATTGTATATCTTAAACATGGGGAGACTAACGGGCTCATAATAAGAAGGAGCCCAAAACGTAATTTTGGGATTGGAAAGGCAGTGCAATAATAATATTTTAGTGGAATATATTATTATTATTGGACTTAAGTATAAGCTTTGGGCTAAGCTTGGATACTTAAGCCCAATGGAGGCCCAACCCAATTTCTCCTCCTGGTCCCTGCTGTAGCTCATGTATATAAGTCACCTCAGCTTATCTGGAACCCTAATCTAATCAAATCTAATTCATTATTCACGTGTGATGAGGGTTGAGAGCAGATTGAGGAGGTCTCGTAGATCGTCGCCCACACGACGTCGAGATCAGACTTGGGACATACGGCAGAAGATCAGAAGGTAGTTTGCTGCTGCTATTCGCCACGTTTCGAAATTTGTATAAAATCGTACAGTACTCAGAATTCGATGATCAATATACTGATGGAAATCCGTTGAAGGGAGGATCGTCTGAGTACAAAGATTATTCAATTCCGACATCAGACGAGGAAGTTATGGCCATTCGCGTGGGACTGCACAGTCTGCCAGCGTGAATCAACTTTCTTCAACATACCCTGATGAACGATAATACGTTTCATGTTTTATTGCTTCCGCTGATATTAGAAATGTATGGAACCCTAACGGGTCATGTTAACCAAATGATCCAAGCGCCAACATTTCTCTCTCTAATTTTTTCTCTCCCCTCCCTCTAGGTTTTTGCCCTAGCCGTTTCCGTCTATAGCCTACCCTTCCTGCGAATTTCATCAGTTGCCCTCCTCATGTCTTTGCTCTTCCTCCATTCCAGCCTTGTCTGGCTTTTCTCTTCACGGAGCCCACCATCTTCCTCGGTCTCCCACTCTGGTCCTTGCTTTCGCAGGTATATATAGTAATATATGAGGCTCATCTCTTCTTTCGGCCGCGCCACCTCAATGCGATTTTCAGATGTCGTTTGCTTTGGTCTCCAAAATCCAGCGCCTACAATCAATGATGGCCCAATCGAACTGGGGAATATGTTCCTCATCCATCG
Organism: Pogostemon cablin; assembly: GCA_023678885.1. Taxonomy (NCBI): domain Eukaryota; kingdom Viridiplantae; phylum Streptophyta; class Magnoliopsida; order Lamiales; family Lamiaceae; genus Pogostemon; species Pogostemon cablin. The sequence continues at coordinate 3,674,410 of CM043006.1, forward strand.
ATTATGTTTATAAATGATTTTCCATCGACTCAACAACGTATCGATGGGTCACAAATCGCTGACCCTCTTAGTGCAATTTTTCAGCTTTTGGTAATGGCCCCAATCGGAGTCCCCATAGGCTTTTCTTTAGATTATCTCCTCCGCCTGCTGATGGTGGTGGCCGCTGTGCCAAGGGATCTTCGTCACCCAGTTTTCTCCACTTCCTATGGCAGTCGATATCTCACCGCCATTGCGTCTTTTGCTGTTAGGCTGAATCAAGGATACTGGTGTCATGGTTTTCCTTTTCCTCCCCTGTTTAGGGATTCCTTAAATCTCACACCGCCGATTTGCAATTTTAGAATCTCCAGCGGCTGTTCTCACTGCCTAGGGTAGCTCTCACTTCGCTGCCACTGCCGACTTCAATGACTGAAGCGGCTAGTCCAATCTATCCGAGGGTGTGTGGTCATCACAGATGTGCTTCCAGTGGTCGTTCAGCAACCAAATGGTTTTATCGTTGAACCTTCCTTTGGTGCGCACTGGTCCGATGTGTTCTTGCCATCGGGCCTTTTATTCTGGTGAGTCTTCTCGCTGCTATGTTAGCTAGTTGCCCTTGGTCAACACTGATGGACTTACTTGAGGGATTGATTTTGATCCCAATTACAGAGGAGTCATGCTTCTATGTTCTCTTTCAAGTCCCCTATTTTGTTATTAGGCTCTGATGGTTTTCTTGTCAATTTCTTTGATGTATAAGAACCCTTATTTTTCTTTATCTTTCCTGGAATGCTATGGATTTGTGGTTTCCAAACCACACCCTGCAGAAGCAAGTTACTCAGTAGGCATGCTACGCTTATGTATCCACTTCTTCGTTCCATGATATGTAGCATTAACATATTGAGGAGGTTGTTATTTTTATCCTTTGGAGGTGCCAAACCTGGTCTCAAAGGTTCATAATTTTGCAAATGTTGTTGGTGCTTTTACTTGTCCTGATATTTCCCGATGGCTATTTGTTGCTTGAGAGGAGGATTTATTGAGGATTGTTGATTATTCTTATTGCATCTCTTCGTAATTCTTTTGTATAGCGTTGACTTGACCAGCTCTTAGATTAGCTTAGGCTTTTGTCTTATTACAGCCGCTTGAGCTTGATTGGATTATATTTTATAGGCTGAGTTCTTATTTGAGGCCACCTGTTTGGCATTTTTCAAGCCGCCTGTTTGGCATATTCTATTGACTATGTTTTTACTTTTTATTGTATTTTTCTTCTCTCTCCCTTTTCTTATTTTCTTTTCACTTTTAATAAAATGTTACTTATTAGACTATATTTAATTGATTCTGAACTATTTTGGCTGTTAAAATGACATAAAAAAATGTTTTTTAAGAATTTTTAAAAGTTCCAGAAAAATCCTTATTCCTTAACAAATTTGGAACTCCTCGTATTTTCATTTTCCTATAATTTATTTACTAAAATACATGCTCCCTACATATATTTCAATTCTTCTTAACTATTTTTTCCATTAAAATGACATATGATTTACTTATATTAGGCTGTTTTTGAAAGTTTCAGAAAAATCATTATTCCTTAACAAATTTGGAACTCCTCGTATTTACATATTTCCAATCATTTATTTACTAAAAAAATATTCTCCACACCTATATTTCAATGCTTCTTAAATATTTAGACCATTAAAATTACATAATAATACTTGTTTTTTGTTGTTTTTTAAAGTTCCAGAAAAATCCTTATTCATTAATAAATTTGGAACTCCTCGTATTTTCATTTTCCAATCATTTATTTAATAAAAAAAAAATTCCCCACATATATTTCAAATCTTGTTAAATATGTTGGTCATTAAAATGTTATAAAATTACTTATTTTAACCAGTTTTTGAAATTTCCAGAAAAATCATTATTCCTTAACAAATTTGGAACTCCTCGTATTTTCATGTTTCCAATAATATATTTTCTAATAAAACATGCTCCCAACCTATATTTCAATGCTTCGTAAATATTTTTGCCATTAAAATAACATAAACAATACTTTTTTAGGTATTTTTGAAAGTTCCACAAAAATTCTTATTCTTTAACAAATTTGGAACTTCCGCGTATTTTCATGTTTCCAATCATTTATTTACTAAAAATACACTCTCCCCACCTAAGAATGAGCGAGGAATGAATCTGCAACTTATTTATGGATTCTGACTACGATTCTAGAGATATTCCTCCAGCAGGAATTTTAACAAATTTCCCTCAAATATGGGAGATGATAAGAAGGAAGATATTTTCTCTAATGAAGATCACGATTTGATTTCTTGAAGAGTAAGAAATCATATTTCTGCTTTTTATTCTTTCACGTATAGCAGATAGGGTTGAATGAGTTGGGCTGGGATAATAGACTCGTTTATGGGCTTTTAAGAGTTAGGCTACAATAGAATATACGAGTGAAAATATGGAATGTTACATCCTACCCTTCTAATAAAAATTTCGTCCTCAAAATGCTAAACAACTTACCACTTCCGCTAATGCGTGGATACTTCATTTGTCGCCCATCTCTTCCTCCACGATTTCTTCCATACTTCGCACATGAGGGTCTAGGAGCTTGTTGAGTATTTGGATTTCGGTCCCCATCATTCACGTCTTGCTTCTGCAAGTAGAACTCATTCTCCATCTTCTCGCGATGCGATTGCGGGTAATTCTTCTCAAGCATTATCCTTCGGAATTCTTCCCATGTGATAGCTTCTCGTTGATCATTTGGCTTCATTTTCCAATAACCTTCCCACCAATGATCCGCATCCTCGACCAGTTGGTAAGATGCACATAGTATGCGCTATTCAATCGTTCACTTGGGTGAGTGCCAATTCGGATTTATTCCTGGCCGTAACATTCATCATTGCATTGTTATAGCCTAGAAAGCTTCAATAGCCTTAATAACTCTATTGTGGGGAGTGTGGGTTTCAAATTTGATATTAAGAAGGCTTTCGATACCTTAAGGTGGGATTTCATTCTGCATGTTTTACACAAAATGGGCTTCCATCCGACTTTTATAAAGTGGATATAAATGATATTTAGCTCGGCAAAGGTTTCTATTTTAATCAATGAAAGTCCAGCGGGATTCTTTGCTTCTGGTAGAGGAGTACATCAAGGAGATCCGTTGTCACCCCTGATATTTCGTATTGCGGAGGAGGTCCTGGGTAAACGGACAAACAACAAGATTAGCATTGGAGAACTACTTCAAGCTCGTGCCAACAGAAGTAATTACATCCCTCCATACCTTTTTTATGCTAATGACATTGTCATGTTTTGTAGGGGAGACAGAAGCTCAATTCGGTGCCTCAAAGAAATCATGGATGGCTATGAATCTATATCAGGTCAGGTTTTTAATCCATGAAAATCGAAGGTATTTTTTGGTAGACATGTTAATGCAGTTTGCGAAAGACCCATCCATCACTTGTTGGGTATTCAAGAATTTACCCTGCCTTTTATGTATCTTGGAGCCCCGGTCTTCATTGGGGCTCCTAAAATAGAACACTTTCAACGAGCAACAGATGTAATTCTTGCCAAATTTCAGTGGTGGTAGGGAAATACATTATCAATGGCAGGGATAATATATTTGGTAAACTCAGTCATTATTTTTTCGGCTGTCCATACTATGATGATTTATAGATGGCCCCGATATCAAATTAAAAGAATTGAGAATGCATGTCGTAATTTCATCTGGTCAGGGGATCCAATGAGGCAACATCATTTCATGGTTGACTGGAAAAGAGTATGTTCATTAACTGCTAAAGGAGGGTTGGGGATTCGATCAATCAGAATAGCAAATGAGGCGTATGTGATGAAGCTTGCATAGGAGATAATGGAGGGTAAGGGTGCTCTAAGCTGCATCAAAAACAGGTGGTTTGACAGACAGATGCTTAGGCCTCGGTACACCCCTTCTTCTATTCGAGGAGCATGTATGAGACATATTAATCGGCTAAAAGATGAGGAAATCTGGATGGTAGGTTATGACACCAAGGTCAAGTTCTGGTTAGATAATTGGATCGGTGTTCCAATTGCAGATATGATTGGAATTCCAATGGAATATCGGGGAAGATTTGATGATGTTATAGGTGATTACTTGTATGAAGGAGATTGGCATTTCACATTGAGTTTCACCCAAGCTTACCCACACATTGTAGACATGATTCTAAACACACACATGTCTCTACATTTTGAGGATGGTTGGGTATGGACAAAGTCTTTTCAAGGGAGTATCACCTCAAAGGTTGTCTATGTTCATCTGAGGCATGCATTTCTGGAAGTTAATTGGGGGAAATGGATTTGGGCTTCGTTTATCCCATCAAGACGTTCGATTATTATATGGAAAGCCCTCCGAAGAGTCCTCACCACATGGGATACTGTAGTTGCGAGAGGGTTTCGAGGTTCGTCAAGATGCTATCTTTGTAAGGCAGCAGCTGAATCGGTAGATCATCTTTTCTTAAGCTGTCTAGTGGCTCTTGAGGTTCTAACACGTGCTGGTAGGGTTCTCTTTTGGTCAAAGAATGGTAGTTGATCAATTGTTTGTAGGGTTCATGATGCAAGCTATGGGGATAGCAGAGAGTGCTCAAATACTATCTATTTGGAAGTCGGCAGTTGTTAGATACGTGTGGATTATTTGGCAGCATAGGAACCTGATGATGAATGAGGGACATGATGAAGAGATGCAAGACAAAATGGTTAGGATTAATCAGATTAAACTCAGCTGATGGCATTAATTAAGGAGGGAGAAGCTTTTAGGTTGGGCTGTATGAGTAATACTATGGCTGACTTAAACACTCTTAGATATTTTAGAATCAAGGGAGTGACGAGGACAACTCCTTTGGTTACTTCGATTAGGTGATATCCACTGGCAGCTGGCTAGGTGAAGGTGAATGTGGATGGGCATTCGACAGGACGGCCAGGTGCTATATCATGTGGGGGGAAATTCAGAAACAACAGGGGATTCTATTGGATTATATACTAAAGGTCTAGCTTTAGTATGAACAATGTTATAACAATTTATTTGAAATGAGAATCATATGATCAAATGATTGCGTCTTATAATTTATTTAATTGCACGATAAAATAGTCCACTTACTTTATACAGTAGATAATATGTTGTGCGACAACATACGAAAGATCATATTATCTGTTTCCTTATAAAGTATAAACAGATGCTCACAACTGAGATAGACGGGGACTCTCTATCGGGATGGTTGTAGTGTGCTTTGGTATTAGCTTGACTTGGCTATAGAATCACATTAGTGCACTTGTGTGTATTGAGTAGGACCGCTTAAGATCGTTCGACTTATACTGACTTATAGAAGAACTTGATCTATGTTAATATGGATGTTCGTGCTCTTAATCCCTATACAATAACCTCGACATGTAGGGCATTATGTATTTCTTTGATTCATCAATGGATGAGATTTAGTTGTAATTAAATCAACAAACTCGGTGAGTTGGGAAGTAGTGCTATCTCTATGGTGCGCTGTTGATTGTAGAAGGAATCCGTGTCCGTCATAGGTTGATGATGTCCCCTTGAGGAACTCATAAGGATTATCATATAAACCCTGCAGGTGGATTTATTCCGGCATAATAATGAGGTTGAGTAGTACTACTCTAGGATGAAATATTAATTAATGGAGTAGTCAGTAACTTAATTAATTAATGGACATTGTATATCTTAAACATGGGAAGACTAACGTCTCATAATACGAAGGAGCCCATAATGTAATTATGGGATTAGAACGGTAGTGCAGTAATAATATTTTAGTGGTATATATTATTATTATTGGACTTAAGTATAAGCTTTGGGCTAAACTTGCATACTTAATCCCAATGGAGGCCCAACTCCAATTTCTCCTCTTGGTCCCTGCTGTAGCCTATATATAAGTCATCTCAACTGTCCGGAAACCCTAATTTATGAGATTAATCACATCTAACACTGTGAGAAGGGTGAGGGAATAGCAGAGTGAGAAGATCTCAAAGTTCGTCGCCCATACGAAGTCGAGATTGGACTTGAGAATATAGCCGAAGACTGGAAGGTTGTTTGCTACTGCTGTCCGCCACATTCTACGATTTTTATAAAATCATACAGACTTTAGAATTGGACGTGTGATACACTGACGGAAAGCCACCGAAGAGAGGATTGATTTTCCGCATAGATCCCTCAAATCGGAGATCATATGAGGAAGTTATAGCCATTCTCGTGAGACTGCGCAGGATGATGATGAGAATTCATCTTCTCCAACATACCCTGGTGAAAGGTAATATGTTTCTTGTCTTCATGCTTCCGCTGTATGTTAGAAACGTATGGAACCCTAACGGGTCACGTTAACCAAACGATAGAATGTCTACAGATTCCATATGGGCTGCTTCTCGAGTGGTTTGGAGCAGGGTTTTGCTATGGAGGCAGAATTATTTACTGCATGTATGGCAATCGAGCTTTCGCATGATAGAAATTAGAGGCGTCTGTGGCTTGAGACGGATTCCACCTATGTTGTGTATGCCTTCAAGCATCAAACTCCAACGATTCCATGGAAGGCTATGGAGAAATGGAGGAGGGCGAAGGATCTACTAAGGGATATAGACTTCCACATCACTCATATGTTCAGGGAAGGAAACGGTGCAGCAGATGTACTCTCACAGATTGGAGGGCCATTGACATGGCTGGATCATCCGCCGCCATCATTATACAACATTTTATTCCATGATATGAACAGAGAATATTTTAGATTCAGATAGGTTTCTAGCTTTTGCACATCTTTTATTGTAATTCGTTGTGTACTTTTCTCTTTCCTTTTTTATTATATGATATCCATTTGTCTATATTTCAATGCTTCTTAAATATTTTGACCATTAAAATGACATAATAATACTTGTTTTTACCTTTTTTTAATGTTCCAAAAAAATTCTTATTCCTTAACAAATTTGGAACTCCTCGTATTTTCATTTTCTAATCATTTATTTAATAACAAAACTTGCTCCCCACCTATATTTAAAATTTGAAGGATTGGTTGATTTCTGCCAAGGTCCTTGCAGTCAACAAGTTGGAAGCATGACTTGCTGCTTCTCCGTGAGCTGAATGTCTCATACTCTGGTGGGAATTGATTCTGTTGGGAGTAATTGTTCTTGTACGTTTTTGGATTATATTTTTTGGTCCAATATTTTTAGTTCTTGCCTTGTTTAGGCATACCTCTTTATTTTAGCTGTAGGACATATTGATCTCAAATAAGATAGGTTAGGCTGATTACTTTTACAAGGTGGACTGTTTAACCTTCTTAAAGCCGTTTGTTTGTGTTTCTCGTAATGACTATGTCATTTCTTTTTTATGTTTTCTTTTCCCTTTTCCCTTCTTGTTTTCATTTACCTTTTAATAATACACCAACTATTAGCTCATATTTCAAATCTTCTTAATTATTTTGACCATTAAAATGACCAAAGATTGCTTATTTTAGGCAGTTTTTTAAATTTTCAGAAAAATCCTTATTAATTAACAAATTTGGAACTCGTATTTTCATGTTTTCAATCATATATTTACTAAAAAACGTGTTCCCAACCTATATTTCAATTCTTCTTAACTCTTTTGGCAGCTAAAATGACATAAAAAATAATTTCTTTTGTACTTTTGGAAGTTTCAGAAAAATCATTATTCCTTAACAAATTTGGAACTACTCGTGTTTTCAAGTGTCCAATAATTTATTTACTAAGAAAACATGTTCCCCACCTATATTTAAATGCTTCTTAAGTATTTTAGCTATTAAAATGACATAAGATTACTTATTTTAGGCAGTTTTTGAAAATTCCAGAAAAATCTTTATCCCTTAAAAATTTTGGAACTCCTCCTATGTTAATGTTTCCAATCATTTATTTACTAAAATTCATGCACCCCACACATATTTCAATGATTCCTAACTATTTTGGCTGTTAAAATGATATAAAAAATACTTTTTTAGGTATTTTTAAAAGTTCCAGAAAAATCATTATTCTTTAACAAATTTGGAACTCCTCATATTTTCATTTTCCTATAATTTATTTACTAAAAAAATATGCTCCCCACATATATTTTAATTCTTCTTAACTATTTTTGCCATTAAAATGACATATGATTACTCATATTAGGTTATTTTTTAAAGTTCTAAAAAAGCATTATTCATTAACAAATTTGGAACTTCTCATATTTTAATGTTCCCAATCATTTATTCACTAAAAAACTATGCACCCCACAAATATTTCAATGATTCTTAACTATTTTGGTCGTTAAAATGACATAAAAAATACTTTTTAGGTATTTTTAAAAGTTCCAGAAAAATCCTTGTTTTTTGCTATTTTTTAAAGTTCCAGAAAAATCATTTTTCATTAACATAATAATAATAGTTTTTTACTGTTTTTTAAAGTTCCAGAAAAATCCATATTCCTCACCAAATTTTGAACTCCTTGTATTTTCATTTTCCAATCATTTATTTAATAAAAAAACTTTCTCCCCACATATATTTCAAATATTATTAAATATTTTGGCAATTAAAATGACATAAGATTACTTATTTTAGCCAGTTTTTGAAATTTCCAAAAAAATCCTTATTCCTTAACAAATTTGGAACTCATCGTATTTTCATGTTATCAATCATTTATTTTTTTATAAAGCATACTGCTAACCTATATTTCAATGCTTCATAACTATTTTGGCCAATAAAATAACATAAAAATACTTTTTTAGGTATTTTTTGAAAGTTCCAGAAAAATCCTTATTCCTTAACAAATTTGGAACTCCGCGTATTTTCATGTTTCCAATCATTTATTTACAAAAAAAAAACATGCTCCCCACCTATATTTCAATGCTTCTTAAATATTTTGACAATTAAAATGACATAAGAATACTTGTTTTTTCTTTTTTTTAATGTTCTAAAAAAATCTTTATTCCTTAACAAATTTGGAAGTCCTCGTATTTTCATTTTCCAATAATATATTTAATAAAGAAACTTGCTCCCCACCTATATTTCTAATCTTGTTAAGTATTTTGGCCATTAAAATGACCAAAGATTACTTATTTTGGGTAGTTATTGAAATTTCAAGAAAAATCCTTACTCATTAACAAATTTGGAACTCTTCGTATTTTCTTGTTTCCAATCATATATTTACGAAAAAAAACATGCTCCCAAACTATATCTCAATGCTTCTTAACTATTTTGGCCATTAAAATGACATAAAAAAAACTTTTTTTGGTATTTTTGAAAGTTCCAGAAAAATTCTTATTCCTTAAAAATTTTAGAACTACTCGTATTTTTAAGTTTCCAATCATTTATTTACTAAGAAAACATGCTCCCCACCTATATTTCAACTGTTGCATCAGAATCGGGAGTACGCCGGTATGCAGATGCCACCTAACGATGGCACCGACCGTATCAACCTTGGATCGCGCTCTAACTTAGTAAAGTCTCCAGAGCGTGCTGCCACAGTGTTGCCATCGAACCCTAACTTGCGTAGCAAGTCTCATGAAAACCCTAATAAATAGGTTTCTTCTACCAATCTTACTCCATGGGTGGATTTTCTGGTCAGAGATAATACTGATCCAAAATTATATGCATCGAAAGTTAGCAGCGATGTCGACCCTATATATATGATGAAATCGGCCATATGCAAGGGACCTTTCTCCGGTCCTGTGGCGAGGGCAGTAGACAAAACAGGTGACATCCCTACTCTATCGATTTTCATTGAATTCTATGAGAGCCATAAAAAGCTTTTTTCGCAATTTGTCATTGCTAGGGTTCTTTATGCCAAAGGATCAAGGCCGCTTACGCAGATGGAGGTCGAGGCCTTATTCTAAAAGGTGTTTATACTTAAGGAAGTTCTTGCAATCCATATCGGCAGAGGTTACTATACTATCCTCATTCCCGATCAGGAGGTGAAGGTGAATATTCTTAAGAAAAGCTTTTTGGAAGTTGGCGACACTCAGCTACGTGTCCAACAGTGGACACCTACGTTTAATCATTATAAGATTAAGTCATCTCTGGTGTCTATCTGGGTTCGTATATATGAACTTCCTATGGAACTATGGCACGAAAGGTATTCAAGAAGATTGCTTCTGACGTGGGGGTACCTATCCGTATTGATGAAAGATCTCTGGATGGTTCCACGGGCCACTTTGCTCATGTCTTAGTAGAAGCTGACATCTTGGAGTAGGTCCCGGAGGCAATGCACATTGACACTTCAGAGGTTACAATTAAGATATCTTTCGGATATGAGAATATCATGGAGTACTGCAAATTTTGTCATATTCTTGGATATGACGTTACAACATGTTTTAAGAAGAAGGATAAGCAAGAAACCCGTAAGAGGAAGAAGGATAGTCTAAAGCATAAACAATCAGTGAACCCTGATGGGTTTACTATCCTCAAGAGGGCCTGGATGAGAAAGGAACCTGATCCCAGTCCAGTGGAAGTCTCTAATGCATTCAAAGACCTGCAGATGGAGAAGGCAAAGGGGAAAAAGGACACAGAACATAACAATTCTCTTTCTAATAATGAATCGGATACTGATGGTTACAAAGTTCTCAGTGATATTGATGAAGGTTCAGAACATGAAAATTTTGATGACAGTGGATTGGAAGATGAGGAAAGAGCCTCAGAGCATGCACATGAACTTGCAATCGTGGTTTGGGAGGAAGAGCCGATTCCTGTAGCGATGGCAACCCAAATAAGGAGTGGGAAGATGGTTATATCTACTACTGTGGAGCCCTCTTTGGTAATAGGTATAGCTAATAGTGCAACCAAATTTGTAAGACCGGAGGCCACTTTAACCAGATCACATACACCAGGTGTTAAGTAAGTGGAGGCTAAGACAACAAAGACTAAAAACATGTCCACATCTGCCTCAAAGACGAGGAAGGATTTAAAGAACCTGCCGAAGCACGGGAAGGTCAGGCGTAAATAATGAGGGCACTTTACTTGAATATCAGAGGAATTGGGAATGACAACTCACAAGCGGCCCTTAAAGAGCTTTGTCTACGCCATAATCCTTTATGGCTGGCCATTACGGAGACCAAGGTTCATTTCTCATCCATCCCCTCTCATTATTAGCGTAGTTTGCATCTTACTTTTGTTGGTTCTACTGAAAAGGAGGGTCTCCGTCCAAATATATGGGTTTTTTACAATTCTGATTTTGTATCTAACATTAAAAGGGTGTTTAGTTCTCCTCAGATCATCATCTATGATTTTACTTTTGAATCAATTGATTATAGATGTGGTTTTGTGCATGCAAGCAATGAATACATTATAAGAAGAGAGCTTTGGCTTGATATTTATGCGTACTTGGTGCAGTCTATGTTTATTATGGGGGATTTCAATACTACTATAGGAGCTCATGAGCGGCTCAATGCTACTAGGAATTATAATCTTAGCTCTATTGAATTTTGAGAATTCTTGGAGGTCTCGGAGTTAAATGAACTAGAGTTGCATGTTGCTCGTTATACATGGGTTAGCCATGCTGCTATGAGAGTAATGCGGGAATCTAGAATTGATAGGGTGCTCATTACGAATGAGATCCTTGACAGATGGGATTCAGTTGTTGCAAATGCATGTGCCAGGCACTCTTCTGACCACAATCCGATTATTTTGAGTTGTAGCAAGAATACATACTCTCCAAAAGCCTTTCAGATTCCAATCTATATGACTTAATGATATAGGATTTTTTGTTATGGTAGCTACCTCGTGGCAGAAGCAAATAAAAACACTAACCCTATTTCTTGTTTTGCTGCAAAGCTTAGAAGACTGAAGCTTGACATCAAGAATTGGAATTCACGTGAGTTTGGAAATATATTTGATGTGGTGGAGGCGGCACTCAATCTGCTCCAAAATGTGCAAAGTTGTATTGATCAAGAAGGGGACAGTTCGGAGCTCTTTGCGGAGGAGGTGGAGGCTCATCTATCTCTTAATGTCAAATTGTTAGAACAACATCAGTTCTACGAACAAAAACATTGGGCAACTTATCTCAAAGAGGGAGATCGCAACTCAGACTTCTTCCATCGTAGCCAACGTACTTTTAAGACAAGGCCAAGCATCAAATCCATGCTTATCTATGATGTATTATTGGAGAACATGGGGGATATTGAGAAGCATGTTGTAGAATTTTATGAGAATCTTTTTGCAGCCCGAATGATAATCCTGACTTTGGAGCCCTGGATTTCATTAGCAAGACTATGTATGATTAAGATAATCAGGTCCTTACACGACTCCCTTTTGTAGATGAAATCAAGAGCGCTGTTTTGGACTTGTCAGCTGATAATGCACCAGGTCCTGACGAATTTGGGGCAGTTTCTACCATAAATGCTGGCACATCATTGGAGACGACCTCTGTCCTGCAGTGCAATATTTCTTCCTTCATGCGTAGATTCCTCCAGGTATTAATTGTAATTTTATGATTTTAATACCCAAGGTGGCTGGAGCTACAAAGGTGGAGGATTTTCGATCGATTAATCTGTGTAATTTTTCCTTCAAAATTTACACTAAGATTATCGCTAGTAGGCTGGGGACGATTCTACACAGGAAATTGGGGACTTTATCATTTTGGATTTGTGCCAAATTGTAGCATTCATCACTGCATTGCACTTGCTTTAGAGAGTTTTAATTGCCTTAATAATTCCCTGGGTGGCAGTGTGGCTTTCAAGATTGATATCAGAAAGACGTTTGACACGAGAAGATGTGACTTCCTTATTGAGGTGCTTCAGCGTATGGGTTTCTCTTCGTGGTTTGTGGATATGATCAAGGTTATCCTCTCATCTGCTAAGATTTATGTTTTAATTAATGGCGTCCCAAAAGGATACTTTGAATGTGGCAAAGGGGTTCGCCAGGGGGATCCTCTATCTCCGCTGTTATTTTACATAGCAGAGGAAGTGCTTGGCCTTTGGATACATAAACTTACCATGGTAGGCAATATATCTAGGGCTAAGGGCAATTGTAGTTGTCATCTTCCTTCTTATCTGTTTTATGCTGATGATATCATGTTGTTTTGTAAAGCAGATAGTTCCTCTATCAATGGGCTGAAGTAGGCACTAGTTGGATATGCTAACGTATCTGGACAGGTTTTCAACCCACAGAAATCAAAGGTCTTCTTCGGAAAGCATACAAGGGAATCAGTCACAGTCTTCATCATGGAGGAGTTTGCTATTCCAGAAGGAAATCTACCTTTCAAATACCTTGGAGTACTAATATTTCAGGGCGCTCCCAAGAATGCATACTTTAAGGAGGGGACTGACCTCATCCTTTCCAAGTTTCACAGATGGAAAGGTAACACTCTCTATATGGCTAGACGTATTTGTCTAGCGAACTCAGTGATCATATCATCAGCAGTGCATGCTATGATGATATACCGATGGCCTAGGCATCAACTCAGGAGAATTGAAAGTGCATGTAGGAATTTTATATGGAGTGGTGACATCTCTAAAATACATCACTTTTCGATTGCATGGAAACGAATATGTTGTCTAATTGAAGAAGGGGGTCTGGGTGTTCGATCGATCAGGGCTGCCAATGAAGAATATCTAATTAAACTATCAGTGGAGTTGAAGCCTTGGAGCTCTTACGCAACAGGTTGTTTAATGGAAGTAAAATTAAGAATATCTATTTTTCATCTTCCATTAATTCAGCATGTGCTGCTCATATTTCGAACCTCTTGGAGAGGAGGTGTGGATTGTAGGTTATGACACAAAGGTTTGATTTTGGCTGGATAATTGAATTGGGAAGCCGATTGCAGATGTGATTCTTGCAACACGCATGTCGCCTAACTTTGCTGATCGGAGGCTTTGGAAGAATTCGATGCGTGGAGATATGACATCCAAGCTTGCTTATCGACATATACACCCTACCTTTCCAATTCCGAACTGAGGATTGTGTATATGGGCCAACTACATACCAGCTCGCCGCTCCATCACATTACGGAAGGCCATTAGAGGGATTCTAACCACGTGGGATGTTTTGGGCAGTAGAGGTTTTCATGGCCCATCACGTTGCTACTTATGTGAATCAGTAGCAGAATCTATTGACCATGTGTTTGTGCACTACAGGGTTTCTTCAGAGGTGCTGCGTTTTGTCTTGGTTGGATTCGAATTTGAGGGTTTAGTACCCCTAGACCAGAGTTTCATTGGGTTACTTCTCCAGGTCATGAGAATGACTGGAAGCTCTCAAGTGATGTAATTATGGAAGGCAGCTATGATGTCATACTTCTGGATTATTTGGAGAACTCGGAACAGCATGATGAACATTGAACTTGACTCGGAGGGGAAACATAAACCTTTGAGAGTGTCTAGTGCTTTTGCTATACTCGCTACACTCATTAAAGAGGCTGGTATACTATCTGTTGGTACAATGCACAACACAGTGAGGGATTTGCAAACTCTACGCTACTTTTTAAAGGAGCACCCAGGAAAGCTCCAAATATTATATCATTTCTATGGCAGACCCCGCCCCCAGGATGGATTAAAGTAAACACGGATGGACATACTTCAGGTGCCCTATGAGCTATATCAGGAGCAGGAGTTTTCAGGAACAACAGAGGTTTTCTAGAGGTAGTTTTACATGAGGATATGGTAGTTTTACATGAGGATATGGTAATGGCTTCGCCTTTGAAGTGGAGCTTGCGGTAGCTCTTACTGTAGTGGAGATAGCTCATGATAAAGGGTGGGAGTCATTATGGTTGGAATCTGACTCAAGTTTCGTGGTGTATGATTTTCGTGATCCTTCTCCAAAGATACCCTGGAGACTTTTGGCGAGATGGATGAGGATTAAGGATATCATTGCTACTATGTACTTTCATGCCTCACTGATGAGTGATATTTTTACCTAGATTTTAGTGTCTTTTTACGTGTGTTTTTATGTATTTTTATCAGTATTCATGTGTTATTTGGTTGTATTTTGTATTTTTATTGAGATGTGTGTGAATGAGCTTAAACATATGATTAGATGCTAGATATGATAAGGAAGATGTAAGAAAAGTGGATCTCAATTCGGAGTCGAAACGAAGGAGAACGAGCAGAAATAAAATGTGAAAAATAGGGGCATGCACCAACACGGGCCGTGTACGGAACATGGCCCTGGAAGAAGTGGCTCTGTGCCGACATAAATTCATCCAACACGACCACCCTGTTCCCGTGTTACAGCACACGAGCCGTGTTGCAGCACACGTGTCGTGTTGCGTAATACGGCCATGTAAGCCTTGGCCGTTCAGCGACATCAATTCACTCAACACGGCCACCTTATGGCCGTGTTGCAGAGCACGACTCGTGTTGTGCGAAATTCTGTAAAAAATCAAAATCCTTCTAGAAGCTTCCCAAGGGGTATAAATACCCAATACTTCAAAATTTTTTAGGAGATCCAAAATTCACAGCCCTGCACACACCTCACACCCCATTTCTTCCATTCCACGCCATCATCTTCATCCATTCTTCATCCTTTGGATCTACCATCATCCCACCATCAATTTCTACATCCAAGCGAAGTAAAAGGATCAAGGAAGAGAGGAAAGTGCAAAGAAGGGAAGGACATCACCATTGAAGATAGATCAAGGGAGTTTCCATTCAATCTTTGTATTAAACCTCATAGTTTTATCATGGTTTGTAAGGATTTAATTGTCTATGTTAATTTCTTTATGAATATGGTAGGCTAATCTCCCTTGTGAGATTTGCAACATGAGAGTTGTTGGATAATTTTGAGATTTGTGTATTTGAATTCATATGTTGATTGGGTAAATGGATTTTCTATCATTGATGTTTGAGAATCTTGAGGTTTATGATGATTTTTGTCCTATGATGTGTTCTCACTAAGGATGTCCTATGATGCCTTTTAAAGTTTATAGTGAAGAGGTGAGAGGTTCATAGAAATATGATGGTCTCATGCGACTCTTTAGATACTTGAGTAAGTTATAAAGGCAACAGGTCATGAATAACTTGATGAATAATTGAAAAACATGGATAACAATTGAAAGGGAAACCTAAGTCAATTTTATTCTCCATAATTTGCCTATCTATTTTGAATAAGTTCCATCTGAATTACAAGAGGTTGTATTCGATGGGAAACTTCTGACAAAACAAGTGGCAAAGGAAATCAACTTTCATCAAGATGTGAACAAGGTTAGTATCTCATTCATTAGTTGTTGAAGCACGATTAGTGATGGAATCTACTGACACGTTGTGTGTAGATATTGAAATTAC
This sequence comes from Pogostemon cablin, assembly GCA_023678885.1. NCBI lineage: Eukaryota > Viridiplantae > Streptophyta > Magnoliopsida > Lamiales > Lamiaceae > Pogostemon > Pogostemon cablin. Next base: position 3,690,602 of record CM043006.1, read on the forward strand.
TAAAAGCGTGTAACTAAGTGATGATGAGATAATTGAATACATGGGTATACTACGAGAGTAGTGGCTGTTGCAGTTGGAGTTGTTTATTTATCTTTCGATATGAATAAACGTTTGGTTTTGAGAAATTATCTTTACGCACGTTTTCATAGAAAGATTTTTATTTCAGTTTCTATGCATTTACAGATGGATACTCCATTTCATTTAAATGACATGGTCATAGTAATGAAGGATTGAGCTATAATCTGTTATGCTACGTTAGTGACAATTTATTCTCTTAAATCATGTTTATACCACGGATGCAACAAATAGTATTTAATAATGCGTCTTCTAATCCTAATAAGAGAAAGACTCTTATGGAAATGATTAGATAGATGATGAATTATTTGGAATTACTAAATTCATTTTATGGGTATGCCCTAGAAACAGCAATTCGTATGAATGTTAGTCTGTTTGTGGGATGTCCAAGAAAAATAAAGGGTGATTGTTAACGCAAACACTAGATTTTTGGAAAAGGACTAAGTATTAAATTATAAACCTATGTATAAATTTTTCTAAAGGAAGTGAGAGGGAAAACACAAAGTATTAGTACCAAGTGTACAAGAGGATATACTACAAGGTAAACTGCGACGAGTGTCACGTCTGATACACAATTGCGTGTAGTGCCTTGTCGTAGTGAGAGAGTTATTCGACAACCTGTAAGATATATGTTTTGGGAGAGTCGTGAGACTTGGTCCCTAGTAAACATGGAAATGACCCACAGATACAACGAAGCACTACAAGATCGAAATGCGATATCTTAGCTAGTGCAATGATGTTGAAATAGAATCGATGAATTCTAAATTACATCTGGGAGCTTGTAGAACCACTATATGGTGTAAAGCCATTGGAAGTGGCTCTATAAAATAAAAGAGGATCATAGGATAAGGTGAAAACCTTGGGAGCAAAGCTTGTTGCGAAAAGGTATAATCATAAAGAAAAGGTTCGATTATGAGGAAACCTATTCGTCGATAGCTATGTCTATGATGATCCGGACTCTTTTATCTGTTGCTACTCATATGAAATATGAGGGATAGCAAATAGATGTCAAGACAACTTTCCTGATTGGAAGTCTTGTGGAAAACATCTATGTGAAGCAAACAGAGTGATTCATTGCAGAGAGCTAAGAGCATTGTGATAATAAGCTTAAAAGTGTCCATCGATGGACTAAAGCAAGTTTCAAGATCATGAAACATCCATTTTGATGAGAAAATCCAAAGATAAGGATTCATTTAATGCGCGGATGTGTCTTGTGTATTGTAATGAGTGACGGAAACGTGGTGGTATTTCTTGTACTATATATAGATAGTATCTTGCTCATTGGAGACAATGAAAGAGTATTGTCGGGCGTATGGTATGGTTGATAAAGCGGTATGAAATGAAGGACTTAAGAAGAGCAAAAATATCTTTTTGATCATAGTAATACGGATCACAAGAAAGGATGTTATGCTTATCTCAAGCTTCATGAGATGATACGATCCTTACTTGTTTTAGCGTGTGACTGTATCTAAGGAAATTGTCTCGAGACACAAAAGAAGATAAAGGTGATGGAAGCGGTTCCTTATGCTTTGGCGAATAAGGAAACTTAATCTACGGAATGCTATGCACGAGAATGGATGACTGTATTGCCAATGGCATGAACAGTGGGTATCAAAGGTAACCCGAAATAAGAATATTAGACTGTGGTAACACATACTTTTGAAGTACCTGAAAAGGACTAGAAATTATGTGTGGACTTACCGAATAGATTCATTGCTTCTTAGCGGTTACATAGATTCAGATTTTTCAAATTAGATAGGGACGGCAGTAAATCCACCTCAAAGTTTATGTGTTTAATTTTAGAAAATTGAGTCATAAAGTGGAGGAGTGTTATATAGAAATATATTTCAGACTCCGGACTCCATCATGGAAAGATGATAAATTGGAGTTTATGAGGCAGCCAAAGTATCTGTATGACTCTAGAAACTTCATGATGGACTTTGAAGTGTTTTTAAGTTTGCCCAAGATATCACAATTTATTTTGATGATAATGGTGCAGTTGCAAACTTGAAAGAATCACGATCCCATAAGGTAATTAAACACATAGAGCGCGAGTACCACCTGTTACGAGAAATCGTATGATGAGGGAAAGGTGGTTGTTGCTAAGATTGCATCGGATGATGACCTAGTAAATCCATTTACAAGGGCCTTAGGCGAGAGCTTTTGATGGTCGTGTAGTGGGAGTGGGAATTAGATGTATGGCAGAAGACATGACAGCATTGTCTTTTAGCAAAAGTGGGAGATTGTTAGATTGTATACTAAAAGTCTAGCTTTGTGTATGAACAATGTTGTAACAATTAATTTGAAATGAGAATCATATGATCAAATGATTGCGTCTTACAGTTTATTTATATGCACTATGCAATAGTCCACTTGCTTTATACTATAGATAATATGTTGTGCGACAACATGTGGAAGATCATATTATCGGTTTCCTTATAAAGTATAAACTCAGACTCACAACTGAGATAGACGGGGACTCTCTATCGGGATGGTTGTAGTGTGGTTTTGTATTAGCTTGTTTTGGCTATAGAATCACACTAGTGCACTTTATGTGTATTGAGCAGGACCACTTGAGATCGTTCGACTTATACTGACTTATAGGAGAACTTGATCTCAGTTATTATGGATGTTCGTGCTCTTAATCCCTATACAACAACCTCGACACATAGGGCAGTATATATTTCTTTGACTCATCAATGGGTGAGATTTACATGTAATTAAATCAACAAACTCGGTGAGTTGGGAAGTAGTGTTGTCTTCTATAGTGTGCTGTTGATTGTTGAAGGAATCTGTGTCCGTCACAGGTTAATGATGTTCCCTTGAGGAGCTCATAAGGATTATCATGTAAACCCTGCAGATGGATTTATTCCGGCATGATAATGAGATTGAGTGGTACTACTCTCGGATGAGATATTAATTAATGGAGTTGTCAGTAACTTAATTAATTAATGGACATTGTATATCTTAAACATGGGGAGACTAACGTGCTTATAATAAGAAGGAGCCCATAACATAATTTTGGGATTAGAACGGTAGTGCAGTAATAATATTTTAGTGGTATATATTATTATTATTGGACTTAAATATAAGCTTTGGGCTAAGCTTGAATACTTAAGCCCAATGGAAGCCCAACTCTAATTTCTCCTCCTGGTCCCTGCTGTAGCCCATATATAAGTCATCTCAAATGTTCTAAACCTAATTCTTTGCACCTAATATACATGAGATAGAGAGTGAATAGCAGATTGAGAAGATCTCGAGGATCGCCGCCCACACGACGTCGAGATTGGACTTGGGAATACAGTAGAAGACCGGAAGGTCGTTTGCTGCTTCTGTCCTCCACCTTGTACAATTTTTATTAAATTTCCCAGACCTCAGAATCAAATGTATAATATACTGACAGAAAGCCACGGAAAAGATGATCATCTGAGCGCGTAGATCACCCCAATCGGAGATCGGTTGAGGAAGTTATGGCCATTCTCATGAGGCTGTGCAGGCTGCCAGCGAGAATTCATCTTCTCCAACATGCCCTGGTGAAAGGTAATGCGTTTCTTGTATACTTACTTCCGCTGCTTGTTAGAAATGTATGGAACCCTAACGGTTCACGGTAACCAAACGATTGAATGGCATCACATAATCCCGTGTGATTTTGAAGGAAAAGGCACTCTTGATGCATTGTGTGACTTGGGGGCAAGCGTCAACGTGATGTCTCATGCCACGTTCAAAGACCTTGAAAACGGAGAGCTAAAGCTTACTACTATCCGTCTTGAAGTAGTAAATGGCGAGGTTGTGAAGCCATTGGGAATTATTGAAGACGTGGAAGTGAAAGTGAAAGGGCTAGCTTTCCCGGTCGATTTCATGGTGTTGGAAGTAAAAGCGGATCCTAAAGTTTCACTTATTTTGGGAAGGCCATTTCTAGCCACCGGAAGAGCAAAAATTGATGTTGGTAGAGAAGAGTTATCCTTGAGCTAAAAAGGAAAAAGTGTCACATTTTTGTACAATAAGGAAAAAGGAACCAAGTCTCATACAAAGCCTCCGGATGATTTCATGGATCATGACTCTATTCTCTTTAACAATTTAAATTCATTTCTTCATGATTATATGAAAATGTCAAATTCTAACTTATCTTCTTATGATGTTAATAGGATGAAAGCATCGGAGCTTGAGTGGAAGCTTGACAAAGGAGAAAGAGGAAGTCCATTAGAATCACTCCTTGATGATGATTTGATGCTAGTAAGCAAGAATGGTGAGGTTGAGTTAGTGGACAAGAAGAGAGCTAAGTAAATGTTCAAAGTGCGGATGCGAGGAGAGAGTGGGATGGACCATCCTTTGGTCCAATGATCGTGAAATTCCATCCGGCTTGAAGATATTAAACTTAGCGCTAAATGGGAGGCAACCCATTCTTTTTATCATTTGATGCTTGTTTTGTTATTTGGTCTTGTAGGTGGATTGTGCTTGTGAGAAAATGCACATTGAAGAAAAGAGACGTGCTTCATAGATTTGAGTAAAAATATCACCACTTGTGCAAACTTAATTCTCGACTCATGTCTCGATTTAAGTTTGGGGGGCTAGTGCGTGGTGGACGGATGCGTTTACTTCTCCACACGAAGACTATCAATGGAAACTACAAGGGTAAGTCCCACCAATTTTTGCAAACTTAAGTCTCAACTTGTTTCGATTTAAGTTTGGGGGGAGAGTGCGTGGGGTGACTCACCATTTGAGTGTGCTTGATATGATGATGATAGGTCTTCTTGTAAAATTGGTCAATTTTAAAAATTTTCTCATGAGTTTGGTTGGATTTTGGTATGATTGGTTGTGTTGTAGTGCATGTGAATCAATATTTTTAATGAAATTGTTGAACTAATGATGTTTGATGAGTCTTTGAGCATAAATGAAGGGTATTGAGCATCATGGAGCTTGGAGCAAACGCTTTCATTATCAAATGCCTATTGAGGGAGTACTCTACACCTTATCACTTTTAGTTGCTTGCCATATTTTGATTTGAATTGAAAGGATTAGCATACTACTTTATATGTTATGTTTTTGGGAAGTTTACTTTTCAATCAAAGGTTGGGATGATTGTGAGCTTAATTGTCATGGATGATATAGAATGTGTGCTTTATTGTTAATGATGGTGATTTTTATTCTTGCATGTTATGTGTTTTTATTTTGTTTCTTGTTTGTTGAGTCTTTATTTTATGTTTTGTGTGTTTTCTTATTTTTTGTCTTGGTATATTTGGTGGTTTGTTTAGGGATGTCGTTAGTCATTTTTGAATATAAGTGATGACATGTTGTGATAAGTGATGAAAAGTTATGATTAAGAATATCTACACTTTCGAATTGTGACATGTTTTATTTAACTTGTTCAATTTTAAGATGGATGTGGTGTAATAAGTCTTTAAGGTGCGAGCACAAGCTTGTAAGCGTTTGTGCCTTAATCGTGCATACATGGTATTTTTCTTCATGAGTGGATCGATTGAATTTTGATAAACTAGAACTTGCTCAAGGACTATAGGAACGAGCCTGATTTGTGAAGAATAGTGAAATGATCTAAGACCATCCTTGTCATTTATAGTCATTGCCTAATATTTACTTACCATGAACATCATCCTTAGTCAACCACTTTGAGCCTTAAAGCCATTTTATTGTGAATTTAGCACATTACAAGCCTTGATTACCCACATGAGCCTTATATATTTACCCTTTCGTGTGAGTGATTGAGGAGATGTGGTCTAGAAAGGTTTGATAAGAAAGAAAAAGAAGAAAGGAAATGGTAACAAGTAAGAAAAAGGATGAAAGAGCACAAACAAGAGTGAACATGCAACCTCAAAACAAGAAAATGAGCAAAGTAACAACAAGATGCTCAAGAAAATAAAAATTCAAAGAAAGAAACATGCATTGAAAGAAGTTCAATCCAAGGAAAGTTGATGATTAGTGCTTGTGAACATTATAGACAAGAAAGGAAGAAAGAAAATGGAGAATTTGGAGAAATTGGCCATCTCTTCAATTACTTACACATGATGAGTCACTCTTACCTAAATTCTTCCTACCTTACCAAAGAGCCTATCATTACACCCTAATTAAAGACCTTTTTGATCATAAATGGAAACTTTGGTGGTTCGTGAATGTAGTCCACGAGCAAGCTTAAAGCGAGTAGAGACAATCGGTTAATGAGTGATGATTTACCCTACTTTAAAGAGTGTTGAGTCACATTTATAACCTATATGAGGCTTGGACTAAAAGGGACTATATTACACTTTTATTCTCTTTAGATTGAACTTGTTAATTTTTCATGTTATGAGTTTAATGTTGTAGGATGACTTAGCATAAATTGTAATTCTTATTGCTATCAATGTGTTATTACTTGGTTTATCATTTTCGTTGTTCGGGGACGCACAACACTTTAAGTTTGGGGGTGTGATGAGTGATATTTTCACCTAGATTTTAGTGTCTTTTTACGTGTGTTTTTATGTATTTTTATCAGTATTCATGTGTTATTTGGTTGTATTTTGTATTTTTATTGAAATGTGTATGAATGAGCTTAAACCTATTATTGGATGCTATATATGATAAGGAAGATGTAGGAAAAAGCGGATCTCAATTCGGAATTGAAACGAAGAAGAACGAGCCGAAACAAAATGTGAAAAACATGGGCATGCACCAACACGGGCCGTGTATGAAACACGGCCCTGTAAAAAGTGGCCGTGTGCCGACATCAATTCATCCAACACGACCACCCTACGCCCGTGTTACAGCACACGAGCCGTGTTGCGTAACACGGCCCTATAAGCCTTGGCCGTTCAACGACATCAATTCACTTAACACGGCCACCTTATGGCCGTGTTGCAGAGCACGACTCGTGTTGTGTGAAATTCTGTAAAAAAATCATAATCCTTCTAGAAGCTTCCCAAGGGGTATAAATACTCAATACTTCAATATTTTTAGGAGATCCAAAATTCACAGCCCTGCACACACCTCACACACCATTTCTTCCATTCCACACCATCAACTTCATCCATTCTTCATCCTTTGGATCTACCATCATCCCACCATCAATTTCTACATCTAAATGAAGGAAAAGGATCAAGGAAGAGAGAAAAGTGCAAAGAAGGGAAGGAGATCACCATTGAAGATAGATCAAGGTATTTTCCATTCAATCTTTGTATTAAACCTCATAGGTTTATCATGATTTGTAAGGGTTTAATTGTCTATGTTAATTTCTTTATGAATATGGTAGGCTAATCTCCCTTGTGAGATTAGCAACATAAGAGTTGTTGGGTAATTTTGGGATTTGTGTATTTGAATTCATATGTTGATTGGGTAAATGGATTTTCTATCATTGATGTTTGAGAATCATGAGGTTTATGATGATTTGTGTGTTTAGTTGTTCTAAATATGTGATTAAATTGAGAAATCAATTATGCATTTAGGATAATTGAGTGAATCATTTCATCAAACACTTCATGTGCATTATAAATTGTAAAGAGATTGAGAAATCCTTTAGAATTTAGAACCCTTTGATAGAACATGTGATTGGTTTGATCGAGAGGTTGATTAATTGTGTGAAAGGACTCTCATTTCACGCTTAGTACCTAGTTGGAATTATTTGAGTGAGAACCAATCCGTTGAGCTAATTGAGATTCATATCCTATCCATCTCGAGAGGGAGCTTAGGTGAATTTAGTGTTGGCCCTTAGTCTTATACTCATGATTCATATTAATTTAATGCATGTATCCTAGAATTTACACTTCTTAATTGTTGTTGATCTCACTTTTTACTTAATTTGGAAATCCACTTTTCATCCATCTATCTTGTTTGCTAATCATTGCTTGCTTGCTTGCTTCTGTTATTGTTATTTATTTGTTTACAACCAATCCCTTTGATGATTCGTCTCTATAAAATTACAACAAATGTGATATCGCTTAAGCTCTAGCGCCGACCTCCCTGTGGTTCGATAAATTGTTTTAATTGGTCATCCCTAGTACAATGGCTAATCAGTCACATATATTCAGAGGGGGCAACACAGTTGCTGATGCACTTTCAGATGTTGGCGGTGACATAGACTAGCACGATTCGGCTCCTAATTTTGTCCACCACCTCCTGTTCAATTATATGAACTATGAGTACTTTTGATTCAGATAGATAGTATATAGCCGCTTGTGGCTTATCTCTTTTAAACATCTTTGTAACTACTTTTGATTTTCTTTTTATATTATCATCTATTTTCCTATATTTCAATGCTTCTTAAATATTTGACCATTAAAATGACATAATAATACTTGTTTTTGCATGTTTTTTAATGTTAAAAAAAATCCTTATTCCTCAATAAATTTGGAACTCCTCGTATTTTTATTCTCCAATCATTTATTTCAAATCTTGTGAAAATATATTTCTCTCTCCAGGGTTTTTCTTCTCCCTTCTCTCTAAAATTTTTCTTTGATTTTCGGTCTTTTCCATCGCATGCAGGGTTGCTGGCTGACGGTACCTCCCGGCCTCCCATTTCTTTTGTCGACTATCTTGAACAACATCTAGGCTTTCACAAGGTCCGAGCTCAACATCCCTGGTTCCAAGAGCTTTACGAGAAAAATAAGCAATATCTTAATAATGCTCCGATTTCTGGAATGGATCCAGATCGTTTGAATCTTGGTTCATCATCATTTCGTGTGCACGTCACGGATGCGCATCAAATCCCACCCTGAATGTTAGGGTTGATAATTCTGGAATTGACGCAAACCAAGGTTCCCATCAATCTACTTCGGCCCATGTAAACCCTAATGTTGGTAAAGAACAGGGTTTTCGTGACCAGCAAGAAACTTCCCATGCTATTGCTGACTCAAGCCCGCCTCATTTGACTCCTTACAGGCCATCTCTTCTTGAGAGTAATAATTCAGAATCATACGCAGCAAAGGCCGCTCGAGGAAATGGGGATTCTATTGCCCGTATGAAACCAGCCACATGCAAAGGGCTCTTTACGAACCCTGTGGCAAGGCCGATTGATCGATCAAGTGATATTGTAACTCTGTCAATTAATAAATCTTTCTATGAAAAATGTATAAATCTTTTTGCACAATTTGTTATTGTTAGGGTGATGAATGTTAAGGGGGAAAACCCTTGTCTCAGAAGGAGGTTGACGGCATGCTTTGCAATTCTTTCAATGTTAAGAATTTACTTATTATTTCTCTTGGACGTGGATACTTCTCTTTTCTGATTGAGGATGATAATCTCAGGTTCAAGCTCTTAAATCAACGTTTTATTGAGGTTAGTAAGGTTCAACTAAGGATACAGCAATGGACACCTCAGTTTAATCCTTATAAAATCAAATCACCAATTGTTTCCCTCTGGATGCAAATCTATGAATTACCAATGGAATTATGGCACGAGGATGTGATTGAAAATATTGCTATGGTTGTCAGATCCCCTCTAAATGATGGTCGGGCTCTTGATGACTCAACATGTCACTTTGCTACAGTTTTGGTAGAGGTTGATGTGCAAGAGATACTGCCTAAATATATAAACTTTGACACTTCAGAAAGTGTTATTCATGTTTCCTTTGGGTATGAGGGAATACCTGAATATTGTAATTTCAGTCACATTCTAGGCCATAACATTGATCATTGTATTAAGAAGAAGGAAAAATATGAGCAGCGTAAGGCAAAGAAGAAGCAATCTGATTCCAATGCTGAGCAGAAGAATCCGAATAGGGGCTATACAGCGCCAAAGAAAGTTTGGAAATCAAAGGAGACATCTGCACAGCCTGTTAACACTTCTAACAGGTTTGACGGTTTGGAGCCTGAGGAAGATGATACCCTCCCAGAAGGAGATGTCCCCAGGCATAATGACGATGTGATGGAGGGTAAGAAAGATCAGGATGGGGGTTCTAAATAGGATAGAGATGAGGTAGAGGCCTCTAAATCTATACAAGATAATCGGCATGAGGTCGAGTTTTTTGAAGTGGATGTTGCTTCAGATGATGATCGAAGTGTTACTACTAATGATGAAGAAAAGGGGCCTTCATCTGGTATTACTGGATGCGAGTTGGCTCTGGTTGCGGAGCCTATACCTCTCGCTGTTCGTAGTCCTGATCGCTCACAAATCGAACATGAGAACGCATCAGTGGAGCAATCTATTGTCCCTTTGGAAACTCCAGAGGCTCAGGAGGTTATTAGTGTTGGCTATTGGATCTTTTGGTTCAGCGTGATCCATTAGGAAATTAAGTAAACAATTACAGCGAAAGCAAAATAAAAGTTAACATTTCTTCTGGGTTGATGTAGAGGATGAACAGTAGTGAAAACCTCTGATCTTCTGTTGTATGACCCAAAGTCAATTCTGGTGTTGTGTGGGCAACAATCTCCAAAATCCACTGAATATGCTCCTACCCTCTCAACACGTCAAAACTGGCGCTGTGTTAGGGTTCCAGGAAGCTGAGAAGACTTATATATTGGGCTACAACAGGGACTAGGAGGAGAAATTGGATTGGGCCTCAATTGGATATAATTAACCAAGCTTAGCCCAAAGCTTATAATTAAATCTAATAATAATAATATAGTCCACTAAAATATTATTACTGCACTACCCATCCAATCACAAAATTATGTTTTGGGCTCCTTCTTATTATGAGCCCTAAAATCTCCACATGTTTAAGATATACAATGCCCATTAATTAATTAAGTTACTGACAACTCAAATTAATTAATATCTCATCCGAGAGTGGTACCACTCAATCTTATTATCATGCCAGAATTAATCTACTTGCAAGATTTACGTGATAAACCTTATGAGCTCCTCAAGGGGACATCATCAACCTATGTCGGACACGGATTCCTTCTACAATTAACAGCACACCATAGAGACAATACTATTTCCCAACTCACCGAGTTTGTTGATTTAATACATGTAAATCTCACCCATTGATGAATCAAAGAAATACATACTGCCCTACGTGTCGAGGTCATCGTATAGGGATAAAGAGCATGAACATCCATAATAACAGAGATCAAGTTCTTTTATAAGTCAGTATATGTCTAACGATCTTAAGCGGTCCTGCTCAATACACACAAGTGTACTACTGTGATTCTATAGCCAAGACAAGCTAATACCAAACCACACTGCAACCATCCCAAAGAGAGTCCCGTCTATCTCGGTTGTGAGCATATGTTTATACTTTATAAGGAAAACGATAATATGATATTTCGCGTGTTGTCGCACAACATATTATCTACAGTATAAAGTAAGTGGACTATTGCATCGTGCATATAAATAAATCATAAGATGCAATAATTTGATCATATGATTCTAATTTCAAATAAATTGTTTAAGCATTGTTCATACAAAAAACTAGACTTTTAGTACACAATCCAACAATCTCCCACTTATACTAAAAGACTATGCTGTCATTTCTTCTGCCATACATCTTATTCCCACTCTCACTACACGACCATTAAGAGTTCTCGCCTTAAGGTCCTTGTAAATGGATTTACTAGGTTATCATCTGATGCAATCTAGGCAACAACAATCTTAACCTCATCATACGATTTCTCATAACATGTGGTACTTGCGTTCCATGTGTTTAATTGCCTTATGGGCTCGTGATTCCTTCAAGTTTGCAACTGCACCAATATCATCAATATAAACAGTGATATCCTTGGGCAAACTTAGAAATACTTCGAAGTCCATCTTGATGTCTCTAGAGTCATATAGATACTTTGGCTGCCTCATAGGCTCCAATTTATCATCTTTCCATGATGTAGTCCGAAGTCTGAAATATATTTTTATATAACTCTCCAACACATTATGACTCAACTTCCTAAAATTAAACACATAACCTTGAGGTCGATTTACTGTCGTCCAATCTGACTAAAAAATCTGAATCTACGTAATCCACAAGAAACAGTGAATATGCCCAGTAAGCCTACACATAATTTCTAGTCCTTCTCAAACACTTCATATATGTCTTACCATAGTTCATCATTCTTGTTTCAGGTTACGTTGATACCCATTGTTCATGCGTTCAGCAAAACAGATATCCAATCTTGTGCATAGCATTCCTTAGATTAAGCATCCTTATTCGCCTAAGCATAAGGAACCGCTTTCATCTCCTTTATCTTCTTTTGTATCTTAAGACACATTTCTTTAGATAAAGTTACATACTAAAACGTGTAAGTATTGTATCATTTCATGAAGCTTGAGATAAGCATAACATCCTTTCTTGTGATCCATATAACCGTGATCAAAAGGATATTCTTTGGTCTTCTTAAGTCCTTCATTTCATACCGCTTTATCAACCATACCCATACGCCCGACAATACTCTTTCATTATCTCCAATGAGCAAGACACTATCTACGTATAGTACAAGAAATACCATCACATTTCCGTCACTCTTTTCAATATACAAGACACATCCACGAATTGAATAAATCCATATGCCTGGATTTCATTATCAAAACGGATGTTTCATGATCTTGAAGCTTGCTTTAGTCCATCGATGGACAACTTTAAGCTTACACTTAAAATGCTCTTAGCCCTTTGCAATGAATTACTCTGGTTGCTTCACATAGATGTTTTCCTCAAGACTTCCAATTAAGAAAGTTGTCTTGACATCTATTTGCTATCCCTCATATTCTATATGAGTAGCAACAGATAAAAGAGTTCGGATCGAGTAAAGCATATCTATCGGCGAATAGGCCCTTTCTTTCTGAGTATACCTTTTCGCAACAAGCTTTGCTTCCAAGATTTTCACCTTACCATATGATCCTCTTTTATTTTGTATGACCACTTCCAATGGCTTTTACACCATATAGTGGTTCTACAAGCTCCCAAATCTAATTCGGAATTCATCGTTTCTATTTCAACATTATTGCACTTACTAAGATATCGCATTTCTATCTTGTAGTGCTTCGACGTATCCGTGGGTTCATTCCATGTTTACAAGGAGCCAAGTCTCACAACTCTCCTAAAACATATATATAACAGGTTGTCAAACAACCCTCCCACTACGGCAAGGCACTACATGCAATTGTGTATCAGAAGTGACACGCGTTGCAGTTTACTTTGTGGTATATCCTCTTGTACACTTGGTACTAAACTTTGTGTTTTCCCTCTCACTTCCTTTAGAACAAATTATACATGGGTTTGTGATTTATTATATAGTCATTTTCCAAAAATCTAGTGTTTGTGTTAACAATCAACCTTCGATCTTTTGGACTAAAAAAATCACCCTTCATTTTTCTAGGATGTCCCACAAACAGACAAACATTTTACGAATTACTGTATCTATGGCATATCCATAAAATGAATGTAATGATTCCAAATAATTCATTATCTATCTAATCATCACCATAAGAGCCTTATTCCTTCTATCCACCACACCATTCAGCTGGGGCAAGTCCGGTGTAGACAACTTGAGATTTAATCTCAACCTCTGATAAATAGCTCCTAACTATCCTAAGAGGTACTCGTAATCACGATTAAATCGTTATTACTTGATATATTTTCCAAGATGCTTCACTGTACCATTCTTGCAATTCTTGAATAAATCAAAGAACTTAGACATGCAGTGCATCAAATAAATATATCGGTATCTAGAATAATCATCGAATATTCATAAACACCCCATACTTGAATAATTTTAAGATCGCATAAATCAGAATGAACCAATTCCAACATATATATCTTTGGCTCTAAACCCCTTAGCCTTGAAAAGGCAGTTAATAATTTTTACTCCCAAGCAAGACTCGCAAGTCAGATAGTTTCCTCTTCAGATAAACCTTACAGTCCATCGGCTATCAACTTCTGAATCCTACTCAAGTAAAATGATCTAGTCTTAGACGCCAAATGTATGTTTAGTTCATCTCCTAAGGTTCCTTTCTCTTACTAATATTAGAAGATGCATTATTAATTACTATTTATTGCATCTCCGAAGATTCCTTTCTCTTACTAATATTAGAAGATGCATTATTAATTACTATTTGTTGCATCTGTGGGATGTACATGATTTAAGAGTATACAAATTATCCACCAACGTACTATAACAGATTATAGCCCCATTCCTCATCACTATGACCATGTCATTTAAATGAAATGAAGTATCCATCCGTTAATGCATAGAAACCAAAATCAATTCTTTTTATAAAACGTACGAAAAGATAATTTCCCATAGTCAAACGTTTATTCCTATCATAAAATAAATAAACAACTCCCACTGCAATAGTCACTACTCTTGTAGTTTTTCCCATGTCAATAACAATCTTATCCTCACTTAGTAATAAACATTTAGTGATTCCAGTATCTACACACTACGTGTCAGTAGATGTCATCATTAATCATGTTTAAACAAATGGTGAATAAGATATAAAACTTGTTCGCATCTTGATGAAAATGCCTTTTCTTTGCCACATGTTTTGTCAGAAGTTCCCCACCATATACATCCTCTTGTAATTCAGGTAAATATGAGTAGCAACAGATAAAAGAGTCCGGATCGAATAAAGCATAGCTACCGACGAACAGGTTATCTAATAATTGAACCCTTTCTTTTTAAGTATACCTTTTCGCAACAAACTTTGCTTCCAAGGTTTTCACCTTACCTTATGATCCTCTTTTATTTCGTATGACCACTTCCAATGGCTTTTACACCATATACTGGTTCTACAAGCCCCCAAATCTAATGCAGAATTCATCGTTTCTATTTCAACATTATTGCACTTGCTAAGATATCGCATTTCTATCTTGTAGTGTTTCTCGTATCCGTGGGTTCATTCCATGTTTATAAGGAGCCAAGTCTCACGACTCTCCCAAAACTTATATCTAACGGGTTATCAAACAACCCTCCCACTATGACAGGGGAAAAAATAATGAGAGTGCTTTTTTGGAATACAAGGGGGATGGGTAATGATGCCACTCAAGCCGCCCTCAAAGAGTACGTTTTGCGTCACAAGCGACACTGGCTTGCATTGGCTGAGACATAGGTTCTTTTTTCTACTATTCCCTCTCATTATTGGAGTAGTCTTCGTTTATCTTTTACTGATAGTAATCACAGAGGTAATCTTCGTCCTAATCTTTGGATTTTTTGTGATCTCACTGTTGGATTGTATACTAAAAGTCTATCTTTTTGTATGAACAATCTTTTGATAATATTTGAAATGAGAATCATGTGATCAAACGTTTGCAATTATTTATTCTTGCAAAAGTCCATTTATTATTATGTAGATAATGTGGTGTGCGGCGTCACACAGAAGATCATATTATCGGTTCCTTATAAAGTATAAATAGATATTCACAACCGAGATAGATGGGGACTATCTATCGGTATGGTTGTAGTGTGATTTGGCATTAGTCTGTCTTGACTATAAAATTGCACTAGTGCACTTTGTGTATTAAACAGGAACGCGTTGAGATCGTTCGGTGTATACTGGCTATATAATAGAAGTTGATCTTTGTTATTATGAATGTTCGTACTCTTAATCCCTATAAAATAACCTCAACACGTAAGCCAGTATCTATTTTTTTAATTCATCAATGGGTGAGATTTAATAGTTAAATCAATATGCTCGGTGAGTTAGGAGATGGTGCTATCTCTATGGTGTGCTGTTGATTGTAGAAGGAATCCGTATCCTGACGAAATTAGTTGATGATGTCCCCCTTGAGGAGCTCATAATGATTATCATGTAAACCCTGCAGGTGGATTTATACTCTCGGTAAATATATTAATTAATGGAGTTGTCAGTAACTTAATTAATTAATGAGCATTGAATCTTAAACACGGGGAGATTAATGAGCTCATAATAAGAAGGACCCCATAAACTTAACTTGGGATTATGGTGGCAGTGCAATAATATTTCTTTAGTGGAATGATTTATTATTATTGGACTTAAGTAAATGTTTTGGGCTAAACTTGGATGCTTAAGCCCAATGGGAGGCCCAAACCCTAATTTCTCCTCTTGGTCCCTGTTGTAGCCTATATAATAGTCAATCTCATCAATCTGGAAATTTGAATCACATGCCTAAACACGTGAAAGACAGATTAGGACTGTAGACTGAGATCGTCTTGTAGATCGTTGCCCACACCAACGTCAAGACGTGGCTTAGGAATACAACAGAAGACCGAAAGGTCGTTTACTATTTCTGTCCGTCAACTTCCATATTTTTTATAAAATCGTGTAGAAGTCCAAACTGGACGTGTGATATACTGGTGTAATGCCATGGAAGAGAGGAATATTTTTCCGCATAGATCACTCCAATCGGAGATCGGATGAGGATGTTATGGAAAAACCGTGGGACTGTGCAGGTTTCCAGCGAGAATCCTTCTTCTTCAACATACCCTCGTGAAAGGTAATCAATTCTATGTTTATGCTTCTGCTGTGATAGAATTGCATGGAACCCTAACGGTTCACGCTAACCAAAAAATCTAAATGCCAATAATTGGTTTCAGAGCGTAGAATCTATGGCTAAACGTGACACATTAGGCTAGGGTTTGTGTGAATTATGTGCTTTTGTTTGGAATAGAATCACACGGAACATTAGGGTTTAGGTTTATTGAGTAATCGATGGATATTCTATGAAATCCCTACGTGTAATTCATGAAAACCCCATCCCGTACACGATGATTTTCTGTTGGCGAATGGCTACGATGATGAACGATGAACGTTGGCGACGGCGTATGGTGACGCTGGAAGCGCCACGTATCCCTATCCACGGTTATGGTTTTCAATCGAAGGCTTAGCATGTGGCATACAGATGATAGCACATGGTGTTCTTGGCCCGACAAAGATGATCGAAGGAGCTCTGGATGCAAGGACGACGATGCAGACGTGTGAACGACCGATGGATGGTGTTGCGACGGGGACTTCTGTTATGCAGGCAGCTATTGTGGGTGGATCTCCGGTGGTTCCGAGCAGGCATGCTACCATTCTGGGCGGGTCTGTGGCAGTTCCGGGCGGGACTGTAGAATTTTCGTTCGAGTCTGCACCAATTCACGATGGGTCTCACACGGTTGGGGCTAGATCGACGTGTTTCCAGGCGATTCCAATTGTCGTGGCTGGGAGCAGTTTTGGCACGTCGAATTTGCGGAGGATTACTAGGCCAGCATGAAACTGTTGACGTTTCTGGCGAGCGGCAGTAGTGTGGGCGAGTTTAGCCAACAGTTCCGAGCGAGTCTTCAAGCTTTCTGTAAGAAATTTGATAAATGGCGACGATAATATTCGTCATGATAATGGAATTTTTCGTAACTAAAACTTTTTAATAACGAAATTCGTACGTCACAATGATCGTCACGGTATGTGCGTCGTATTAGGTATATTTGATGATATTTCAATTCGTCACCTAATATTATATTTTGATGACAAAAATACTTACCGTCACCATTTGTTATAGTCTTAAGTAACGAATAAGTTGTCACAATTGGCATGTCATTTTCATCACTAAATGTATTACTTCGTCACTAAAACATGAATTTGACATGATGATAACATTTATCGTCACTAAAAAGTTAGATTATTGTGACGATTTTCCCTATAATATCAATCTCATCAATTTTTTGTGACACTTTTATTGTCATATTTAAACTAAATATTTTGTCATCTTTAAAATGTTTCGTCGTGAAATAGTTGAACAATAATGACGAAATGAAAGCATCATATAATGACGATATAATTTGTCACTAAGAAGTAAGATATTAAGACAAATAATTCATTGTCATTAAAATGTATGGAAATTGTGACATTATATTTTCGTCATAAATATATATAATTAGTAACAATTGGAAGAATTATATTATGGCGACATAATTTGCCACTAAAAAGTCGATATTAAGACAAAATAATTTTGTCATTAAAATGTTTAAAAATGATGACAACTTACTTTCGTTGTGAATATGTATTACTAGTGACGATATGAAAAATTGTTATTAGGAATATAGTAACGAAATCTTTTGTCATTGTTAATAATATATATTATGACAAATTATATTCATATGATGACAAAACATTTCATCATATTATAATTTAATATTTTCATAAAAATATATATGCTCATCAAATTAATATTTTAGTGACCAATGAATCATCACAATTTTGATTATTTTTATTTATGAATTTATTTATTTTTCAATATTGAATTAATAAAAATAAATAAATATTTAGTGATATTTTGATTTACTTGAGCTCGCTACTTTATGAAAGAAATAAATATATTTCACAGTTTCACAACATAAAGTATAATACATCCAAAGTACAAAGTAGAAGCTATCATAAACGTTATCCCCTCAATGAGAACTATGACTGTGTCTAGTCTAGGTACAAGCAACTAAAATTAATTGTGTGAGCAGTATAAACCACCAGCACTCTGTAGATAATCAAAACGGTAGAGCAACCAGCATCAAGCTATATATCAGAATCTAACAGTCTGTAGTATAATTCCAGAGTTAGCTGTCGACCAGAACTTCCTAAGTTGACAAAATGAACATCATTACTTGTACCTGGGTATTAAATCCAGCAAAATAAAATGCTTTTAAATTCAAGTACAAAAGCCGAAAAAAAAATTAAAATACAAAGCTAAAACGAACAAGCATACAAAACCAGCATAATATCCAATCTACCCAAATTCTAGCAAAGCATGCACAAGAGAACTGCAAGCACAACAAAATACCTAAGCACAGAATCCTTATATAATGCATTGAAAAAAATTCCAAGCATAGACTACCCAAGAAACAATTAAAAGATTTTGAGTTAATAACTAATATTAAAAAGAAAAATTATACTTATTATAGAAGTGACAGCTTTAGCTGGTGGTTCTTGGATGGTAATTCTAGAGTGTTGTCCTTTTTTATACGGTGATCTCACTAATATTTGATATGTTAATGAACTTCCGTTATTTGGCTAAGTTTAGGTACGACTCCAAGTGCCATTCCTAAAAACCTACACAAAAGAAACCACAAGTTGATTGTCAACTTCATAGTACAAGCCACAACAAGATAAATAGAGAAAAAATAAATTATTTCCAAAACATACAACATAGAAGATTAAGAAAATGTAAAAAACTACAAATACCTGGTGTCGATCATTATTTAGATATGAAGTAAGCAACCCATGATTATAATTTAAAGTAAATATATAAAAATTGCATTAAAACTATGACAATCTTTTAAGTAATGGGCATAAGGGTGATCATGACAGCTAACACTCTCTACCAATAGCTTACAAGTGAAAGTGAACAACACATGCAAAATATTATGCTCAATTACAAGGAATAAGAGCAATACAAAAGGCAATTCAGCTGAAAATTTCAATGAAATGTCAATACGAGATTAAATAATTTACAATAAATATGTACAGATGTGACATTGAAATATACCCAACTTTATATAAGGATAGAATACTATCACTATGCTACAAAGATGGCTAGAGTAAAGGTCTAATGGATAACTGCACAAAGATTGTGAATGGAGAGGTATGGGAATATAGCAAGCAAAACTAAAAAGTCATTCATTAAAAAAAAAAAAAAAAGCAAGTTTGAATATTTCAAATAGTAATATACAGCTTTCTAATCTTAATGAACAATTTTATGAAAATACATGCTAAGAAAAGGTGAAAATCACGACCCACTCTTAACTGCAGAAGATAGAAACCATCAACAAATATTCAATCATTCTTCTTCATTACAATTCTTGGTTCAAATCAGTTTATTCAAATTCTTAAAGTTTTTGGTATCTATCTATACATAAAAACAGCACATCAAAGTCCTACGACTTTTTATTGATAACAGTGCTTGAAGATTACAATAGAAGGATGATTGAACCATGTTTCTGAAGCTATCTTATTAAAAAATTAAAGTTTAACTCTTGACACATACAATAGAAACATGTTAGAAAATAGAAATATCTTTTCATCTTCCTTTTATTCTTTTCCCGAGCACAGAGCACAACAAAGGAACTCTAGAAAAATCTAAATCACCAAATTATGATAGGAAATCCACATCCTTTCATGAATTCAACTGTGTTTTTATTAACAGATGAAATATTCCATATTATTAAAAATAAGAGTGTGTGCACACTTAGACTTGTGCAACTTACTTGTAAGCCCTTTAATCTAAAAAAAAAACAATGGCCTTATGAGAGGTGGCTTGCAATATCAAATATTAACTTCATGAATTAATCACACACATGGGCTTGTTCAATACTTACACAAAATATTATCTACAACAAAAAAGACATATTTCTTTATAAACAAAATTGAAGAATATTCATTCTAACACACCCTATGCTATATATAAGAAATCTCTCAGGCTACAAATGACAAAGATATGGAATCTCAAAGACACTTAACTCCGGCCAAATACTTAGCAAGATGGCATCATTTGGAATTAAGTCGGATCAGTTGCAGAGTAATAAAATGACAGCAATAGTTAAATTCAATAAATTGAATGAAAGACACCATTCAGGTTAGTTCGGGATCTCATAGTATAACACCAAAAAATTCAAAGCCATACCAAAGTAAATAGGATGCTTCAGAGAATCAAAATTGTTTCAGATCAAAAGCCTTTGGGAATGCCATTATTAGGCAGTGAATTTAATCACTTGTTCAGGTGTAAGACAGATTATTTTATCCAGTGACTGCTAGTGGTAATATTCTCCATACAAAATCTTCCAGCGTGCTAAGAAAAGGTTACCTCTTGGAGATCTTCTCCGCATTCGTTCCTTTCTTCCAACAAACATGCAGTAAATTCAAAAATTCAATCAAGGATACGCAAAAACAATGAGTTTGTGCACATATTTAAAAAAAATATACCTAAAAAATAGATTCAAAATTCTTGAGAAATAATATATGGCAACAGACAGGAATCGAATAAAATACACGTCGCCTTCATTTCTCTAATATTGTACTACATCATTTCTCTTGTAGTGTGATATTGATACAGAAGGATAGCCTTCCAAGTACACAATTAGTAGATGATTGGCTAATCTCTCTAATCTCTAATTTAATAATATTGAGCCAACTTCCATCACACAAAATCCCAACTGGTATGAAACATGGGGTAATGTTTGCAAGTCCCACTACTTAAGAACTGAGTAGATATAATTCACACAGAAAAGCCCTAGTAGTTCAGATCAAACACAAAAGCCCAAGTAGTAGTTCAGATTAAGGACTTAGTACAAATAAGGTTCAAACGGTTTCTAAGTTTGGGATTGGACAACAGGAAAGAAGGAAAGAAAGTCCATCCCTGAAACGTACACAGAAGCAGATGATATAAGCTGATTAAACCTACTAGACTTGTAGATTACATGTTTAACACGCGCTCCTATGTATTAGAGAGGTAAACAATGTTCAACAAGATACATCCAACCTTTCCTTCGTCAGAGAGGTAAAAATTATATACCAACAACTAAGGCATAATTACACAATTGAAATGTATACACGAAACTTTATTTCACAAAATGTTATCAAAAGCACACACAAATTAGAGAAAAAGGAATTAGGGAAAAAGGAATTGTCGTCAACAAAATAAGAACTAGGGTTCGTGGGAGAATTACATAGCCGCTAGATTGAAAGGCCAAAGATGTTGCTGCAAGGATGGGTTCGCTGGACGCGCACAACGGTGATCAACGGTGGACGATGGAGGCACCTACGATACCGCAGCGTTTGTTGTCTTGAGCCATTTGGTAGACAGTCACGGTTTTTTCTATCGCTTGAGGAGGAAGCTCGAGATGAATTCCACGGTTGATTTTAAGGCAAGAGATGTTCACGGTGAAGCTTAGAGGTTTATATATAGAAAGTATTGTAATTGATATGAAATTTTGCCAAGAGTCTTATTTATACGAAGTTAATTTCAAATATTAAAATTAATTGAAAAATAAAATAAAATGGTGGAGTTTGATAAAATAAAATAAATTTGAATATTATCTCTTGTTCACATGTGTTTAGGATTTGATATTTTATTTTAAAATATATACTACTACATTTTAACAAGTAAGTGTATTATTTTTTATTAAAAATACATAAAGTAGTAAAAGTTTAATTAAAATTTTTAAATTTTTTTAATATAATTTTAAAATCAAAACATAATTTTTAATACTAAATGATATAACAAGAGTATAAAATTAGTTTTAAGCACATGAAGGTATATTCGTATGCTCAAGTGAACTTAAGTAATACTTCGAAAAGAAAGTTAGACTAATAAATATTTTTTTTAAAATAATTCAAATCAATACACGCGAACTGTTTCATGAAATGGAGCTAATATATTTTTCAATTAAAAAATATTATTATTCAATATGAATGGATAGTTGTATTAATAGATATGTGAGTTTGATATTTTAATTGTACTTGTGAGTGGGTACAAGTCTCATTTATTTCAAAAGAAATATAGAACCTTTAGTGTTCGACATAAAAAATAGCAAAATACGTCTATTACCAACTGAGGGAGTACCTATGATTAATATACTTTATAATTTATAAAAGCATTTTAATGCCATTGATTTTGCTAACTTCTTTTTAAATTCTAAATACATGACATTGTCTTATATATTAAAATTTCAAATACGAGATTAATTATTTCAATAAAAATTAATAAATCAATTTTCTTTTATCTAATAAAAAACTATTAAATTTTTATTATAAAGATAATTTATTAAATAATATTTTAGTTTGTTATTTTAAATATATATTGTATCTGATGATATTAACAAAATTTTAAATTCTTATGGTATCTGATGATATTTACACGTTATTCATAATTTCCAACAACTTTATTTACTTTTTCTTTCAAAATTACCAATTTATTCATACTTTATCTTATATTATATATTAAAAAAATAACACTTCTTAATTTCTATATCCGTATAAACGGATAAAAATACTTGAGACGGAGGTAGTAGTTTTTTTTATGTAAAAAAAAACTAAATATAGTAGACAAAATTTCTTGTAAAACGGTACTTATTTGAGACGTGTTTAAATATGTTTGTGATTTTTGTAAAATATAATTATTCATCGATGAAGTATGATTTCATAAAATATGATAATGATGAATTAAAATATAATTTTATTATAATATGATTATTACTACAAACATACATTAACTATCAATAAACATATTTTACCTATATAATAAATATACTTTTATAATGAATTGATCTGTCTCACAACTCGTCTCACAAATTATACTTATACAAGTATAATTTTTTTTAACTAATCCACGCGACCATGTGCGCAGTATAATTATATAATACTATTAGTACTACATGCTAAAAAAGATTAATGGCAAAAAAAAATCAGGAATTTTATTCTCATTATAATTAAACTACCCCTTTGAGAAAAAAAAGCACCAATTTTAACTATTGTTGCAAAAATGCACATAATTTGTGACTAATAATAAGGTTATTATTTTAAGAATTTGACATCATTTTGTAACAATATTTAAAAGTGACATTTTTTTTTAAATTTCTCAAATGTGTGGATTAATTTACCATAGTAAAGTTTATGGAATTTTTTTCAATTAACGCTAATAAAAAAGAAAAAATAAATAAAAGAGTGATATTCTTTCACAAATATTGGTGACAATTTTTTAAAATCTTAAGATTTTTTTTCACAATTTTTCTAATACTATATGGAGTACCACATCCCACCCAAATAATATTATTTTACTATATTGAATGCCTCATCTAAATTGCATCATTTTCCTCTTTTAGTAAAAAGGGTCCATCAATGACCTACTACTACCCATCATATCTCTCTAATACACCTACCCACTTTACATAAAATAATAATACTCTTTGCTTGGGACGGATGGAGTAATTGTTTGATAAAATTAATGTGACTATTACACATTATTTGAAGTAAAATGTGATGCATGTTCACAAATTCTTCGAATTTTTTAATATTTGGGCAAAATGGAAGCGCCAATGTTAAGAGAAAGAAAAGAAAGGCGCTAATCCTAAATATTTTTCTGCCACTTATACTTCTGAAAGGCGCCAATCCTAATATATTTCCGCCAATTATACTTCTGATCAAATCGAATTTCTTCACCCTGTTCTTTCCAGTCCCCTCCCACCTATCTCTCTCGGCTTTCTCAGGAATTTAGACGGGTCTTCAATCTTGAGGTCTGGCTCTCTACGAGGAGGTGAGTATCGGTGGTCTGGTATATTTGGAAAGAGGTGATTGGCGTAGATAGAAGCGGCAGATGATGGCGGATTGAAGATGGACGACATCCGCGCTTCGCCCTCTCTCTCTACCTATTTCTCTTCTCGTCTACTGCCGCCGGTATCAATTTGGAAGGATTGAAGGTGCCGCTTCGATAGTACTTTTGATATTGACGGCGTTGACTTGGTTGGTATGTAGAATGTAGTCTTCTCTTTTCCATAACAATTTCAAGCAATATTACCAGGTGTTTGCATAGTATAATCCGAATTTGAGTTTTCTCGGTAGAATTCTTGGGATTAAAGATTGTCATGATGTTGTTTCTTTTAAATTAGATATACGATAGTATCTGAGATTTCATGTTGATGGCTATAACAAACTGGATCTGAATCTGTGAGCTTAGGAAGTGCTTGGATTATTAGGTTCTTAGATGTATATAAAAATTATGAGTGACCTACTCTTGGAAAATTGTTAAAACAACATAAACTGACTTTCATTTTATTATGTAAATAAGCATTTGTTATGCTTAAGAATGGGTTTTGTTAATTATGATAGTCGAAGTAGAACTAATTGCAATGTATTGTATTTTTCATAGCTGAAACTCTTAGGAAATTCTATCTTGTAAACCTTCCATCAACTTTCCTTCCTTACGCTGCCATTTTATTGAATTGTGATTCTTGATCTGGTGAAAAAATGAGCGCCAATACCACTAGTAGTGCTGCTACTGAAATGTTACAACCAAATTCATCAAATGCATAAAAGTTGGGGACGGTGTCGTTGGGAAGACTCGTCTTCTCATCTCCTACACCAGCAACACTTTTCCAACTGTATGCACCACTGAAGGGCCTTCATCTCCCCTGTTTACTTTTTTGAATTTCTACTTCTATTTTCTTGAGTATGATCTTGAATTTTGTATTTTTTTAAGGATTTTTTAACTCTTGGCTCAGGATTATGTACCAACTGTTTCTGATAACTTCTAAGGTCGCCAACGTTACTGTTGATGGCCAAACTGTAAATCTGGGCCTTTGGGACATCGCTGGTATGATCAATTATACATGTTTGATTACCAAGATTATGTGTGTGTGTGTGTTAGTTGTGCAATATCCATCCCAACAATGATACAACATCCTACAGCTCTCTATTTTGTAATAATTTGAAAAATGGGACCCAATTACAGTATTAAAGAAGAAAAGATGCCTTCTCTTTTACTTAAAGAAGCATGGCTCAGAAGAGAGCATGTGCATGGATAATCCTTTCTTTTTTTTTTTGGGTAAGGTTGAAAAAGGCTTAAATTTCTCCAATATTTGCAGGTCAAGAAGGTTATAACAGATTGAGGCCTCTTATTTATAGAGGGGCAGGTGTTTTCCTGCTTGCTTTCTCTCTTTTTGATGGTATATTTCATGGATTCTTTTCCTATCACAATTAAGGGTCAGCCCTTTTATTTACCCGAATTTGCAATTGTGTGCAGCTGATTTGTTATGGTTAGCTTGAGCTTAATGATTATTTGTCTTTTTAAGGGTTGGTTGCGTAACGGGTTTGTGAATTTATGCTAAACCCCGATGTGTTCTCTGTGTGGACAACCCGTTTATGTAATTAAAATTTAGCTTTTTAATTTTAATTTGTGTAAAGTATGTTGTTGTTGCACGTTTGTGAAATTAATGCTGAAACTAATTGATTTCCTTTGTGTGTCTTTGGGAATATTTTATTCAATTGCTGATTTTGGTAAAATATACATAGCTTTTGCCAATGTCATGGAATGTGAAATGTACAATTTCCTTTAGTTGTAGAGAAGAAATTGAAGGGCTAGTGTTGTTGAAAAGGGGTTTTGCTCAAGTCTTTAGCTGTAATATTAAATCCTGGTGAGACTCAACTTTGTTCTTCTTTTGTCTTGTGTACTTTATTTGTTCACCCACCGCCAAACAACATGGAAGCTGAATATGATTCCCAAAATCCTAATATGGACATGAAAACCCATATAATACGAGTAAAAGAGGATAAAAAGTTAGTGGTTGATTGAGGATACGTGAGTTTCCAACTGCAGTTAAGAGAGTGTTAAGCAGTCCCCACTCTTCTCTCTTTCGAATTGTGGATTCTGAGAGGGCTGCACGAAATGGGGATAGTAGAGTCCACGACCAGAGTGGGGTTCTAATGCTGGAGTATATTTATCATGGGCAACTGCAAGCACTTTCAGATGTGCCCTGTGATAGTCCATTCATTTTAGAGGTTCTCTCAGAGGATACTGCAAGTGGCAGTGGGGGTGGGTCATAATGTGATCTAACCACCTAGGATAATTGCAGGACATGGTGTTACAAAAAAGGCTTGGAAGTGCAAGTCGTGTTCATGTTGTACCAGTACATTCAGGTAGTTTTCATTTTATTCACATGCATAGTAAATTAATTGATAAACTTGAGCACATTTTGTGGTACTTGATATCTTGATTGGAACATTAGTTATAGCCTTTAAGATTTGGTTAGCATCTGAACAGTTTTATCAGATATGTGGTCAGGTTGATTGATCTTTTCAATTTTTCTTTTAATTTTTATTTAATTCTCTTTGACTTAATTGTAAGTTCCAAGTTGAAAATATAATTTGAATTTATTTTATAGAAATAATTACTGGTAATTTTTTTTTCAGTTAAAAGCTTTAATGTACTATTTCAACCCAATGCAGCACATGGTTTCTATGTTCGTCAGATGATAGTTTATTTGCCACTAAATCTTAAAAATAATTTGCTATGTGTAACCAAATTTTCTATTATCTGAAACTTTCTATTGTTACTTGTTTGGCTTACCTAATCTCTTATGTTTATCCAGATTACATAATGATTTATTTATAATACTTTTCTGGAAGTTATTAAAAGAAAGTGTGTTTTTTACCAAAAATCATTTTGTTTTTTGCAAAAAGATGTCAATTTTCTACTGATATATACAAGATTTTACAATGTACTTTAATGTTTTCATGCTGAGAAACATGTGTGAATCATGCTATACTTAATTGCTTGGGAATTGTGTTGCCTTTGAGAGAACAAAGTTTTATTACCATTTTTGAGAGAACAAAATTTTTAGTTTCTGAAATTCCTTTTATAATCTTAACTTTCATGATATGTTTGATAACATATTTTGGTTAATGTATAAGCCCTTTCTTCTTATAGAATATGTTATGATTGCAGAAAGTTATAAGATCGACATCTCTTATGACCTGTTTGATCAGATAGGTTCTGCCAATATATAGCTATTATTGAGTGTTATGGCACAATTTATTCTATAATATTTAAAATGATATATTAGGTAGTTGATGGCATGTAGATTGTGTAACTCAAGACTATTTTTTTATTAGTGTTGAAGCTGAAGGTATCGAGTACTTTGCATAATGTACTGTCTTATGGAAAAATGTTGGAGACAAACTATTTTATGAGTTTATCAAAAAACTCAAGCAGTTTTCTGCCTCCTATTACTGCTTGTGACCTTAATTCCTTAAAATATCTAATCATAAGTTCCTTTCTTCTATTTATTTTAGGTATTATAGCTACCAATATAGTTGAAGCGTCAGTTACTATTCCTGGAATCAAGAATGTTATTGATGCAGGAATGGCGAAAATACGCACGTATGATGGTCCTATAATATTATATTATATCTTATAGTGAGAACAACCTACTTTTGTCCTAATCATAACTTTTTTTCCTTTATTGGTAGCTTTGCTAAAAGACTAAACAGTAAGAGAGTGAGAAGCATGATGAATGGTTTGTTTATGTTGTGGGAAACCAACCATTGATGAATATTATATTTGTTGACCATGGATATGAATCGTTATATTTTAATAATTATTATCAAAGATTTTTTGTTTAATTTTGAATGTTTAATTTTGACTCTTGTCTGAATCTTCATCTTTCAAGCTTCCAGCTTGACAAGCACCGATACCTGATTCTTCAGAGTACTTGGATGTTGAAGTGTGCGTTTTGAGCCCCTAACTACCTCTAAAATTGTCTTTGACATTATTAGTTTAACAATATTAACTAGCTATACAACATAGGTAAGGAACAATAGCCTCGGTCTACCCCCCAGGCCCTTTAACTCAGCCATCGATGTATAAAAAATTAGCAACTAGACTAGTTGTACAAGCGTTAGTTGCTTCCCGTTGTACCTCGTAGTTCCATTTATTTTGTGGCAAGTTAGTGATTATCGTCTTAGTAGATTTATGTTAAAATAGGTTCTGCTAGTAATATTTTTGAGTCATTCGTTGTCATCTAGTGTGATGTGCGGGTTCTATCAGATTCTATTTTAACGATGATGCCTTCTAGTTGTCATTTCTCTTTGGTGTAATTGTTGGTTTCTGGCTAACGTTGGTTTTGGCTTTGGCTTTGGGGCATTTGTAATCTGGACTAAGTTCTGCCTTAGTAGGTTCTGCTCGTATTTTTTAGTGTTGTCATGGATGTATTCTGAAATTGTTGGTCTCTTGCTTGTATTGTTGTTTTTGATGGTATTTTTCTTGATGGTTTGCGAGTTTATGAGGTCCTTATGTTTTTTAAGTTACTGTCTGATGCGCATTTTCTTTACACGCAAAATTAATCCCCAAGTATTAAGGATACCAGTTGCAGCTTAAGCAAGCGACCAAGTAAATATCGAACCCAAAGGACGTCGTATTATCAATTTAATTATTATCTAAATTAAGACAAGATGGAAATTAAGATTGAGGTTTAAATTATTAATCTATTAACAAAAATATAAAATAACAATTAAAATAAAATAAACACAAGAAGAATTACGAAAGTGACACAAGAGAGAATAGGTAGCCCTAGGATAATCCAGTCTCACTCATTAATTTTCCTTCCATGTGTTGATGTCCGACTCTGCCTTGTGGAATATGGACGCATCACTAAATCATGCATATCTACTCTATATACACAAGTAAACATGCGTGCAACACGTGTGAATTTCCTCGGAGCAAGAGATATAATTCCACTCCCTTTTCTAGGTACTATCAGTATCAATTATTTCCCTGGTCAATTGGTACTCTAACCCGATATGATCTCCCTTTATAGGTAATATAAAATTATCCTCTTTATCCTACTTAATAACCCGAATTCAATTTAATTAATAAACATTCATATATGACAGTTCTAATGAAGCTTCGGAGTCCCCTCACTTAGAATCATAACATGGAATCCTGTTCAGCGGTGAACACACTCAATCTACAACCAAGATATATATTCAGACTTTATATACCAATTGAAGATGCACAAAACGACCGTGAATATGGATTAAGAAAGCACAATCATATATAAAATAAATCCACAAGTAGTGTTGTACGGAGTTTACACACAAAAGTTCAATTAATTGGTAAAAACCTTCACAACCCTAGTTCTACCAAAAAGGCTCTAGCCCATGATGTTATGAAGAACAATCATGGGTGTTGGATAGATCTTATCCGGATGTCCAGAAAATACAAGATAAATTAAGAAACGAATAAAACCCTAGATGTGGGCGTCGTCGCGTCCTTCTGCGTCTTGAATTCTCCTCTTGATTCCCTCTTGTTCCACAGACGAATCTTCAAAGTGATGGATGGATGGAGGAAATGATTTGGATGATGGTTGGGGGTGATCCCCCTTGTGGGGTGTAGTATTGTTGTGGCCTCTCTCCTCTCCAATATGATCTCTATGATAAATAATGATGTGATCTACACCCCCTTTTATACTTGTGAGTTCTCCTTATAGGCCTTGGATGAGATTTTACTTGAGACATACACCAAATTTGGTAAAAGAAATCCGAAACTACCAAAAATAGAACCCAGCGATATTTTGTTAGACCAAACCTTCTTGGTCGAGTAAGGCCTCCAAGTCGAGCAACTGGTCCAGAAAGCTCTCTGTAAGTTTTTGGTCATTTTGCTCGAGTTTCCCTCTTCCGTTCGACCAAAACGATTATGGTCAAATGGATATCCTTTGGTCGAGCAAGCTTGCGCAGTCTCACCGTTTCGCGCACTTCCACATCCGAGCTCCGATTTGAGTGATTCTTGCGCTCAAGAGATCCTCTCTTTCTTGGCTTTCTACCCATATAAAGAACTCTCAGAAACTCAAAGATTTGAATCTGTAACAAGCCATGGAAAGTAGCACAGCTATTCTGTTCGGCACAGCTCGCGCGACGTCACCATTTTGATCATAACTTTCTCGTTTGGAATCCGATTGAGGTGTTCTTCACGCCAAAACGATCCTCTTTTCAGTGACTTTCCAACCATGTATCACACATCCCGTTCAGAGCTCCACACGAATACAGAAAAAATCCACAAGTTGGACGTGCGTTTTTAGCATTCATACACAAATTGCACCTTTTCTCCAACTTTGCACTATTGATCACTTTTTCTACCTAAAACACAATAAAACACCTCAAGTGCACCTTTTTCTCAAACATAATGAATATAAGACACTTGTGCTAATATATAACAATAATATCAATAAAAAAGGTGTTAAATTGGACACTAAAATACGCTTATTTTCACTTCATCAATCCC
The DNA here is from genome assembly GCA_023678885.1 of Pogostemon cablin. NCBI lineage: Eukaryota > Viridiplantae > Streptophyta > Magnoliopsida > Lamiales > Lamiaceae > Pogostemon > Pogostemon cablin. Next base: position 3,721,299 of record CM043006.1, read on the forward strand.
CCAAACTTACCTGTTGCTCATCCCGAGGAAACAAAATAAAAATAAAGAGAGAGAGAGTAAGGAAATTAGCGGGGAAACAAGGACTATGACCAATACCCCATTCAACATACAATTGTCCTCAACTTAGGGCATGCAACTCTTATTACACGTAATAATCAATTCATAGCATACAAGTTAAGACAATCACCACCAATTCAAATGCTCCATTGACATGTTCTCACTGGAAGTATATATCACTCACACTCAAGTGTAAAAGATGTACACTTATGGGTTAAGGTGTTTATGCTCAAATTCTATTCAAGTGAATGCGTAACCATAAGCTTGCCAAAAGTTTCAAACTCTCCACCACTAAAAGTATGTTTCGACATTGAGATCAAAAAAGACTTTTCTTTTGGATGTAATGTTGGCTCTTTGGTTAAGGTAGGAAACATATGGATAAAGTAACTCAATTAGTAGAGAATTAAAACCGAAGATCTTTTGTACTGCAGATTTTTACACTTCAAGGCTATCCAGCTTCATGCTCTTCTAATTTTCTTTTCTCTCCTTTCTTTCAAGCTCAACACTTTTTTCCTTCTCTCTTTTTTCCCTCGAGGTACCAGTTTCGGGCACTACCTCGCTCATCCTCCACAGGGTACTAGATTTAAGCACTACCCTAGGGTGTTTGATTCCATGAAGTACTAGATTTAAGCACTACTTCATGATTTCTTAGATGCATTATCAAGATCCATTACTATTTCAACACCAATTTTATTCCTTCCCAAGCTGTTATCAAGCTCTATCAACACACTTTGAAAAGCTATTAATTCTCTTCTAGAAGGACAATCAAGACTAAAAAAAATTCAGATGCTCAACGTGGTTATTTCTCGTAGGCAGCCAAAGAATAAGGCTTTTAGTCTCAAAGGGGTTAATTACGGATAAACATCATTAGGTAGAGAATTATTTGGCTAAGTGACTTATTAATTCAAAGATGGCCTTAAATCATCTAACATAACATGAAGTTTCAAGTAAGACAAATAGCAAGTTCTAGAATACACGCACAAGAACGATACTCACTAGAAAGAAAATATCATGTGCTTATGTACATGAATAAGACTCAAAATCTCACATGGGTTTTTAACAAGTAACAGAGCGCTATTCATGGTAAATAATATCCCACAAGTACACATAGAACTTTATATCACAATATAACTCAAGTACACTTCCTTCATCAATTTCAAGAGCATATGAATTTTAGCACAATTTAAAAATAAGCTAATATGTATCACCAAAACCAAGATCTCAATCCTTCCACTCCTACTAATAAAAAGCACACATAAAAATTAGAATAAGGAAACGAGGGCACCTGATTTTTCTTCAACGTATGCACGAGCTCCTCTAGTAGTTCAACTCAATCAGGTCAAAGCCTCAGTTTACCTGTTTCTATCATCAAAGCTCAAACGTACTCATCATCACAGGATTCATCAATAATAAAATAGGAGAACTATAAGAACGACTCAATTGACTATCTAATCAACGCCACACACTAGAAACACCACTAAACACTAAGCAAATTGCATAAAACCGACATGTCAAAACCGATTAAAGTTTCAACATACCGCAAAAAATCAACTCTCCTAGCAAATATTACAAAGAAAATATTATACTCTTGGTGCTTCAATGAGGTAAGAACATCACAGCCCCCAAACTTAGTAAAAACGTAATTTGGAACTATGTTTGCAAAGAGATGTAATTGCCGATTAGTAAGCACCTTAAATATAAAAATTTCTTACTCACACGAAATAAATAAAGCAATAAAATAGAAGGGAAAGCCCCAAACAGACGCTCATGTTTAACGTCGAAGAGTCACGATGGAATACCGCTTTTTAGAACTACTGGATAGGATGGCGGTCTTCTCGCATCCTCACCTTCAAGTACTTTCTTTCCCTCTTCTTGTCTACACTCAACACCTCACCTTTCTTGGTAACAAGTATATGATCCTTGGAATTTCCTTCCTCCATGACTTTCTAGATTCCTTCTTGTCAATCTTCCACTTAAATTCAGAATCATCTGTCTTAGAAAAATCAAGATTAAACAAGTTAGAAATCACATCTATGCTCTTGCACGATTGAGTCTCCATGGGCATCTTCATTGCTTGATCAAGAGAGAAAATCACATCTTCATTATCCATCTGCAGTCTAAGCTTCTCGGCTCTCAATCTCTTTGCTCTTTCCCACTTCTTTTCCACTATAAGCTCAGTATTCTGTCCTTGGGATGGTATTGAAGTACTCAGAACAGCAGGTGTAGCATTCGGTATCGAAACGGGCGATGAATGACGTTGTTTGACCACTGTTCGACCTAAATAGTCTGGTCGAACAGACTGTGACTAGTCGAACGGATGCTCTGATCGCGAGTTCTGGTTCTCCGATTGTTGTTCGACCTTCGTTCGACCAAGATGGTCAGGTTGAACAGATGTGCTTTGGTCGAACGGCAGCTCTGATCGCGATTCCTTCACCCCAGTTGTTGTTCGACCACCATTCGACCAAGGTAGTCTGGTCGAACGACGTGGCATAAAACAGAGCATCTGGATTCTATTTTTCCAAAAACTATTCGACCATCAGTTCTGGTCAAACGACATAAGCTTGGTCGAACGGGAGCCCTGCCTTTATCATTTTTGTCCATCGACTTCATTGGACCTTCGTACTGCATCCTGGACCTCAATGTGATTGCATTATTTTCCCACATTTGTGTCAATTGATTCACATTCCCGGCCATCTGCCCCATAATCAAAGTAAAGTCCTTCAACTGCTTAGATAAATCTGCATGATCAATATTCATGGTATCCTCAAGACGTTCAACCCTTGCATCATTCTCATCCATGTAACGATTGAAGTTATCTTCAACACACTTCACTTCGTGCTGCTGCATTCTAGGCCCCGTTAGTGTCAACTCGGTAATCTGCTTCTGCTGAGACTCTAGTAGCTTGTTGATGTTAGCTAGACTAGACACGATCTCATCATGCATATTCGGCTTCACCACTTGATGTTCAACCTGCACTACCTTGCCAAGTACATATGATCCTCTATCTCTCTCCATAGGCCAGTCACGTGAATTCATAGAGATGTCTTCAAATAACTTTTCTGCTTCAAGTGCCGTCTTAGATAATAGCACTCCTCCTGATGATGTATCAATAAAAACACGCGACTCACAATCCAATCCATAGTAGAAGATACTTATGTATTGAGCCTTAGACATCCCATGTTGTGGACACCTCCTGAGCATGTCTTTAAACCTGTCCCACGCCTCATAAAATTTTTCACCCTGATTCATAACAAATTGGGTGATCTCTTACTTCATTCTTAAGATCCTTGAGGGTGGCACGTATCTCTCTAAGAACTTCTGCTGTAGTTGGTCCCATGTAGTGCAATCGACTGCATCAAAAGTCACATACCATGCTTCCGCCCTATCAATCAAAGAGAACTTGAATAGGGCGATCCGCCTAGCATTATCATTAGCTCCAGCTCCCTTTTGAGTGTTTGCATAACCAAGGAATCTTTTGAGGTGCTGATATGGATCTTTAAAACAACCTCCAGAAAAGGGATTCTTCTCTACCATGTTAAGAAGAGCGGGATGTATCTCAAAATCATCATCTTCCCCCTTTGCTCCTATCAACCCCATGTTGCAAATCCCATAGTTCGTGAAAATTTCACGTATGACAACATTATCCGGATTCTGCCTTGCTCCGGTCATGTTTAGCACTGAGTGTTATTTCTTCCTCTCATTTTCCTAGTGCACAAATACCTCAGAAAAAATTAAGGTTAGATAGAAATAAATAATCACAAATAAAAATCTTAATCAACTAGAAATAATAAACTAATAATAATAGCCGTCCCTGGAAATGGCGCCAAGAACTTGATGCGCATTTTCTTTGCTCGCAAAATTAATCCCCAAGTATTAAGGATATCAGTTGCAGCTTAAGCAAGCGACCAAGTGAATATCGAACCCAAAGGACGGTGTATTATCAATTTAATTATTATCTAAATTAATTAAGACAAGATGGAAAATAAGATTGAGGTTTGAATTATTAATCTACTAACAAAAATATAAAATAAAAATTAAAATAAAATAAAAACTATAAGAATTACGAAAGTGACTCAAGAGAGAGAATAGGTAGCCCTAGGATAATCCAGTTTCACTCATTAATTTTCCTTCCATGTGTTGATGTCCGACTCTGCCTTGTGGAATATGGACGCATCACTAAACCATGCATATCTACTCTATAGACACAATTAAACATGTGTGCAACACGTGTGAATAACCTCGGAGCAAGAGATATAATTACACCCCCTTTTTAGGTACTATCAGTATCAATTATTTCCCTGGCCAATTAGTACTCTAACCCGATATGCTCTCCCTTTATATGTACAATAAAATTATCCTCTTTATCTTACTTGATAACCCGAATTCAATTCAATTAATAAACATTCATATATGATAGTTCTAATGAAGCTTCGGAGTCCCCTCACTTAGAATCATAACATGGAATCCTGTTCAGCGGTGAACGCACTCAATCTACAATAAAGATATATATTCAGACTCTATATACCAATTGAAGATGCACAAAACGACCGTGAATATGGATTAAGAAAGCACGATTATATATAAAATAAATCCACAAGTAGTGTTGTACGGAGTTTACACACGAAAGTTCAATTAATTGGTAAAAACCTTCACAACCCTAGTTCTACCAAAAAGGCTCTAGCCCATGATGTTACGAAGAACAATCATGGGTGTTGGATAGATTTTACCCGGATGTCCGGAAAATACAAGATAAATTAGGAACGAATAAAACTCTAGATGAGGGCGTCGTCGCGTCCTTCTTCGTCTTGAATTCTCCTCTTGATTCCCTCTTGATTCCACAGACGAATCTTCAAAGTGATGGATGGATGGAGGAAAGGATGTGGTTGATGGTTGGGGGTTGATCCCCCCTTGTGGGGTGTAGTATTGTTGTGGCCTCTCTCCTCTCCAATATTATCTCTATGATGAATAATGATGTGATCTACACCCCCTTTTATACTTGTGAGCTCTCCTTATAGGCCTTGGATGAGATTTTACTTGAGACATATGCCAAATTTGGTAAAAGAAATCCAAAACTACCTAAAATAGAACCCAGCGACATTTTGTTAGACCAAACCTTCTTGGTCGAGCAAGCTCTCTGTAAGTTTTTGGTCATTTTTCTCGAGTTTCCCTCTTCCGTTCGACCAAGAAGATTCTGGTCGAATGGATCTCCTTTGGTCGAGCAAGCTTATACAATCTCACCGTTTCGCGCATAACTTCCAAATTCGAGCTCCGATTTGAGTGATTCTTGCGCTCAAACGATCCTCTCTGCCTTGGATTTCTATTCATATAAAGAACTCTCAGAAACTCCAAGATTTGAATCTGTAACAAGCCATGGAAAGTTGCACAGCCGTGCTGTTCGGAACATCTCGCGCGACGTCACCATTTTGATCATAGCTTTCTCGTTTGGAATCCGATTGAGGTGTTCTTTAAGCCAAAAGGATCCTCTTTTCAGTATCTTTCGAACCATGTATCACACTTCTCGTTCAGAGCTACACAAGAATACAGAAAAATTTCACAAATTGGTCGTGCGTTTTTCAGCATTCTTGGGCAAATTGCACCTTTTCTCCAACTTTGCACTTTTGATCCTTTTTCCACCTAAAACACAATAAAACACCTCGATCGCACATTTTTCTCGCATATATTGAATATAAGACACTTGTGCTAATATACAACATCAATTCCCATCATAAAGGTGTTAGATTGGACACTATAACATGCTTATTTTCACTCTCATCAATCCCCCAAACTTACCCGTTGCTCGTCCCGAGGCAACAAAATAAAATTGAAGAGAAAGAGAGTAAGACACTTGTGCTAATATATAACAACAATATCAATCACAAAGGTGTTAAATTAGACACTAAAACACGCATATTTTCACTCTCATCACTGTCCAAAGGATCCTGTTAGTTATTGCTTCTGGGTTTTTTTGATTTGTTTGATCAGAACACTAAATGCTAGTTTGTTGGTTTTCTATTTGGTTGCTATATGGTTGTCTTCTGTTTTATTTGGATACATGTTGTGTTTATCGTTGTAACCCTGCTGCATAGCTTCATGTCCTGCTACTCTATTTTGCTTCTATTTTATTTTGCAATTCAGTTTGTTTTTCTACAATCTTGCAGCTAAATTTTCATGTTGTCTTTCTTCTCTAAGTTGTTAGGGGGCAAATGGTACGAATTCCTTAATCGGAATGACAATTGGTATCATTAAGGAGTCAATGACAATGGAAATGATGGGTGAGGAGTAGTTAATGAATTAATGGGAATGATTGAGGAATTTTGATTCCCCACCACATCAACCAAGCATCAACAATTGTAATAAATATAGACCTATTCCCATTGCCCTCTCCCATTACCCCCAACCAAGCAGCCCCTTATTACTTCTGTTTTGCTGATGTCCTTGGTTACTGATTTTGAGCTACTCGACTGCTCTGTTATCTGTTTCTGGTTGCAAGCAACAGGTCTTCTGCTAGTTTTTTGCAATTCGATAATTCGATTTAGCAACAGAAGTATGATATATATATAAACAAAATATTTCGTTGGTTTAAAAATGACTTTTTGTAGTATGATTTTTTTAAATAAATTATGTAAATTCATAGTTTGTTCAACTATTTTATTTTTGTTTAGTAGGAAATATTTGAATAATTATTTTGCATGTATTGTTTTTAAGATTAATTGATCTTTAATGCAGGTGAATAAAATTATTTTGCTTTTAATTTCCTTAAACTTATAATTAAAATATTATAATTTAATTTATTTATTTATTTTATATTATCATAATTGTGACAAAATTATTAATATTGTTAATTAATATAATGATTAGAGAAGAAGAAAATTATGAAAACAACAAATTTTATAAAATATTACAAGAAAGTAAAATTCAATTTTGTCATATAATGACGAAATTTATGTGTTGCATTAAAAATATAACTAATCTTCTAAGAATAATGTAAAAATTTCTATTATTATCAATATAGTTAGAGGTTTGTGACAAAATATATGATGTTACTAATTGTTTAAATATTTCATGACAAAATTATTATCGTCATGAGAATATATTTAATATATGACGGTAAGTGTCGTCACTAATTTCATTAAATTTATCATTGAAGAATTAAAAAATATCATTTAAAATATTGTGACGCATTTTTCAATTTCGTCATGAAATAGACTAATTAGTGATGAATAAAACTACATATAATGACAACAATAAAATGCATCGCCAATAAATATATTTTAGTGACGAAAGTAAAATTCGTCACTTTTAAGTAACTAAATATGACAAAATTCTTGCGTCGCAAAAATTTTCATCACAAAATGTATAATTTATTATAGTTCGGTCGCGTCTCCAGCCAGTTCTGATCGGGTCTCATGGGATGGCCGAGCGGGTCCTGAAATATTCCGGGGCAAGTCTGTATTTTATTCTGATCGAGTTCTCGCTTGGCTATAAGCATGCGACAGTGGC